>VWZS01004875.1:348242-652676 GCA_013397075.1 Rhabdornis inornatus
GGGGCGGGGGGGGGGGGGGGGCGGGGGGCGGAGGCGGCGGGAACCGCGTTTTCTTCCAGAGCCCCCGCGGCGGCGGCGGGAGCGGCGGCTCCTCCGGCAGCTCCTCCCGGGAGGACTCGGTGTCGGCAGCGGCGGCCGTGGTGCAGGTCCAGCAGCGGCGCCACCAGCAGGGGAAAGTGACGGTGAAATACGATCGGAAGGAGCTGCGGAAGCGGCTGGTGCTGGGGGAGGGGATCGTGGAGCAGCTGGGGCAGCTCTACGGCTGCGAGGTGCGGGGCTGGGGTCGCGGGGTCCCCGGCGCGGTTGCTGTCGCCGCGTTCCCCTCGCCCCCGGCAGCCTCCTCCTGCCCCGAGTCGCATTTCGGCGGTGGGCAGGGGAGCGCTGTCACCGCCACCTCCAAATGACATTCCCGGTCCGCCGCCCCCACCCTGCCGCTGCCCCGCGCCTTAGTGGTGCCCCGGCTCAGGGAATGGTGAAAGGTGCCCAATGTCCTATGGAAAGGGTGTGCCCCGTGCCCTCCCGAGGTGAATGGGAGGGGACCGCCCTCTGGGGACGGGCGGTACCTGCCGCACGGCCGGGCATGGAAGGGTCCTTCTCCTCCGGGGGTCCCCGGCGGCTGCGGCGGGTCCGGGAATGGCAGGAGGTTCGCCCGCGGCGGTGGTGGCCGGGAGCCGCTGTCCCCGCAGCCTTCCAGGGCAGGGCGGAGCGGGGCTCCGAGGCTCCTTCCCCGGGCTGGGCGGGTGTCAGTCTCCGTTAGACACGAGCTGGCCCAGCGCCGGGGAGCTCGGCGGGTCAGAGAGCAGAGCGGTGTGCTGGCCACGGGGTGAGCAGGAGGAGGGAGCGGGACCTCTGCGGGGGCTGTGCGGAGGCGGCTGTTGGAGAGGAAAGACTCCGGTGGGGGTACGCTCCCCTCTGGATCGTGGTTTTGCGTTACCCCGACCTAGAGGAGAGGGGTAGATACTGGCCAGGAAATCTCAGTGAGCAATTCGATCATTAGAGCGAGAATCGAAAACACTGGGGGCTTGTATGTACCTGATTTGTACGTATCAAATCTGTTTTTCTGTTACTCTGGGCAAAAAGCGAGTGTTGCCAGAATGAATTCTCTGTTGTAGAGGACAGATGAGCAGGAGGATGTTTCAGGATTGTTCAAAGGAATGGCAGCTGTTGTCTTCCTTGTGGAGATAACGATGTTGTAAGCAAAGGAAGTGCCAGTACTTCGTTTTGTCAAAGCTTCATTAAAAACGTAGACCTTCTAATCCCCAGTGAATCGTATCTCCCTTCCACTTCGGCCGTTTACTCTTATAAAGGATCAAAACGTTGAGGCTCAACTGAGGTTCGCACATACTTTTCCCATCAGTGGTCTAATTCACTTTTGTTCGAGACTTCTGAAGTGAGATTTGTTGAAGCCGGATGTGAATTTTGCAGCTAGCATGTCCAGGAGCCAACATCTCACTCCTGAGCATGCTGGAGCTAGGAAGACAAGAGCATGATAGTCCTTGAGGTGTGGATGTGAAAATATAAATAACCTGGATGGAATATCTAGCACACACATAATACAAATGTTTAAAGAAGCTCCTTTAATCTCAAAAGTGATTTATTGCCAAATTGGTTAGAGTGACACATAAAAAATGGTGTGTATGTCAAGTTATATCTCCTTAACTGTTCACATCCATGAGCTGTGGGAAAGAAAGATACAAATGGAAACTCACGTTAAAAATAATAAAAACAAGCAGTTCTTTGTCTTGGTGTGATCTGCCTCTCTGGTCTCAGGACTTGTTTGGCCACATAGCCTGTAGGCTGTGAGGATTTTTCTGAGGCTGGAAGTGCTTTCAGTTGTTTGTGTGAACTGATCATTCTGTGCCTGTGCAAGCTGATAATGTAGTTAGTGTCTGGCCTGCTGGATCTGTCCTCTGGTTTGACTCATGCTGTTCAAAAGCACCAGTGCTTTTGACATACAGGTGAACTTGTTCTGTTCATAGGAAAGGATGTGGTATGGTCCTATGACCAAAGCAAAGCCTAATGGAATTGTTGCTGCTTTTCACAGTATTTGAATCACAGGCTTGTTGGAGGAAAATCTTTCATTCTGTTCCTTATTATAATTGTTGTTTCCAACTAAAGTAGAATGAGGTCTGCTTTAGAAGGTCTCCATGAAGGTGGAGACCATATATAGCTACATAAAAACAACTTGTTTGATTTGGTTTCTGAGATTACTTTTAGGGGGAAAAGTGGTTTAACATAACAGAACAAAATGTTTTTAGATTTGAAGGCCAAGGGAAAAATATTTAAGTCATCTACTGCTCTTCTTTGCTATTCTGCATGAACGCTATTCAGAGTCAGCACACATGATGGTAGTGAAAAGGTCAAGCTATTAATATGCTATCAGAATAAAGTTGAAGATGTATGATGAGTGTAGTGATTAAAGACAATAGCAATTTAATGCAAGATGCTTTGCTTGAATCTGCTTGAATTACTTCTAGGCTTAGAGATGTAGCTCTCAGGCTGAAATTTAATCACCTATGCAGACAGTTAATAACCCTGTCTGAGGGCAGGTTGGGAGGGGGTTGGGAATTGCTCACTTCAACTTCTATGAAAGATCTACAATAACTTCCCAGTGCAATGACATTTAAGTTCTGTAATGTTCTAAAATCTTCCAGATTGTCAGAAATAGCCACTGAATTTTTAATCCTGGAAGAGCTAACCAATGTCAGTGTTTCATTGCTTTTCTGATTCAGTGCTCTATTTCTAAGGAGCAGTGCACTTCATTTCTGGGAAGAGCAGAAATAAGTAGAGGGTGCTTGCAATGTGGTTAACTGAAAGTCTGTAAGAAGACTTGCATGTCTCTTTGTTAGACTGCTTAAATGTAGTGCCTGCTCACTATTTTCCATTTAAATAACTCTTGCTATTATGCTGAGATTCGTTGGTAAGTGGATACTTGCAGAAAGACTCCCTTTATTCAAAACTGAACATGTACTCATAGTCTCTCAAGTACTTGCAAGTTAAATCAGCTATAAGCCTGTTTTGGCATGGCGACAAAGTTTAGGAGATGAGGTTGGGAAATAGTGAGAAAGGTTTGTTTGTGTTCTTTTACTAGTGGATCTTGTCTTTACTGGTACATTTTTAATTTTAAAAATTTGATGCCAAGCAATATAATGATGTTGGGGATGTGTCTTAGAAGGAGCTATTTGAGACTATTTTTAATGCAGACCTCAGTTATGTGACACAGAGATTAGCTTTAGAAAGGTTCCTTCCACGATGCAGACTTTAGGGATAAAAGACCCTTCACCTGAATGGTAAAGATTATCAAGGTAGAAAACTTTAATGGGACCAGAGAGATTTAAGCAGGATTTGTTTGGCACCCAAACCTGTCAGGCTGATGTACTCAGGTCAGGTGCTTCAGGTGAGTATTGGTCTGGCTGTTTGCTTCTGGGACTGCTTCTTTAAAAAAAAAATAAAAAAGTTCTATAACTTGCTCGTTCTGGTTTCTGTGAATGCTGAAACTGAGGTTACAGTTGCAGGTTAGTATACTGAAAATGCAATGCCTTGATTGCAGGACTTGAACTGGCTTCAGTGTTGACCTTTGTTAGGTATCTTGCTACTAAAAATAGTTTCTCCACAGATGCTTTGTGTTTTGGGCTAAGTCTATTATTGGTTAAGAATTGCAAAATAATGCTGCACAGAACAACTTACATCATCACTATTCATTCCCTGATGGTTTGCAACTTGTAGTTCAGCATGAAAGTGGTGACAGACCAGTTTTCCAGATGTATCATCTATGTTGTGTGCACCTGCCAAACTTGTATGACTTTGTATATGAAAAAAAGAGACCACTGGATTTGTCCCCAGAAACCATTAAATTTTGCAGGTGAATTTCTGTGCTCTGGGATCCTGTCTATCTAGAATTATAGCATTTGCTATAAATGGCACACAGATTTTTGCACAATAATGAAGAAAGATTTTGCTTGTGCTATGGGTTTGTTGCTGGTATTTTTTAATGTAGAGATTTGCATGTGCAAATCAAATGAGCCCCTAGACTTTGCAATCTAAAATATGCCTTCTAAGATATTGCTGAGCTTAGCTGAGTAATCAACTATTTTATTAGAATATGTCTGGTCATGTGTGGAAGTTAGTGCTTGACAGGGGATATGTTGTTGGTCTGGAAATACCAGAGTCTTATGTCCAAGCTTATTATTTTTCCATTCCAGGAATGGAAATACCCTGAGATGGTGTTTAAAAATTCACTGTACAATAAAATATGGTTGGAAGAGCTGTCCATAAAGGCCCTTCAGGCATTTTCTTTAAGAGTACAAGTCCATGTTAGACTGAGAATTGTTATGTGTAAGATTTTCTTCCATCTTCTGGTACAGATACTGCAATGACAAGAGAGGCATGAAGCACTGAAATGGGTAGGGGATTTCATGTCGGCAGTGGAGTATGAGAGGGATGGGAGCAATTTAACTCAGTCCTGCATTGATCAAGGGTTCCCTTCGCCTGGTTGCTCAGTGACTGCAGAGCTGGAGAGCACCCTCTTTGTCTTCCTGAAGCTGCTGGGATATGCTAGCATTTCCCTTCACGCACTGTCTTTTCCAAAACAGCCTGGTCAGCATGCTGCTAAGGCTGCCATGTGGTGATGTGGACCTGATGGTATGATCAGATACTATTTATGCCTCAGGCCCTTGTGAGATAATGTTTGAAATTCATTATTAATTTCTCAGAAAGGCATTTGGTAAGAAAATCCACTGAATAAAACACTACAGAAACAAACTTCTGCCTACAGTCTCACTCTTTGAATAGACTTCTAACTTGCACTAAATTCTCAGAAATGGTAATTGTATGTGGATTCCTTTCTCAATGGATTAGAAGTGGAAAGAGGCTAAGAAGGATCTCAGAGCTAGAGAGAGTGTCACTTCTTTAAAAAGATGTAAGTTAGTAGAAGGCATAATGGAGGATTTCTTTCTTTGGGAGATTGAGTGTTACAGTTTAGATGCAGTGGAGTAAAGAAGGTCCACCAAACTGCTTAGAAATTTATTTTGGACAGCCCTTACAGATCTCCATGTTGTACAGCACAAACTTTGGTGCCCTCTCTTGAGGGCAGGGGTACTGCGCAACACGCTTGTCAGTTGAAGAGTTGCTGTGATCAGAGACCTGTAAAGGACACGGGCCCACACAGGTGTAACAAAGGCTCATTTTATCATGTAGCAACTACAGAAAGGCATTTGAATCCCAAGACCAGAAAATGGGAAGCCTAAGAAATGCATGTTGTTTTAAAACAAACCTTGTAAAATGTGTGCAGTTCTTTTCAGAGGAGTGGGCTTAAGGATCTGTGAGGATAGCAAGCACCTGATGGTTATGAAGCCAGAGCCTCTTGTTTCCAAATGAATTTTAAGATCTTGCCTTAAGTTCTAAATACCCTACTCTAGTAGGAAATGTACCGCTGTTCAACTACTGAACTTGCCTTCTTTTTGCATGCAGAATGTATACAGCAGTGCAAAGGAATTCAAGGAGAGTTTATCACAGTCAAGTGCAAGGTTCTGCACATGGGTCAAGGGAGCCCTAACCACGAATACAAGCGGGGTGGAGAATGGATTGAAAGCATTCCTGAGCAGAAAACTTGGGGGTGTTGGTTGACAAGAGCCTCAACATCAGCTGGTGATATGCACTTGCAGCCCTGAAAGCCAGTTGCATCCTGGGCCACATTAAAAGCAGTATGGCCAGCAGGTCAAGGGAGACAGTTCTTCAGCATTTACTTCACTCTTGTGAGACCCCACCTGTAGTACTGCATCCAGCTCTGGGGCCCCTAGCATAAGAAGGACATGGACATGTTGGAGTGAGTCCAGAGGAGGGCCACAAAGATGATTGGGGGCTGGAGCATCTCTCCTGTGAAGGCCAGGAGTTGGGATTGTTCAGCCTGGAGAAGGGAAGGCTTCAGGGAGACTTAGAGGGGGGTGTGTACTGAGAAGACAAGGAGGAGTGGCCTTAAACTGACAGAGCAGGCTTAAATAAGGTATTAAGAAGAAATTCTTATTGTGATCGTAGTAAGGCACTAGAACAGGTTGCCTAGAGAAGTTGTGAATTTCCCATCCCTTGAAGTATTTAAGTTGAAGTTGTGTGTGACTGGCGTAGTGGAAGATGTCCTTGCCCATGGCAGGGGGATTGGAACTAGATGAGCTTTAAGATCCCTTCCAACCCAAACCTTTCTATGATTCCAAGAAAATGATTTTTCTTCTATTTGATCTTTTGTTTGGTCTAGATGTCATTTCTGCACTGGTCATGGTTCATTGTTTTATCTGAATCAGCAGCAATATTCTTGACTTCCAATTTAAAGCTTCACAACACAGATTATCTTCCAGCAACTATTCCATAGCAATTTTTTGTCCTTTTTCTTTCTGTTCAAGATTCAACTGGTCTCTTTGCTGAAGCAGTAGGTGTGGTTATTTTATAACAAGGTGAATAAATAATTGATTGCTTACATCACTTCAGATTTTATAATTGTACTTCTTATTAACAGTAGCTTCCAATCTTTGTGGCTACAAAGACTCTTGTGCCTTTAGGCAAATTGTTTTACATAGAGCTGGTACTTGATTATCCAGGGTAACAAAGGAGAGGAGGGGATGGTTGGAAAAATGTGGATACAATGGAAAAACTGTGGATAAAAAATAAGTTATAAACTCTGCTACAAATCATGCAGTGAATGTACAGCTGAAGGGGAAGAGGGGGAATTGGTCATTAATCTACCCGTTTTTACTATTCAGGTTTATCACAAAAATTCATGATATTGCTTTTGGACTTGAGTCTAGCTTGGATGTGTCTGTACTTGCAGCACAATTAAACTGCAACATGGATGATCTATCCACAGATAGCTGAGAGCAGGTTATATTGTGCTTTGTTGAAGGTGCAGGACTGACTTGAGCGCTGTTGTTGCCTTGTAACCCCGTGTTATGACAGAGTGGGATCTGTCTCCTTATTCTCTGTGCTTTGCATTAGCTAATCTAACCTGTGCTGTCAAAGCAAATGCCTAAAACAAAAATAACCCTATTTAAATGAGGAAAATACCTATTTCATGGAATGTTTGACTCCTCTTACAAGGCATAGGAAATATTTCTGAATAGGTCTTGTATATAAACAAAAAAATGTGAAATTAAGTCTATCTTCAACTAGAACAAATAGTGTGATAGTTTACTCATTACCGCTCTAAACTCATTCTCTTTTGATTCATACCTTGCAAAGACTGGCTGAGCTCCTGGTTGCATTCTCACAATTCTCCTTTTAGAACAGGCTATCAGCCACTTTAAAAACATTGTAACAGGACTTAGAGCACAACCAAAAAAAACCTATGTGGTTTGTAGAGCATACTACTGTACATAATGTATACATACTTTACATAATATTCTGACAATGCAGGAGATACTAATGGTGAAAAAAAGCTGTCCCATCTCTAGCCTGATTCAGTCTGAGTTATGGCTCTCTTGTTTCTTGTCACTACAGGTGATAAAGCAGCAGCAGTAATATCAATCCATTCTTCCAATCTTGTGTCTTGCCTGCAGGATTCAAAAGCCAAGTTCTCATTTTTCCCTGCCTTACATCTAACTCCAGAAACTTATATTTGACAGCACAAATTGAGTAGGTTAGATGTGGTCATCCATCTTTGTCACCGTAACTTTTGGCTGCCTGTTGCAAAACATTAGCAGCTTCTTTTGCTGCTCTCCCATGTGACACATGGAATTATGGAAGTCAGGTTTTCTAGAACTTATTAATGCTGGAGAAGAGGTATAAAAACTTAGTTGTATGCAGTCCATACAGCAGCAGTACAACTGTATTTCAAAGGACAGAATAAATTTAGCCTGTTAAAGATCTCCTTGGAACAAGGAATTGTTTGGGCAGAGGTACACACTGAAACAAATCAAATCTTCTTTGAAGTGATAAGTATTTAATTCTGAGGATCACATTTCATTAGCAGAACTGTTACCTCCCCTCCCTTCCCCACTCCACCACTCCCTCCCACCCTGGAAGCATGATATCTATTCTAGGAACCAGTTCAGCATGGCATCTTAAACTATTTTCAGGGAACACACAGATCGCAGCCCCAGAAGGCATCTTGTATATTTTCAATCCATGTGATATTTATCAGTAGCATAGATCTAGTGGATCTAAATATAGAGAAAATCATAACATGTTACGATAGGTCTTTAATTACTAGAACGCTTGTAGATGATTAATTCTGTGTAATACTGTTCAGCCTGTAGTAAAGCAAAGGTAGTATAGAAGATAGCCTTAATTAAGAGGCCTAATGGAAGTAAGTGAATGGCTAGTGTGTGTGAGTGGTGCTAGAATAGAGGTGACACTTCTAATGGTGACTCAGAAGAGTTCACTGTTCTAAATATGCTGCCAGCAAGGGTATTGCATGCTTCAGTTCGCTTGTGTTGGACTTCATAAGTGCAAATGATGGCACAATCAATGCCTAATGAAAATCCTCTTACCAGACTGTCTTAATAGGATTACTTTCCAGAACACAGAACTGGGAAGGATCTCCTAGGTCACATGGTCTGCCTTCTTATTTGCAGATAGGCTCTTTGCATTTGATACAATTTTTTAATGGAATAACTGGGTTATATGATATTTCTTTCCACATTATTTCATGTATTTAAATATTAATTTTAAACTCTTTAGGCACTAGGATCTTTTTCATCCCTCCCATAACATATAGAAAGACATAAACAAGACCAATACTTGCTTGGACTTTCACTCTGGGGTGAAGTTTAAACAGATTGTAAATGTGCTTTACTGCCTGTTCTTACTCTGGGCATCATCAGACTCAAGTAATGACCACAGCTGAGGGGCAGAAGTATTAAGGTAGTGATTCTCCTGTAGGCCACTCACTACCTTATAACAAAAGCTGTCTTTTTAGTACATCTGCAGACTCTGGGAAAAATATGCTTACTAATATTTCATGCAATTAATTTAGCACTCTTTAGAAAATACATTAGTGTCTTAAGATCCTAACTTATTTTAGCACTTGAATGATAATTTTTTGAAGTAGATATCTAAATTAACTCTAGCATGATACAAGTGATTAGTTTTACTTTAGGTGACTGGTATATAACATTTTGATGTACTTAACTTTAAACACAAAGAGTACCCTGAACCTTTAGAGTTGGTTGCTTTACATTTTAAAAGCACATAGTGCATTTTTTTGGTCAGAAGAGAATTCCGGATGTTCTGGTATAAACTATTGTGTCTTTTTGTTTTTGTTATGGTGGTGGTAATCATGCTGGTTTAGGTTTATAGTCAAATTTTGTATTCCTGTTTTAGGTGTGTTGAGGTAAAACTGCTTAGTCTTCTTTCTTAAAACATTAACAAAGCTCCCTAGGATTTGGATTATGTTGATATTGAAAACTGAATCCTGAGTGCAGAAACCGGTGAGGGGAAGGGGTGCTGGTAAGTAACTAGCACACTGGCAGCCAGAAACATTCCAGCTCTTACTTCAGCTGTTGCTGCAGTACTGCCTAGTCTGCTTAGCTAAAGATTTAATCAACTTGCTTATAGCTAGCCAACTACTTTTTGTTTATTAAACCCAAACTCTTAGGAAGATTTGCTTTAGTGTCATGAAGTAATTGTGATAACCAGAGAATTCATTGATATGAGGAAGCAAGGTATCAGTCTTTCACTGTATAATCTGGAGACTGTCTTGCCTCAGGTTGGGGGCAACAAAGGCTTCCAGGACTAGTTCTGGAAAACTCCACACCTAAACGCCATTTCTGCCTTTTTTTTTTTTCCCCCAGCATGTCTCTGAACACTTTACCATCTTCATTTTTCTAAGTTCTTATCAGATTTCTCCTTAAAATATATAATGACTACATTTAGTATTAGAATTGTTAGCTCTTACTCTTGGTTAATAGTTTGCAGTGCGTTTAATGTAGCAAGTGAAAGGAGGCAGGGCTATGTGCCAAAATACTTTTCTGGGAATCTGACACTGAGAAGCACTGGAATCAGAGTCCTATATAGTCTTTAGCTCCCTTCTCTTTTTGTCATCCTTGGTGGGTTAGTCACAGCAGGTTATGCCACCTCCTGGATCTGGAGTTGTTTTGTGAATTCATTTTCAAGATCCCTCAGGCACTTTTCCATGTTTTGCAGTTCAGGGACTTGCGTGTGTAGCCAAGTGGTGTCTCTGGCCCCCAGGGAAGAGGAGTGTCTGCTTTAAAGCATGTTAGAACTCCTGCTGATATTTCTTGACACCAGTGGACCAGAGCCAAAATGCGTTGACTGCCAGTCCGTGGCCTGCCTGCTGCTCCAAATGAGTATCTGGGGGGAGGGTGAGTTGTCACTGTATAGAGCACACTGCTATGCCCAGGCACCAACCACTTGGAGGAATGACTTACAAACCATGAGAAACTCTCTATATCTCTTGCATAGAAATTTCTTCAAAAAGATTACATTGCTTCTAGATTCTGCAGGATGTGAGTGCACTTGTTTTGACTCCACTGAATAAAACATTTCCCCCCCACCCCAGAAAACAGACTTCTTGTCTCTCCTGCTAAATCTTAAAGGACCTAGTACTTCTGGCTAAAGAAATAATAATGATTTAAAACTGTCTCCTGTTCCAACTAGTAACACTTTAATTGGCTGGTAAGACAAAAATGTGGTGAGAAGACTGTGTCAGATGCTTGATGTACGTATGCTGTATGACTTTTATTGCAGAAGTCAATTTGCACGCAGCTTCTCAGTGTAAAGAAAATCAATACTGGAGACTAACATTGTTTTTACAGGGCTGCTGGAACTGAGATGAGAGGAGCCATTTAGAGGCCTCATTATATCACGTGCTCTTTCCTTGTGTTCTTTCAAACAATCTGATGGAGTAATTAATCCTTGAAGTGCCCCAAGAGGCAAACCTACGTAATGGCACTGCTGTTTAGCCTAAATTACCAGACTGCAAAGGACCTGGTGTTGATCCTGTTTGATCAAAATTTTTTCATGGAGTATATGTTCCTTAGGTTTTTTTCATCTTCTGTCTTAGAAAAAAGCAATCAATCTGTCAAATTTGACCTAGTGTGGCATGGTCCTAGTTGTTAGTGCATTCTTGCTGTAGGCAGAATTATATACAAATTACAGAGAAGCAGTCAGCTGTGCCTGTGTTGCTTGGAGATGGAGAGTGACCTGTTCTTGTGAATCGCAGAAGGTAGCTATGTCCTGTGACTACTATGTAGAAAGTCATTCCTCATTCCCCTTGCATAGTCATCAAGGCAGCAACAATTAGGCCTGGTGGCTTAAACTCTGTGCCTTTCAAGAGTAACTAGGTAACAGTGATTTAGTGTACAACATGTATTTGTTAATACCAAACTATTTCTGCTTGATATGAAAGTGGATGATGACAAAAAACATGATGTGTCCTTCCTATCTGCTTTGGAGTGTTTTCTTTAACAGATGTGACATCCAGGCATAGACTTAGCACATCCTATTTTTGTATTGAGAACACAAGGCATTTGCTTCGGAGACAGCACTTGATTTTCAACAAATGCCTTGTTGAGATTGAATCCATGTTATGGGTGTGGTTAAGAGGTGTTGAATGCTTCTCTTCTTCTACTCAGTATAGTCTGTGATCAATGCCTCTTCTTCATTTAGCAATTTCACACTCTAGTGATTCCTTTAGACTTCTGTAGAGATGCACAAATTAGACAACAATTCCTTAACCAGCATGTTCTGGATATATTTGGATAAGTTGAAGTTGTTCTGACAGTTCAGTTATGAAAACAACAGAATAGCAGTGTTAGTACTGAAGAAGATTAAATGAAGTCTGTGACTGGGTAGCAGTTTCTTCTCTATGCTTACTAGTGACACTAAAGTTGCAGAGTGCAAGGTTCTTTGCATAATGAGCAGAGATTTCATTTTTTTAAAAATTAACGTTATGGACAAACAAAATGCATGGTATGCTCTACTGTGACTGGCAGCTCCTTCTTGGAGAAACAGGTATTTTGGAATCGTGAAATCTTTTCCCTGTAATCACCAATGAATGTCATCTCACCAATGAATTTTTTTCTGTGTTGTGCTAAAGATGATAGAGCTGCAGCCATTGTAGCAGGGGATTGACTCCAATTATCGAAGTTATGGGCACAATGATGTGGAGGGTTCTCAAAATTCAGACTCTTGTGGCATTTGCCCTTCTATTTCATGTGATGCTCGTTTTTCATCATTTAGTAGCAATGGCATGAATTCCAGAGAACTGCTCTGCCATGTGTCTTGCCCACACCCCCACCTGCTGGCTATAACCCAGTGTTCACTGCCCGTGGCTCTAGGGTAATTTTATCCTTTTAGGATGCATACCACAAGGACACATCTCCTGCCTTGAGAACCGCTCTGAAATGTAAGTTCTTGAGAAGCTGGAGTTGTCACTAACTTTTTAAAAAATCCTTTTCCTAGCAAGTCGTAGCTGTTCTGTCATAAACACCACGCCTTTTACTATTGGAGAGCAGATACACCTTTCTCCTCTAGAGCTTGCTTCTGTCTGTCTCTGCAATTGGCAGTAGAAGGATGTCTACTGCTCTGAACCGATGGAAGTGCTGGATTATCAAGGTCAGGTGAGAAGAGATTGGAGAAGAAAGTGGGAAGTTGTGTGTACCTGGAGACGTAGAACTAAGGTAGAGATGGCAGTATGCATGTATAAAGTGTGTAGTAGGTTGCCTGTCTTGTTTCCATGTTTTTTCAGGTTATTTCTTTCACTAGTGTATACTTCAGATTGAGGTGTGTAGGTGTATGTCTCTTTGGCCAAGTTCTGCTGGCTTGCTTGTGCCAGTTTCATAAATATAAGTAATTTTTCTTCTGGCTTGCTTTCTTCCTGTGCCCTCAAGTCCCGGGTCAAACTTGTCCTCTCTGTCTTTCTCTACTAAAGGCTCTCAGGTATATTCATGGTAGTGAAAGACAGAAGTCAGGGGTTGTAGGGACAAATGAGATTACAGTAGTTTGCTTCTCTTGCTCTAGATGTTGCTCTTGGGACAAGTAGGAGCTGGAGTTTTGTGTTTTAGGAAGACTTGTCTGAATAATACTTAACGTAGTACCAGTATTAGAGAGTCCATTGGGGGTGGATTAGAGGGAGGAGTAATATGCTTGCTATCAACAACTGCTGATATTTCTACAATTAGTGAGATTGTACATTTAACTCTGAAGACACACGATGTACCGAAATGTTTCTAAAGCTTTTGTCCAGTGTTTTTTGTAACTTTTATATCAGATCTGGGCAAGTGTCTTCAGGTATACTTGTACAGTCACTCTGTCACTCCAAGCCTATTGCCAATAGATGAAACAGTCTTTGTAGATGGCTTTTGCTCAGACAGTTCTGGGATGATAGGTGTTCAATAAGATAAGTTGTTCGTGGCATAAGGACTTTCTTATGGAACAGGAACCAGGTCTAATGGTCTGAGGTGCTGGCTACAGCAAAAATGAAATAATAGATTTAAAATGATGTTCTGCTCTCTGTACCTCTTAAAGGCATGTTATGGGGCAAATTTTTAATAGAGGAGATTTTCTACTCATGAAACTCAGCTAAATACTTACTTAATTTTAGTACTCCACCTCTGATACAGATGGTTAGTGTTAGAAAATTGCAGTCTTCATCCATTATTATTGAAGTGACCTGTTCACCCTGTCACATTATGGCATCTGCTTTTATTACAGAATACCACTATTTTCTCATCCTTTTGACTTTTTTTTTTTAACAAAAATGCAAAACCTGAACAATATATGCAATTATTTCCATAGCACTGAACAGGAGAATTAGAGATGTATTTTGGAAGCACTGTAACAGACTGGCTGGCTATGCCTTGAAAAAGCATATTTCTTCCCTTTTCATTTTCACAGCTGCAGTGTTAAGCATAAAAGCAGTGAAGTTAGAGTATGTCTGACTCTATCCTCCCACATAGGCTTGTTTTTCGTGTCGTATGATTGTTGCTTTTAGGAGTCAGACATGTTTATGTGGGTTTTGTTTTTGTCTTTGATTTTCAAATGGTCAGTTAGCAAATCAACATTAAGAAAGTTGCATGAAAGCCTAGCCTGGGAGTTTCTTGCCCTGGATGACAAAATGCATCAATATATATAGACAAGGCAAAAGAAGGGAAGCCATCTGTGCCTTAGCAAAGACTGACTTGCAGGGTAGCTGTCTGAAGAGCAGTTGGCTTTCAGCTCTGCTGCTGTAAATGAGGAGTCTTTGCTTGCTGTAGACTAAGGAGAGAGGGAAGAGTAATAGCAGGTGGAGGTTGTGTGTTACTGGAGAGGAATTAATATATGCAAAGATATTCTCGTTTGGCATTACTCTGACATTGTGTTGGAGATACTGCAGGAAATGAGACATGGAGTGGAAGCTGGAAGAAAAGGAGTGTGACTTCTTGTCTCCTCTCTTCTGACATACAAATTCTCCCCTCTCAGATCTTGTAATGCTCAGTGTAGAGCAGCAGTGCTGCTGGAGCTGACTTCTGATACAAATGCAGCTGCAGAGCCGTGGTATTGCTGGTGAGGTTGTCTGGCAGTGAGGCAAGAAAAACCTGGACACCCTTGGGAAAGGAGGATGGTTGTGGAATTGTAGAATTGTTTGGGTTGGAAAAGACCTTTAAAATCATTAAGTCCTAACATTAACCTAGCTAAGTCTGCCGCTAGACCATGTCCCTAAGTGAGACATCTACATGTCTTTTAAATGCCTTCCGGTATAGTGACTCAACCAATTCCTTGGGCAGCCTGTTTCAGTGAATGACAACCCTTCCCATGAAGAAATTTTTCCTAATATCCAATCTAAACCTCCCCTGGCATGACTTGAGGCTATTTGCTCTTGCCCAGTCAGTTGTTACTTGGGAAAAAAGACCAACACTTCCTTTCAGATACTTGTGGGGAGCAATAAGCTGTCCATGAGCCTCCTTTTCTCCAGGCTAAAACAACCCCAGTTCCCTCAGCTGCTCCTTGTAAGACTTGTGCTCCAGACCCTTCACCAGTTCTGTTGCCCTTCTTTGGACATGCTGAAGCATCTCGCTGTCTTGTAGTGAGGGGCCCAAAACTGAACATGAGATTTGAAGTGTGGCCTCTCCAGAGCTCAGTACAAGGCAATGATCACTTCCCTGGTCCTGCTGGCCACGCTATGTCTACTACAGGCCAGGATGCCATTGGCCTTCTGGGCCACCCGAGCACATGCTGGCTCATGTTCAGCTGCTGTTGAACAGCACCCCCAGGTCCTTTTTTGATGAGTAGCTTTCCAGCCACTCTTCCACAAGCCTGTAGTGCTGTATGGGACTGTTGTGACCCAAGTGCAGGACCCAGTACTTGGGCTTGTTGAGCCTCAGCCCAACAATCCCGCCTGCCCAGATACCTCCAGAGAGGCTTCCTACCCTCCAGCAGATCAACATTCCTTCCCAACTTAATGTCATCTGCAAACTGACTGAAGGTGCACTCAATCCCCTCATCCAGATCATCAGTACAGATATTAAACAGGGCTGATGCCAGTACTGAGCCCTGGGGGACTCTACTTGTGACTGGCCAATGGTCAACAGCAGTGGCAGCCTGGCTCTCTGGTGCTGGGCAAGTGTTCCTTGCATGAGCTCAGCTGGGGGTACCTCTGCCAAAAGTGACTGCAGAATGGTATTTGGTGGAAGATGTGCTCTTCAGTGTTGGTTTATGCAGTGGTCTGGCAGTGCTGTGCGGAGCTCACTGCAGCGTGTGCCCTGGGCCTTGCTGCAGGTCACGCTTTTGCCACACCAGTGCCATGGGCATTGCCTGGGGCTGGGAATGGCAGCCAGGGCCTGTCCCACCGGCAGCCCTAGCCCTGGGCGTCTCCCTGGGCTGAGCCAAGGGCAGGCTGGGATGTGGGTCTGGCTCAGCAAGGCCTGTAGCTGGGCAGGGCTGTGGGGAGCTGGCCCTGCTGGGACGTGGCTGGGCAGGGGCTCGTGGCCCCAGGAGCTGACATGGGGACTGTGGGGATGGCCCTGCGGCCCAGGCTCTCCAGTTTGGCTTCTTGGTCTGGCTTGCCTGTGGGCAGAGCCTGTTTTAGGATACATTTTTATAGGAGCCTTTGGGCCTGGGTGTTTCTTAAGGCTGTTGGGGGCAAATAGAGGAAGTTGGTCCTTGAAGAGAGAGCTCCAGGTCTGGATTGCAGTCTGTAACGCGGGGCTGTGGGTTGTGTTAACGTGTGTGTCATGACTGAGCATTTGAAGAGGTCAGTGCAGTCCCAGCTTTGTTATCATAGCCAAAGTGGCCATATGGACCCTGATAAGAAGGTGTGGGTTGCACCATTAGATTTTATGCAAATACTTGGTTTTTGAAATGCTTTTGTTCAGGCATGAAACCCATTTAAATGTCAACTTCTGAAACCGCGTTTCTTGTTTTAATTTCCTCACATCAAAACAGTTTGAAATGCTGAAAGATTTTGCTTGCTACGGAGTCTTTGTTGCTGAGGCTGAAATAGCTGTGAAAGGCAGAGCAGGAGACAGGGAGGGAGAAGAGGGGCAGGCTAAGCCCAGAGTCCATCAGTGCTGCTTGGATGCCCTGCAGTCCTGTTGGGGACTGGGGGCTGGCTGGAGGTGTTAGAAGGAGAAAAGAAGGTAAGGGCATGTGTACTGTGTCTGATCCACTGTTCCTCCAGAAGCTGGCCATTCAACCTCCTCCCATCGCTGTCATGCAAGTGCAGTGGTAGGTAACACAGGATTAAAGGAAGTACAGGAGCTGATTACTTTTCTGGTTGTATGTTCATAATATTTAGAGTAGTACCTGACCTTCAAAGACTTCTGCAAAATTCCTGTAGGTAAGAAAAAAAGGATGGAATTTGCTGGATAATAGTTTCTTTGCATCAGTGTAAGTTGGTCTTGGCTGCTGCTGAGTTAATGGTGCCTTAAAGAAGACTATCAGAAGGCTAATGGCAGCTTTGAAAACAAAAACTTACCCTGCTTCATCCTATTCATATCCAAAGAGCTGAACATTTCCAATCCTAATGATCTATTTAACTGCCAGGATTAAACACATCTCAAGAAAAATTGCATGCAATTAAAAAGGAAGAAGCCTGTTAATGTAATGTTGAGGCTGTGTGATTGAGGACAGTCAAGCAACTGGAAGACAGGTCTTTAAAACTGAGGTTAGTTTTCATTTGACTCTTAGAGAATTTTATTCTTCCTCTTTCCCAGATAAACATTTACATTGCTTTAATTCTGAAGCACAGTGAAGTGTTCGAACGTTAATGAACAAAGCTTCAGCACTAAGGGCTAGCTAAGTATTTCCTTCATGTCAGAGATGGAAACAATCACTTTATTGCACACATACTTGATGGTAAGATCCTACTGGAAGGTTGTTGGAATGATTCATCTGTTTAAGCTGTGTTTAATTGTAGGACCACCTCCATTTACTGTTTGTAATTCCTGTTTCCTAAGTGTGAAGTTCCTCACTCTCTTCAGAAACAAACTTCCTTGTGAATTGCAAATTTCTGCAGGATCGCAGGCTTGTAATGTACAAATGAATTTGTTGTTCAGCTGTCAAGTTTCTTTTGTATGTAAGACTGCCTTGCATGTAAAACACAGCCAGATGCAGAGCAGGTGTACTGACCTGGGATCCACAGTGCACTCGTAAGCAGTATGGTTCACTGTGTACTTGGGCACTTCAGTCCCATATGCCTGTTGCTAGGACTGCTGGTGTCTTTATTCCCATGGAGTTTTTTCTGCATTAAACGGAACTGCTTTTTATTTCCCAGGGAATTGTGGGAACTTGTCTGTTCTTGGAGCATGTTTTGCGAGGGAAGGGAAAAAGATATTGTGGGAAAGCATCAAATAACTGAGTTTGCTTTAGGGCTGAAATCAAAGGCCTATAATCATCAAAAGGTGGAAGAGAACTAACCCACAAGAAAGCAGCAGTGAGGGTTTTGCCTGTAGCTCCAAATAGGCCAGGGTAGCTGGGAGCAGAGCACTGAATGCCATGTGGACTGACTACTTATGTGAGTGAGTGGGATCTCATTTGGAGCAATGCATGAGTAAAGGCCAGAGCTGACTTGATATAAAACAAAATGCTGCAAGAAGGCCAGAATAGTTTCCCATTAATAAAAAAGTTAAATGAGACAGGTACCATTGCCTTGGCTTCAAGGGCAATGTGAAAATACTTTGATGTAAAACTTTGGCCCAGTGCTCTTCTCACCTAAGCCAGGTTGAATGTATAGATGACGTAAGCCACCAAGCTGCTCTTACCGAGAGACTGGTAATTTTTAACTGCATCTTGTTTCTCTGTACATTTGGAATCTTGTAGATTGGAAGCTCAACCAGCTATTATTTCTCCCTTGGCTCTATCTGAAGTGTTTCAGGGCTTCATATTAATATTCCCTATTTGAGTGCATACATGGATTTTCAGTTATAAAAAGTAGTTACTTTGTGTGTACTTTCTGTTTGTTTGTTAAGAACAACAGCATGAGGAAACTTGAAAATTAACCTGCATTCCTTAGTGTATTTTCATAAGCAGTTACCCAGATCTACAGCAGAAACCACAGTAGGAAATGAGTTCTGGTCTGTGTAGAAACAAGGTGAAACTGATGTCCTAATTTTTCTAATTAACTACGTAATTGTTTAATCCCTTTGGAAAATGGTGGTATAAATTTGTGTACTTGGTTTTGAATATTTTTGTTTTACCAAGTATCTTATGACTTGGCTTGTCTTTTTTCAGTGGTAGATGCCGAAGGCATTATATGAAGTATCTTCAGCATTTTTAAAGTGGAATAAATATAGAAGTACTCTTGACACAGCTATCTCCTCCTTGCAGCTGAAGGTAATGGGGATTTTAAACAAAGGTATATTGAGTATGGTTGATTTCAGTGACTGGCAGTGGTTTTTGCTATCTTCTTTTAACTGTCTATTTCACAGGCCAGCTGGAAAGCTTGCGTTAGCCTCTTTTCTGGTCACAAAATGCTACCTGTAGTTGCCTGTGGTTGCCTGTAGTTTGCTGTGCTGAAATGACCAGGCAAAGACTGCTACACCCATTCCATATTCAGTGGATTTTATCCTGTGAATTCTCATTATGGAAGGCAGCACTGTTTATTATGAATGTAGAATTTATTAGTGTCCTGACTTCGTGCTTGGTACCATGTGTGCAGAACTGAACCATTTGTGCTTTATCTAAGCTACCTGTCTGTGGGAGGAATATGGGTACAGTGTCTTTTCCACATATCTTCTACAAGCTGTGAAGATGCGTTTTTGGGGGTTGCTCCATCTTCTGTCTCCCAAACCATCTGGGTTTGGAAGAATTTGAGAAGGATTAAAAGTAGGTATTTGGCAGCTTTGGGTAGTAATGAGAAAGTGGGGTCCTCATAACAGTCCAAATGTAGCTTCTTTAGAAACATCTCAATCTTTTTTTTCTTCTTTATCTTCTGAAAACAGTTCTCATTCCTCTAATCCTTTATGTTGCCTTTGAACCAGCAGTTAGAGACCTCATGAATGGCCCAAGCTTTCTAAGCCCTCCACCAGAGGAGTCAGACATTTCCTAAGCTGTTTCTTTGACAGTGAAGTTCAGTAAACAGGGGCATGCAGGGGTAGAAAGTGTTTACTGCACTGGAGGAGTTTCTCATGTTTAGATGTGCTCGTTGTGGAGACATTCTGGAAGTGGTGAGGTGAACTTTAAACTCTGCTTGCATCAGCCATTTGAATGGTTAACAAGACTGTCACCAAGTGAAGGTCAAGGGGAAGGATCTGATGATACCACTTTGTGCTAACTGGTGGGTCCATGTGCCAGCCACTGCCTTCTCTGAGATAGGTTTCAAATGCTTTGATTTGGTTTGCTGAAGCAAAGCTTGCCTGTGGAGGTTGCATATGTGTGTAGCCCAGCTCTGCTTAGTTGGAGCAAAAAGTCTATCCAGGAGCTTGGATTCAGACCAGTTACTGCATGAGAAAAATTGTCATTCTCCTCCTGTATTTTTGCATGCTCACTCAGCCTGACCAGCTCTTGGAAAAGAACTGGTGTTTCTTTAGAATTTGAGAGTGTCAGTCAACTCATCCAAACTTATAATTTGAAACTGGGTATTCTATTATTACCTGTAGCCTGAAGTGATTTTCGGAATCCACCTGTCATTTTGATTATGCTTACTCTTTGTTTTGTTTCCCTGTTCATTGATATGAGAAAATATTAAAGAAATGTGCATCCCTTGCAGCTTGTGGCTAATGTGGTATGCTAGCATGTTTTAGAATGCCTGAAATGAGTTTTAAAGGAATTTGGTCATATAGGTTGGACAGAGAGTGATTGCATGCACCATGACTATGGATGGGGAGTCCTCTACAGCTCAGGCTTTTGATTTGAGAGGAGAGAAAAGAGGGTTTGGAGCTACCTGAACACTGATTTACCACTACTAGTTTTAAACAGGTCCTCTTCCTTTGCAAAAAGTCTTCTGAATTGGTGCTACAAGGAACTTGAAAACTGAGCAGAAGCACTTCTTTTTTTAATGGGCATAAACACGTTTTTCAAGCTCAAGTTTGCTGAACTCATTCAAATACAAATCCAGAAAGCTGCTTCTCTGTCCTGTATGAGTTTGGATTGTAACTAGGTCAGGGTTGGCTGCATTTTAAAGGCATTACATTTATTTATTTCTATTATTAAGCCAAATGACTTTAGAAATGTTTGGCAGAAAAATTTGTGTGTGTCTTCTGCCATGCTCTTATCACCCTAGCTTGAAATTGGCCAGAGAGATAATGACATCATAGCACAACTGTAGAAATAAGCTGCTTATTTGCACAGGACTTACACACCCTCTGAGTATCTTCACTAAAGGGAAGAACTTCATCCTTTTTTAGTTGGCAGTGAATCCACACAGGTAAGTAGTTATAGCTTCTATTGTATTCTTGAAAAGGAAAAGGCTTTATTTGGGCACCTGAGAATCAAGACATGAATTACAGGAAACCCATACTTCCTTAGCACTGGTGCTTCCCAGTCCATGTCATTGTTTCTGCTCTGTGTAAGAACAGACATGAGGAATTCAAACACAGATGTGATACACAGCCTTCTTTTCAGTAGCTCCTTTGCTGGATACTGAGAGACTAATCATGGCAGATTTATCTTTTTGTTTTGTTTTGGCTTTTTCTGGTGAGTGGTTTTTGCGTTTGTTTTTCTTGGTTTGTTTTGCTTATGGAAGACTATTCACTTTAAAGTGGATATTTTATTAAAGAAAATTACCTGCTTGCAACAAGTCCCACACTGATGTGAAACATTGTCAAGCTACCAGTCATTCCCTGGATCTGCTTTGTTGATGTGCCATTTCATTGCTCTTTGGTGTGCCACAGTATAAGAAAAGCAAACCACAAACAAACAACAGAACAAAATGATCCTCCTGGAGATACATCACCTCACTTCCCCAAACCCCAGTGATCCTGGATGGTATGCTGGGGGTACCATCTTTCATCTACAAGAAATCTTGTGGAAGTCAACTCTTTTGGGATGCATTGGATGTAGTTTGTGCTGAAAACTACTTTGACAACTGAAATCTTTTAAAGTGGAAAACAACGAAACATGAGACAGTAGCAGCATGGAGCTTCCTCTGTTATCTTTTTTTCCCAGGGAGGGAAAGGGAGTGCCTGACTTTGATCTTATTCCCTTCCTTCCACCTGATTCTCCGTGTGTGTTCATGCAGTTTCATGTCTGGAGACTTGATTATCATTTCTGGTGTTCCTGAAATATCTCCCATTTGAGAAAATCTGTAGGTGGAGATAGAAAAGCCTGTGAGAATCTGGAGGAGCAAAGATTATAGGAGTATTCTTCATTTACATGTTTGTGTCCAGGCTGATCTCTGCAACGTCTTCAAACCTTAAGACTTTGTATATTTGTTAAAAAAAAAAAGTAGCCAGTTAAAAATTACTTTATTGTTTGTTTAACAGAATATTATGCTGCGAATTCAAAGTTTCTTTGAACTGGCTATTCTGTATCAAGCAAAAACTAGCACACATCTGGTACTTTAAAAATGCACTGGAGTGCTTCTGGATTCCTTTTCATGGCAGCAGTTCTGTAAGCATGACTATAAGGTCAGACTCAATGTTTATGGAAGGTGTACGATTGCTTATGGCTATCATTTTGTCCTTAGAGTGGAAATGGGCTGCTGCAGGTATTTGGTTTATATGCAGGTGTTTTGTAGGCGTGGGCCAAATAAGAAGGAGCTCATACTGAAGGACTTTATTTTGGATTCCTTGGAATTAGTTCCTCAGCTATGCCCTGTAGGGTAATGGTGCTGTGTTGCTTTTATGTACTTCACTGCTGCTTGAAACTCTGGGTTTCAGAGTACACGCTAAGTACAGTGTCAGTGTGAACACTACTGTCTTTTACACCTACCATTTTATCTTAAGTTGCGGTGTTTAACTGCTTGAAGTTTTCTTCTCCTGCTTTTCCAATCCTGTCTTATTTCAAAGCTGGAGTAATGTGAAAAGAATGCAAAACAGTCAGCTCTTTATCTAAGATGTACTAGTGATAAAAAGCCAAACTATGTTTAAGAACTGGAGTTGCTCAGATTGTATTAGTTCCTTTTCTTGGTATCTGGAAGTAGAAAATAATTTCCTACAGGAAAGACTACTACACTATATTGAGTAAATTAATTAAAATCTGTTCAAGTTGAATGTTTGACTTGAGAAAAGTTAGGGTTGTGGGTGTTTTTGTTTCTTGTTTTTTGGTTTTCCATTTTTTGTTTGTTTGTTTTGTTGTTGTTGTTTTTGTTGTTTTGGTTTTTTTGTCACTGAAATTAACATTCTTTAGGTGATCAAGGTAACCAGCTGGTAGTGCCCCTCTTCAGAACTTTTGATGTGGTAGTAAAACAATTAGTCTTAAAATACAGTGTAACAGACAGAAAATTTAAATGACATTAGTTGTGATTTGTAATACATGTCTTTTGGTCAAGCATTATGAGCAACACAACCAGCCAGCCTTTAAGACAGTCTGCTCTTAGTCACATGTCCTGACCCAACCTTTATCATGATACACTGGTTAACTTTATCAAGGTCTGAAGGAAAGCACTGTCTCCAGATTTCCTGGACTACGATGATGCTGTATGTTGCCTTCAGGATCAAAAATAGCAGCAGTGAACTTCACCTAATCCTGTAACAGGATGTAGGTCTTCCATGTAGTTATGAGAGATACTATTGGTAAGATTCATCTGCTGGGAGATAGACCTCTGTGCTGTTATGCTTGATGCTTCCTTACCAGTCTCATGTTGTTTACTGTAGATGGATGGTTGCCCACAGAATCATTGAATAGTTGGAAGGGACCTTAGAGACTCTCCAGTTGTAACCCCCCTGCTGTGGACAGTGACACCATCCATTAGACTGGGTTGCTCAAAGTGCCGTCCAACCTAGCCTTGAGTACTCCCAGGAATGGGGCATGATACTATTTCTATGGTAGACATAGAAAGTCAGGTGAGATAAATACCAACTTGTGAGCCCTGGGCATTGGCTTAAAAAAAAAAATTAAAGAATGTGTAGCTTAGCTTTAAAGTATTGCCCAACATAAATGATTTTGACCAGATCAAATTTTCATTCTGGAAGATGTCTGCTCCTGAGTTAGATATGACTCTTTGCATGTTAAGTGGCTTTGTGTGTATGAATTCTAGCTCTCGTGTGATGAGTGTGTGTATTTGATAGCAGCGAAGGTGAAGAACAGAGAAGGCTAACTTCCAGGTGTTTCCAAGAAGCAATGTAGTTAAAGGAAAGTGAGACTCAGGAATGAGCAGCTGAAGTGTGAATCCAGGTGAATTGCTTGAGTGGTTTCTTGAGAATGTGCCAGAGGCTAGAAACTAGCTAGTACTGTCCAGAAGAAGGAAACACGTTAGTCTCACCTGATGGCTTGCTCAAGTTGTTCTAGCTCCTTGCTGTAATATATTGCACTGGCTGAGTTCAAGATCTAGAAATTTTGAGCCCATATTACACAAATCATGAGGTAATTTAGGAAAACAGAGTTGGTCTGTCTCTTTACTCCTTAATTGCTCTTGTCAGCAGCTTTTGAATGATGCAAAAGAACTTACTAAAAAGGCTTTGCAATTGTTACAGGTCCTTTTGCAAGACAAAGTCACCATTATTAGAGCCCTACTGTGATAGGCACTTAGTTGCAAATGAGATATAGTACTGCCTGAAGAATGTTTAGTGATGGTGACTGCAATGTACCCAAGTGAGATGGTGTTTGATCCATCCAAAAGCTGTTGGTAGTCTCCAGCTCTCTTCTGAGGTGGCTGGCCTCCAAATAGGGTATTAAAGATGAGCACCGTTTTGGACCCTGAAAAGATTGTGTGGCAGAATTAACTAATAATACTTTGTTTGTGAGCACAAAGGTGGCTTTCTAGAAGGACACTTCAACATTTGCCTTTCATGAGCTTGCAGAGACAGGGAAATCAGCTCACTGGACATCATCTCAAAACTGTATAGTACAGTTCCCAATTTGTCTGTTAAGTGAAATACTGCATTGTAACTTCTAATCACAGTATTTTTCTGATGTACTTTCATGTGTTCTGGGGCTTGAAAGACACGTTTAAGCTCTTAACCTCTCCTCATGAGGATTTTCAGAGATTTGGGCTCAAAACTTTTTAATCCTAAGCAAATTTTAGCTCCTGTAGCTAGGTGTAGTGCTAAAGCAGGATATGTGGTGTTTTTGGCCACTGTCTGGCCAGGAAGCAGTACACATAGTCATAGCCTGGGTTCCTTGTGGCACTATGAGCAAAGCATGATGGAATCTTTTGAAAATGTTAAAACACGTAGCTCTGGAGATGGCTCAGAACAAGGCCCCTACACAATGAGTAGGCAAAGAGGCTACTGTAGTGCAAAGAGGTGGATTTTAGCAGAACAAAACAAAATGTAACTGTACATACTACCAGTACCCACATCGTCTAATGTGGCAAAGTTTGTGCTCTTTGCTGAACCAGACTTCAACTCTGTTTGGTTATTTGTTTGGAGTATCTGTCTTTGTTGTGAGGATCAAAGTACTGTCTGGAGGTACATGTGGGGTAAAGTGTCTGAGATTGTTTCAGAGTTTGTATGACAATAACATTTTTAGTGAAGAGAAGAATGTATTTTGAAATTTGACTTGTTAAGCAGTCCTTTTAATAAGACTTATGCTGTGTTGGTTTTCCTGTTTGGAATTCAAAGGCTGAGGAGTTGATACTAAATTTCAATCCCAGGTCTCCTGATTTACTTGCTACACTTTTTTTTTTTTTTTTTTTTTTTAAAAATGAAAACCACAAGGTTTCTTGGCATAGTGCAGATGACAGTGTCTGTTTTCACATTTTTGAAGCTTTAATGAACTTGAGTATCTCTTAGCATGGTGCCTGGCATACTCTGAATTTCAAGATTGGAGCCTTGCGAAAGTTACTGGTTTAACCTTGACTATATTGATGCCAGCTCTTCTAGGAGGAGAAACGGAGCTGAGGTTGCTGAGATTTAGCTTAAGATTTTTGGAACTAGCCGAGAGCTGTTTTGTGTCTCTTCATAATAGCTGGCCCTGACAGTTTAACAGAGCTTATTGACCATCTGCTTTGTCTAGTTTGCCACATGGCAGAGTAACAACTAAGCCAAAATACTGGTGGCACAGTGTATTAATTAAACAACTTGCTTGTGAACACTATCAAGATACTAATTTGATTGATGTTGTACATTTAACTTGAAGAGTTTTGTCCTTGCTCTTGCTGCAGTTGCTGGGTACTGAGCTGAAGACCATGGGATAGCTGGTGAGGAAGGAGATGTTTGACTGTATGTTGGAGTCCCTATTTGTCTCCTTGCCCTCTGTCTTCTGTTAACCCACTCTCAACAGATGGGATCCGGAGTATATTACAGTCTTGTTCCCCTGCTGCTACTTCTGACTGCTGTTCTTTGCCTCTCACAAAGCTGGCAAAGCAACAGCTGTTTCATAACTTTTCTGTTTGAAGGGAGAAACATAGAAATGGGGGGTGGGGGAGAGACTGAAAGAACAGTCATCTTGCTTGCCTAAGACTAGAGAGAAATATCATTCTTGTCTCTTTTTAGAGGGCCAACTCCTCTGAGAACAGATTTCATGTTCATCGGTGTTTATGTTCCTGGAAATACAATGCATCTTTCTCCAAGGTGAGAGGAGAAGTTGAGAGCTTTAAGCAAATAGCACTGGTTCTGTCTGCATGTACCTAGCTGGAGGAACCTGATTGTGGGCTGCTTGTTAGTGTGACTAATTCTGCTCAAAGGCACAGCCCCTTGGGAAAGCAGATTTTAAATCCAGACTGTGCTGGTGGCAGAGATGTGTAACACTCTCTGGAAGGGATGTGGTAAGACTTTGGCAATATCCAACAACTGTCTGTTTGATCAAGGGACATGCTGTAGGTAGCATCTCTGCATCTAGAAGATGAATCCTGTTGAGCTTGTTATAATGAACAGATGGCTTGTTAATATGTTCTACTGTACTATGACAAGCCGTGCTTCTTCAAGGCATTGCTAGCTACACTTTCATTGCAGAAATTTGTGTATGTTCTTTCTTCTGATAATTTTCTGTAACGATGGGTAACTGTTCATGCATATGTGGATGCAGGTGTATATTTGTGGTCTGTTAACATGGTCCTGAAGGGTTAGTGTATATGTATGTGTGCACTGTGTGTATAGTATGCTCTTGGATGGTATAACATTAAATAGTATTGCAATTCAGTGCAACATCAGTCTCAATGAAGCTACTGTTTGGCTCTATTTTTAATATATGTAAGCTGCTGGAAAGAGTTTGCATAGTATGGAAAGAACTTCAGGAGAAAACTGAAAGACTGCTGTACTCATTTGGGTTCTGTCTGAAAAGCTGTGTCTAGTTGGCTGCAGACAAAGCCTCTGATAACACACTTGTGTTTTGGCCTCTGGAAACTCAGTGCTAACCAGAAGCATTGCTCTGATTGTATTAGAGACTTCTAGGACTTGCAAGGCTACACCCAAGTGGTTTTGGTGTGTGCATTGCCCTACAGAACAGGGAAGCTATTTAAGAAATGAGATCTTGAGTATATATGTAAGTTCTCTCCTTTCTGGGAATCTTTGGTATTCCTGATAATTGAAGGTGGCGCCTTCCAGCATTTAAGGTATACTTGAGAAAATTACATTCCTCTTAAAATCTTTTTCTCCTCCTCACATATTTTTCTTTTTGTTGTTTTTTCTCTTTTTTTTTTTCCTTATCCCCCCTATGTGTTAATTAGGATACTTAAGAGTAATCTTTCACTCTTCTGTTAACTTGATAACACAAGGGTTATAGTCCCTCTGCTAGGGCTCCAAACCTGGAAATGAAAGGCTAGGTTTAATACAGCTTTAAAAACGTAGTGTTTTCCTGGAGCTAAAATTCAGTCATAGGAAACAGTTTAAGCAGTTGTTATCTTTAGCACATACATGGGAGAGGTACTGCTAAGAAGAAAGGGGGGGAATAAGTGCTCACCCTTTAGCAGCTGTTGGAATGTTCTCTCTCTTCAGTTCAGCCCAATTGCAATTTCTCTGGTTTTGCTATTGCCAGTCTGCAAATTCATCTATTTTAAGGGCCCTCATCAGTCCTGGATTTGCTTTGTTTGCCTGCATCATCTTTCTGCTACAGTGATTTGTGAGGACTAGCAGCTGCTGCATGAACATCTGGAATTTTTATGGTTGTGCTGGAAAATACTGCCCGCTTGTGTATCTGAGGAGCAGAGGGACACCTTAGTGCTTTGGCCCTATTGTGTTTTGGGCTTGCTAACACTGTCACGATCACATATCTCACCACAATTTTTCATTATCCAATATGAAAAGGTCTGTCACGTGTTTGCTGCTGGCAAGAGAGTATGTTGTGGAAGATGAGAGGCTCTTTAGCATTTAAAAAGTAAAGCTGTAAGTAAATTAGAAGCTTCAGGAATTACTTCGGTTTTCTACTTTTATACAAAGCCAAAACAACAAATATCTTGCCTTACATTATACTTTTCTCCATCTGTATGCCTTAAATCACTTCTCAGGCTATGGTTATGGAACTACAAAGCTTTTATTTCTTAAAAAAAATTTAAATATATGCATATCATCATAACTTACTTCTTTTGGAATGCCACTTGGAAGAAGAACACACTTTTTCTTCAGCCTGTGACAATTTCCAGCAATGCATATGATTAGAGATTGCTGACAAGTCCTGACTTTGCATGTTTGTGTCTCTCTGAAAAATAGAGGCAAAAATTTCCACATATATTTGACATCTGCGTAAGAAAGATAAATCTTGAAGTCAAGTTGAAGCAGAAGAAGAAAACAAATTTTAGGCTGACCACAGCAAAGTGAGAGTTCAGTTGCAAAAGTGTACTGTTTAGGGGTCAAGGGAGCTGAAATGGGAGTTCCTGGTGCTATGGGCTTTCTTGCAAGGCAGTAAGGCTGATATCTGTTCTTAAAACAGTTGTTGCAGATCATCTACAGGCTCTGCCAAGGAACACTTGCTCAGTCTGCATTTTCAAGATGGCAACACAGTTTAGAAGGTTTGCTGGCTGTTCAGAGTGCAATTCTTTGGCAGTGAACGAAGGTTAGCTTCTCTTGGGGTAGGTAAATGTGCCCATAGGGGGCTTCATAGTGCAATGGGTACAGGAATGTGGGAGGAGCTGGGAGTTAGAAGGGTTTGCTGGAAGCTTTTGTTTTACTTGGGCTTTGGGTTTCTTTGCAATGAATTGTTCTCTTGCATTTGTGCTCTGGTGGCAAGGATATGCTCTTGATGTGGAAATAGAGTGTATCCTTACAACCCATTTTTTGGAGACTCTCAGTAAAGTGTGAATGTATATACTTGAAACCAAATGAATGGCAAGGCATTTTGACAGACTTCTGAGAGCTTTTAAATGGAGGTATCCTAAAATGGTAACTAAAACTTAAATTCCTTTCAAGCATACTACATTTGGATATAATAAAAGGATTTTGAAAAGAAAGAGAGTGGTTCAAAGCTTGCTGGCAATTAGATATTGACTAAAACAAGATAAAAATGACATGACACAGAACCTATGAGCATAGATGTCAGATTGTGAAATGTGTGAGGGAAGGGTGGTGCTGCATGATGGAAATCCCAGTTAACAAACCAGCTGGGTCATAACACTTAAGTGCAAGAAAGAGATCTGAATAATTCCATTGAAAAACCCTATTTTGAAAGGAATTAATACGACATTACAATGACATACAATATAGTCTGAACTTGCGTGTTCAGCTTCACCTTCCAGCACTTACCTGTTTTCTCTATCTTCCAGTGATACAGAAATTTCAGATGAGACATTAAACGGTGAAGTGGTCACGAAATTGAGCTTTCTTTTTATGTTTCTTACTGGCTTGGCCTATTTTGTCTGCAGAGAAATGTTGGGCAAAGCTGGCTTTTTCTAACTCAATAGAAGCATCTGCATTGGCATCATGATGACTCTTCCTTGGAGACTAGGCAAGAATTTCCCAGCCAGGAGAGGAAAGCACAAAGAGGCATTCTGCATGTTAAAGAGAAGTGGCCATGTTTCTGTTGTACTGGGCAGTTGCATCAAGACCATCTGATTTTTAAGGGCTGTCACAATTTTTGCTAAAGTTGTCAAATACATGGTAAAAGAAGAGTAAATAACAAGTTGTATCTGACTCTCAACTTCCATTTCCCAAATAAACTGATGGAAGTATTTCAATGACTGGTGGGGCCATGAACCAAGCAAGGCTTGCCAAACTGTGTTTTTTGGCCAGCTAGGGATCCCTATAAGCTGTTCCATTCCAATTCAGAGCCAATTTTGGTTACTCAGTGTTGGATGCTTTATGGCAGGGGTTCTGAGCAAGTGCTTCTTAAACAGCTGCTCATACAAGAACTACTGTGTATGGACAGACCAGAGTCAGTACTGCAAGTGTGTGACCCCTGACAAGTGTTTCAGTCACCCATTCAAGCAACAGATAAATACCAAACTAAAAATAGCAAGTCCAGGGCCCAGGATAGTATTTTCCATCACCTACATAATAGGCTCTTTTGAAAACTTGTTAAAACACAGATACCAAGAAACTGATTTGATTAAAAAGAATCCTAAGTAGTATGTGTGCATTTGTTTTACCTTTACAAAGTTCCATTTAGCAGTTAATTAGTGGAAAAATTACTCCTGTTGATTCTTTGCAAATTACTTCCTTAGCATCCATTTAATAATGAATAAATAAAATAAAACTGGGAGGGGAAAAAAATCTTGAACAGAAGTGTGGAAAAGTAAAAGGATCTGTTATTTAAAGTAAAAGGATCTGTTATTTATCTTTCTTGGCCAAGGCACCTGCACAAGCCTCCAGTGCTGTTCATGGAGTTGCAGGCTGCATCCAGTGCTATATGAGTTATCTTCCTGCTGCTGATGGGAGAATGCAGCCAGTGAAATGTGGCAGCCAGCCCAGGCATCTAAATAAAGAGGTATGGTCTTCTGAAAGAGCACAGAAAGCCTTCCTTCCAGCAAGAAAACTTGATGGGTGTGCTGACCAACAGTAGGCAGTGTATCTGCTAGGCAAGCATGGCCTCAACTGAGTTGGCAGAGTTCAAAGTGCAATAAAACTTAGTTTTTCTCCTAACACACTGTTCTTTCAATAGTAGCTTTGTGTCCCTGCTAGCAAGCACATTGGAGAGGAAAGAGAGGAACAAAGATTTCTTCTACAGAGACACTCTAGAGTATTTGACTGAGGTCACCATGTCACCATTTTCATATGGTCTGTATAAACAAAGGCAACTTTGGCAGTTATGGTCACATTGATGCATTAATGTAAGGTGAATTTCAAGGTCTAGTTTGCCTGTACTGATTAAAGAGAGCCCCTGATTCCTGTTTGAAAATCTCATTGTCACCACTCCTGGGTGTAGCTAGATCCAAAGCTTGTGGAAATTATGATGCTTCATCTGTTGCAAGTTGCTAATATAAGGCTCTACCTTCAAGTTGATATATCAATGTTTTTTCAACTGCTTGCTCTATTGTTTGGGAAGTGGTACCATGTTTTATTTGGAGCTCTGTGTTGGCATAATTGTGTGGCACTGAGGCAGTTTAGGTGTGATGGGTAGCATCTGCCTGTGATGCAGTGGAACACAAGTAGCAGGGGAGTGGCCCAGATTTTCCATTGTTCTACTTTGGAAAATCCACAGTTGCATAGCTTCTGTATATTGAATTGTTCTCAGAAACTGGCCCTGTCTCCCCTTGAAGTTACTGAGTAACTTCAGTAAGTGCTTGTACCTGTCTCGCTGTGCTTTAGCTTAACTTCCCCTTTCCCCTCTTTCAGCTGACTTTTTTGACATAGTTGGCTGTCTTATTTTTCCCTCACTCCATAAAGGTTAAAATGTTATGCTAACCATGTTGTGATGTAGGACCTAACAGCTGGCTTAAATTTAGTGCCTTGAACTGTATGGAGTTTGTCTGGGGAAATCATAGTGTATTGCCATCATCTTTCTGCCCTCTAACCTTCTAATTGAAGGAAAGGCAAAACTGCAGTGGCATCTGCAAAGACAGCAGCTGACTCTGTGTTGAATGTCAGTGCAGGAAGGCTTGTGTTCTGGGGGAGGGTGAAGATATTCAGGGAAGCTGGATGGGGAGACTTGTGCTCTGGATGTAGATGTGTTTTCCCTATCCTCTTTCACAAAGACTTGCCAATAAAGGGAGCTTTCACAGGAATTGCATTGAGGAGTTGATGTTCTTATCTCTACCCAAACCCCTGATCCCTCCTTGCTTCCCCACCTGGAATAAGGGCGCAAGAGACTCATTTCCTTTTGTATCACCAGTGTTAAATGAAATCCTGAGTGCCAGGATTGTGCTGTTGCCACTTTTGTGTACTTGCATGCTATTTTGCAGTAAAAAGTTCAGGGTACGTTTGCTGCTTTAGAGGGGCCGACTCTTTGAATGGAACTTGTAATTGGAAAAGCATCTGTCTGTTTCATCTGCTCTACTGTCACTTGAGAGGCTGATCTATGGCAGTGCCAGCTTGAGACAAACAGCAATGGTTTATAGTGACTGAGGCATGAGAAAGAGCCAGCTTGGGTAATGAGGTGGAAGAACTTGGCTTGAGTGGGTGATCCTCCCCTGATTATTAAAACTAAAAGTTGTTAATTGCTTTAATGAGGTTCACAACTAGAATTTAAGTGTTTTGTGTGTATTGTATATCCATTGTCATGTTTAATATTTTTCACTTCCACTTGAAGTCTGAAGTTGCAGTGGTACCTAACTGCTGGAATGTATATGGACATTAAGATGCCTTTATACTTACGGGATTCCCAGAAATTTTCAAATGTTTTACCCCATGTTTTTTATTTGTAATCCTTTCTAAGTAAGGAAGTTTGAGCTGTTCTTGACTATTGTTAAGTAAAATTAACATACAGGATTAGTGTTGCAGTTTGCCTAGGGTGTTATCCTTATATAGGGTTTGTCGTACTTGAGATGATTCTGTTCTGAATTCCTTCTTCCTTCCCACCACCCAAACTCAAATCCCACATATCTGTGACCCTCATGACTTACTCTTTCTAGGCAATTTGCAAAAGTACTGATTGACAAGTCATGTCAGGTAACATAGCTAGCAGAGGGAGCATGTCCCTATTGTTTGACTCTATATCTCTAAATTTGTCATTATGTAGACTGATTAAATTGAAACTTTGTGTCCCTCTTTTTTCTATAAGGATCGTACTGCTCAAACTGGTCTCCTAACTGTGTGACAGGAAAAGATAATGGAGATGGTGATGGTTGTGGAGGAGGCCAGGAATTCCTAACAGTGCTCTTTCAGGGAAGGCTGACTAGGCTGTGGGATAGGCATGCTTTTTCAATTATCCAAGGAGTATGGTGGCATCCTTTTAACATATAATCCTCTGCTTTTTCTTTTAGTATGTCTCTTGCTGGGAGCAACACACACCTAACTTGCCTACTGGCCTAGGTCTGGGATGCTCTTAGGTTTTGCTTTAGATCTTGGGCTTGGGAGTGCTCCCTATTACCTGGGTTCAGACATGAATCTCCAACAGATTTCCTAGTTGAGATTTCCTTGTAGTATTACATGTACTTCCTAATATAAGCTTGGGGCCCTTTCCCACTTATTTACTAACCAACGTAGGGTAAATTGGCAGATGCAGACAGGCTTTTAAAAGCTGTTTCTTTTTCTCTGAGCCAGGTGGATGTGGGTAAGCTTTGGTCTGGAAATCTAATTGCTGTGTTAATAAACTATGGCACTCGAATATAAATGTTTTGCCAACAGGGTTTGTTCTCTTGGTCTGAAAGCTGCCCTAATGCAGCTATGTTTTCTGGACCATGCAGTTCGTGCACACTGGCTGAGCATGCTGCAGTCCAGCTGTGGCTGCTTATGTAAACACCATCACTGTGTGTTTAAGTGTCTGTCCATCTTTCTCACGTTTTCTGCAGCTTTGTTTCATCCTCTGTGTTGCTAGATTTTGTCTAGCAACAATTCCTAGGTCATCTCCCCCTCTGCTTCACAGCAAGGTTGGTAGTCCTCCATGCAGAGCTCCGTAAGCATTGTTCTTGGCATTCCTCTTCATTTAACACCTGGCAAACACACTAAAAATGTTGAACTTGTCCAAACTGAAATATCTGAGCTGAAGAGGTTCATAGTCTGTGCCTGCCTCAGCTGGAATATCTTGGAAAGCTTTTTAGGTAAGACTTCAGTTATTTCTGACGTTGAGACTAAAATCAGGAAGAAAAAAAAGTGGTTTTCCACACTGCTTGAGAACTTTCAACAGCTGATTTGAAGCCCTGGTATGTGTGATCTTGGAAATCTAGGAGGGACCAGATTAGCTGTGTGTTGGAGATGCCTGTGGCCAGTTTATGAAAGTCTCCTCAGTTTAATCAAGCAACTCCCCTGCTCTTTCACTTGTGCTTGTCATGTGCCTGAATTTGTTAAAGTTTGGCAATAAGCTCAAAGTTTGTCATATGTGAACAAGCTTGCTCTGTGGGGAACTAGAAGGGGCTGGGCTCTTGCAGTTTTGTCTTGGCAAGGAGCCCTCATCACGGTGCCTGGGAGCTGAGTTGCTCCTTTTTCTGCTTCCAGCAGTCCTTTCTCTGGCCCTCAGTTGCAGAGAAGGGGTACAAAGGATGGATGTAGAAACAAATGCCCAAAAAGATAGGAGCAGAGGTGGTAGGATTTTGCAGGAAACAAGATGTTAGAGTAAAAGCTGATGACTACATTTTTAAGAACAAGAGCAGAGGGCATTGTGTACTTGAGGATAAAAGTTAGACTCTTCTCCAGACTGAGAACTGTACTTAAGACTCAGAAGAACTTTCTGTGCTTTACCAGCAACTTCAGGGGCCCTTGTGTTTGCAAAGTATTACCTCCCTCTAGTGGTGTGTGCACAAGGCTATGGACTGCTAGCTCCGGGGTGAGGGTATGTCAGATCTGGACCATATAGATAAAACACCTTATCCTGGACTTTTATCCAGCCCTTCATAGCATGTGATGTAGATGTAGATGCATTTGATGCACCAATGAGATACTGGGCAGCTTGCATAAGCCATTCTGTTGACAGGTGTGCACTATTGTCCCTCCTTTGTCCTGTATTTAACTGGATCCACGTGATGTCAGACAGGAGGACGGACTCAGCACAGAGAAGGTTTCTGTTAAAGAGCCACACTACCATAGATAAATTATGATTATTCATAATAATCCAATAAGTAGGATTATTGATTCAAAATGAGTGGAGACATCCTGTAACTTTGCCTTGAATGTCTCTGCACTTTTGTTCAATAAACAAGAGTGACAGAGGAAGATAGACTTGCTGTTGGCAGAAGAGGCTGCTGCTCTGGTTAGAACAGATTGAGTACAGCAGAGGTTTTTCTACTTCTTAGCTGGAGCCAAGACTGAATGGCATGTGCTCCAGAGTATGGGGCCTCGGTCTCTGTATTGCCTTTGAGATTTCAGGTTCAGTGACAGGTTGCTAATAAGAAAAGTGTCTGATGGGAGAGAAAGTAATATGTAGCTACATGCTGAAGATTGTATCATACTGGAAACAGCATCCTAAATGTGTTCACTGATAATCAGCAGTACAGACTAATATTCACTGTTGCATGAACTTCTTCACTTGGACCAAAAGAAATGAGAGCGAATTTTTTCTCATGTCTAACATTAGATCATCATGTCTGCTATGGCATTACTGCCCTTAATATTTTAGGATGGGAGAAAACATGCTGTCATTTAGTAATTGGGTTTTACCACTGAGGATTCTTCTTCTTACTGCAAATTTCATGAACCCTGGCACTTTTGAGTACCTTCAGCATCCTTTCCTAATCTTCTCTTCCTCATACCAATCAACAGAAGGAGCAGTCTTTTTGTCTTATAAATAGCTTTATTTTAGCTGTGTATTTTGACTCTGCACTTAATTAGGATTGGCCTTAAATAAAAAAGAGCTTTCTTTAATTATGGATTAATAATTTTTGATTACTTAAAACTGTTCTTTGTTTTGTTTTCACTTTTATCCACCTTTGCCCTCATGTGTAAGTCCCCCCAAAACAACTGAATGCTTTGAAACAAGAAGCACTTTTTTTGTGTGTGTTTCCTAGAAATGACTGTTTGGTCATATTAATTTATCTGGACTAAATGCAATACATTAATGATCCTACCAGGTTACATATGCAACCAACAATTTCTAGTCTGTCAGTTTATGGGTTTTTTTTATTTATCATCCTGAGACCTGCACCGCTGTCTTGCAGTGCCATCCATGTCTGTGGGTGAACTGGTTTAGAGCTGCCTTTATTAGATGTCCAGCAGATGTGCGTTCTAAAATAAATATTTTCATATATTGAATGGATATTTCCAGAAAAACTGGTCCTATTTTCTAGTTTGGTTTTGATCACTTACTGGCGATCTTCTAGGACTCTGAGAGAAATCCCTGATTCATACAATCTGAAGCTTTCATACACCTGAATTGTATGGTCATCTTTCCTTTCTTTTCCTTCATTTTTTCTCTTGTTATCCTTTCCTTCTGTTTCCAAACTCACTATGCAAATGATGGCCTTAACTTCTTTATTTCCCAAATTTAAAATCTAAAGTAAAAATCAAACAAGCCTGTTTAATTATTTCCCAGCATTGCAAATGTGGTGATGCACAGTGAATGACACTGAGCAACACTAGCAACTTAACCTATTATCCCACACCCTCAGTGAACAACACTGAGGGTGTGGGGTAGTAGGTTGAGTTGCTAGTTAGATTTATAGTGGCAAGTTATCCATAGGGCAACTATTGCCATTAAATTCTAAAGCTTCCAATAAATGCTTAATCAGTAGATACTTGGAATGATGTCAGACCTGCTTTTGCTCTACTGGAGGTGCTGTCCTCAGGTCAGCAGACTGGAATGTGCAAGTGTTCTTCAAGATGCCCCTGCAAAATCCTGCCATTTGGCTTAGGCTGCTGTGGGAGATGGTTTTGAAGACCTTTCTCTGGTCTCACTAATGGATGTTCACCTGTTTCTGTTTCATTCACCATTGCCAGCTGGAGAGGTTTTAATGTCTTAAACTGCTACATCTGTACTACTTACTGCATGTCTGTGCCCAAGATCTTTTGCCAGTAGCCTGCAAAGAATTTATACAACCTGAAGAGTAATGGGGCTGTCTTTCAATGCGAGGTTGAATTTAAGTTGCGTTAAATACTATGGAAGTTGTCTTTTGATAATTTTTGACTTTTGAAAGATTAAGCAGAAGTCAGCTCATGTTCTGCCTACATTGTCAATGCAGACTGCAGAGGGTGCTTAAAAGGAGAATGTCCGTCCTCCTCTCCCCCAAGAGTTTCAGTTTGTAGATGTTTTCACCCAGAACCCCCACACCTCTTCTATTCTAGATTTTCTGGGGGCTGTTCCCTGTCAGCATGCTGCTAGTGGTTTCTTGCCCCACCCCATCATCTGCTATTTGCATCACTTTGTCTCCCTCTTACTGGAGCAGAACTGGTGGCAGTATTTGTTGTTTTTTTTTTTTTTTGCACAGCCTCGTGACAGTAACAAGACCTTAAAATACCATCCTTTGGCTATTCACGGACCCTTTCAGGCTTGGCCCAGCCCAGTTTGCATCTAGCTGCTGAATTGTAATTGGAGCAACCAGACTAATCTCACCAATAAAATCTGTCTAACAGAAGGCATGACTTTGTCTTTCTTCCCTCTGTCATTAATCACAGCTGTTATGGAGTGGTCAGGCTCCCGGCCTAAGGGCATGTTTTTCATGCCTAACATAAAACTCTTTGGATCATGCAGGCACAGTAGTTCAGATGGAGAAAAAGTGTTTTCATTGTTTGTTCATTCAGTCAGAAATAAGAGCAAGAGTTACCTTTTTGGGCTTCCCCCTCCATTTGTGTTGTGTTTTAGAGTTCAAATCTGCAGTGAAGTGACGAAAATACACATGATCTTTTACAGAAAATGAGACTTAATTGAATGCCATTGTGTCAGATACAATTATAGTTCCTTGTTTCAGAAATATTTGTAATTTATTTTTTGTTACCACTTTCTGTGATGTACAGGAGCTGTGTTACCTCTTATATCAAAGTTTCAGTGAACTGCTGGTGCAGTTTCCCTCTGAATTGATGGCACTGTGAACCTTGAAGATGTAGGAGAAAGTTGATTTGAAGAAGATAGGGAAGAAGGATAGAAGCAAGGATTTCTTCCACTCAACTTGTACCATTCAGAGTAAAACTAACTTTTCAGGAGTATTCAACTTCAATGAAGTGTGATCACAAAAAAGCATTATATACCTTTTAGGCAATTTCCCCTCGCTGCTGCTTTTCAATGTTGTTTCAGTTTGCTAGAATGCTGCTCCAAGAGACAAGAGTTCAAAATGTGTATCTGACAAAATATTCAATGTGCTGAACAGCACTTCTGAATGCAGACATATGTACAATTGCTATTTACACAGTTTGATAGATTTGTGTTTTGATAAGTTTACAATATGAACTCCAGGCACCCTGTCTTAACAGTATTTAGGCTGAGCTACTTAGATAAGATGTTCAGGGTAGTTTACTACCTATGTGGGGAATTTCTGGTTCTTGGTATGATATGCAAATTAGCATAGAGTTGGGATAATAAGCTACTAAGTAACTATACCACTGTTATGGATTATTCTTTAAACTTTCCAATTCAGATGGCTTTTAATGAATATATGGCCTATGGAACACTTCCCTTCCTCTTATTTGAATTGCTAGTGAATCTATTGCATTGGGATAGAAACTCTCACGTTGCCAGATTGTGTTACAATAATTAGTATATTTGCTTCATCTCAGCAAATGTCCACACTTCATTTCTGACCAGGCTGATTGGGCAAAGGGTGTGCTTTGTGCATTTTTGTTCACTGGGTCTAACTGCCTGCATGACTGTGCTATAGTGTCCCTGCACACTTTCCTTCAGAGAGGGGGAATGGGGAACTTAATCATCCAGCTTCTGTCCTTCCTCCTCACACTCAAAGAGATGTTGAACGGTTGGCATTTCAGCTGGAGTTTGATGCAACTAGTTGTTTGCCACTTTGGTGCTTAACTTTGCTTAGATTAACTTGAACTAACTTATCTTCATTGCTGATGTTTGGACTGTCTTTTATGCAGTAGAAGAATAATTTTGGTATTACCTGAGGCAGTTGCTATTGGAGCTGTTAAATTAATTCGCAATTGTTGAAACTTCTGCAACTTGCTAGAACTACCACATTTTTGTTAAAATGCTTCTTTAAAGGATCTTGAAAAGTACTTGTGGGAGAAGAGAGTCTTGAAGTGCCTGTGTGTTGGCTTAGATGGAGGAGGGACAACAGAGGAGCTGTGTGCCATGGCACTGAGGCTACTGTCAAGGCTGGACTTGGTGTGGGAGAGTGGCTAAGAACAGGGTTTTGTATGTGCAGCAGGGAGCTGCATAACAATTTTGATGAGAAAATTTATAAAATGGCCAGCAGAATGTATTTTGCATAACTAGAAATGCAATATATGGTGATATCTGTGGATGATGAATTCTCATTGGGATTCTAGAGCTCAGGAGTCCTTCAAAATGTATGGACTGCTGCTCTGACTCAGGGAATAAGGCATCTGATGTGTTGGTGATGCAAAGAGAAAAGTGTGTGGGTGGAAGAGATTTAAGAAAAATTCTCTAAAATCTCTATGCCTTAGACTTTGTACACTGCAGGTACTGAAAATCTGAGTTCTTCTGATGGAGCATGTATGTCATCCTTGTAAGCCACTTTACACAAGGGAGGTCTTCCACAGTGTTACCAAGAAAAGCAGTCCAATCAAAAATGCTTTCAAAACAATTTTGTGGCTTACTGCAGTTATTATCTAGTTCTTCTTCCTTCTACTTTTTCTTCTTCATCCTCTTCCCCGGTACTGTGAGAGTAGCATGACTTGTCCTGCTGGCCATGAGTTAGTAACGTGTCCTGACTGTGAGCAAAGGATTGCTTAAGAGCTGTCACCTCCTGTGATGCTGGGGCTTGGCCTGATGCTAGCCTGTGAGCAGGGAATCAAACCACCATCCCCTATTGATTTCCTTGTCTGGCTCCAGGAAGATGGGTTTGTCTGCTATCACTAGGCTGTTTTTGGGGTTAATTAAAAGATATCTCTATAAACTAAGTGGGTATTTTTGAATTTCAGGAAGAAGAAATGCCAGAGGTAGAAATTGACATTGATGACCTTCTTGATGCAGCCAATGAAGAGGAGAGAGCTCTCAAATTACAGGTAATATTATTTTATAATTTTAAATCAGAAGGTCCTGAAGTAATGCATCTGGATTGATATCTTGTGTTTGATTGAATCCACTGTAAACATAGAATTAGAATGCAGAGATTCCTAGGTGTAGTCTAGCATAGTCTACCAGACTGTTCAAAGGTAATCAAAATTCTTTTAGATAATAATTTTTGGAAGGTAGATGATAACACAAATAAATAAGAATTCAAAGGACCCAGTAATAGAGGGAAATATGCTAAGCCAAATTAGCCTCATTCTAATTTGTACAAGTATATAAAATAAAGAACAGAAAACGTAGGAAAATTAAGAACAGCACATGGAAAAAGCTGTATGACTGAGTGTCAGTTATGATAACCAGATAGTTTCTATGATTCACTTCAGCAGTAGAAGTGTGTATACATGTGTATACAGACCAGAAGTCTTGCCTTGTGCTTAGGCTACTGGCAGTTATTTCTGTCTATACTAGATAGAAATTGAAACACCTCAAAAAGTTCAAAGAAAGGGTAAGATGGTCAGGAACAGGAATTAGTAGGGAAATTCAAAAGCTATCTGCTGAAATTAAAGAGTTTAAACCAGGTCTCTAAATCTTTGAATCTTGTGTGAGGTAGGAGTTAATGGATGGAAGAATGAGGGTGAGAAGAAATGAAACACCATTGCCTTAATATATGTCTGTCTCTAAATCAATATATGAAGCCAATAGGAAGTGTCTCTATTTATAATCTTTTCAGATGCACTAAGAAAAGGGGAACTGTTCCAGAGTTGTGCCTTGCCCTCAGCTTGCTTCTGGGAGGTGACTAATATGGTGCTTTGATTCAGCACATCTCATTTTAGTGCCCTGGTGCCTTTAGCACCTTTTCCCAGTGCCCACTGGCCAGCCACAGAGATGTAGGGCATGGCCCCAGGCTGTTTGCTCAGCGTTTGTACATAGCTTTGCTGCTTCTGCCTAAACTAGCTACAGCAGCCCCCTACTAGGAATGCCCTGCTAGGAATAACTAACATCTCTATTTCTGCATTGCGAAGACTCTTGTGTCCTCACAGAAAGCTGCCTTTCACGTGTCTGTTCCTGGGAGAAATGTTCTTGCATTCTCCACTTCTCAGTTTTCCCTGGAGAAAGGGATTTTGTAACTTCCTACCTGGAGAGAGAAGCCATTATTTCTCTCCTGGTACAAATCATTCTGATCCACCTAGGGAGCAAAGGTGACTTGTATAACTTTGGTTTTCAGTAACATCTTCATTCAGTGATTCCTGTTCTTGCTCCTTTTCTTTCTCCCCTCCCTTGGCAGGTTTCATACCATGACTTGTTTATGTTCACTATTACTCTGTATGGATACTGACACTTTCATATTTTGCTTCTAGGAAACTCTTGTAGATTGCTACAAACCAACAGAGGTAAAAGACTTTTTTAAAATGCTATTAATGTGTGGAAACTGTAGTTATGTTCAAGCCAAAGTAACTTTATTTTTATTCTTATGATAAAGTAACTAGATAAATATTAATGGCTAGCTGATAGACTTGGAGCTTTATATCCTGAAAATATTTGTACCTGTCACTTAGCTACAGTAGGAATGCAATTGTACCCTGTGGAGGAACTGCTGATCATTTCAGCTGAACTATCAATATTATTTTCTCTAATGTCCTTACTGACTATACTGACTTTTAAAGCTGCCATGTTATAAGAAAATTAAACACAATTCTCATCAGAAAATATTTGCATGTTGCACTGTGAAGTCATTTATCTAGGACAGTAAAATTTATTCTGAGAACTGTTATGCAGATATGCAGCTCTGGTAATTGTTTGTGTGAAGGACTTGAATAAAATTGTGGGATAACCTGTACTAGCAGGATTTAGTTACTCAACTTTCAACTTGCATATCTATTAATGTCTGGTACTAATATAGGCTGCTTTTTACAGATAATGTGTGCTTACTAGGAAGAGTAATATTGTAAAAAAAACCCTTGGACTCATTGTAAAAATCAAAAGTCTAGGTCATGGGTCAAATTGTTAGTTCCGTTTATAGAATCAGTTTTTCCCAGAAGTGGCTGCTGCATAGTATTTAATAGAGGGGTTGGCTTACAGGATTCCTCTTGTCAGAGACCTTTCAGCTGTGCATGACTAGAAGCCAGGTGTTTGGTTTTGAAACAAGGCTGCAGATAGGTCAGTTCTTCTGTAATATCTGCAGCTGTAGCCACATAAACTGGTGGGGCTTAAGGATAGACTATCAGGAAGAGCTGCTAGTGCAGTTGAATAGGCACTTCATAGTCCATGAAATATTTTCTTCAAGGCTTTTCCATTTTTGTTGATTCCTAGGGTAGATTGGAAAGATTCTCCAGAATTGCTATTATAGTTGCTGGTGCAAACATTTTGACAGTGTGGGGAATTGACCCAGAAAGTCTCAGCTGATAACACCTGTAGAGTTTGTTGTATGTTGTGTCTTAGTTGCCTTACAGCCGATAACACACATCTCTCGTTATGGAGATGCTGTAATGCCAAGTCTTCGGCTGTCTCACTGTAGTAATGCTACACCACAGATGACCATGTCAGCCTTCTCCAGCCTCCTCTAAGCAAGTGTCATTGAACCTTGGTGGTTCTTCTTAAGATAGGTGGGAAGACAGAGACAACGTATGGAGCCTGACATGGCTCTTGTCACAGGCTAGTAAAAGAAAGCTGGAGTCATGACTAGGAGAGAGGAACAGGTTGCCAAGAGTTTAACAGTCACTCATATCTTAACTCATAACAGTCACTCTTATCTCTGTGTTGTCAGAAGGCATAGATAAAATAATTACTCTTCTTCCTTCTTCATTAGACATGTCATACGTATGATTTTTTTTTGTGCTGTGAAGTCTGACCCAATGCAAGGACAAATTTCAGGGAGCTGATAAGGGTGCATGACAGACATCAGTGAGTGTTCCACTGAAAACCTTGGTTGTACAGGAAAGATTTGTGCCATACTGGTAAATTAAGTTGGTGTGGCGCTTCACAGGAAACAACATTCTGGACACATGTTGTCTGCCCTCAAGGCACCTGCATCAAGGTGAGATTTTAATGCAGACTGTTCAAAACTATTGAGGTAGTTGGCTTGTGAAAGAATTTTTGGAAGATTTGTGGAGAATGGATATGAGCTAATGGAATTTCTCCTGACCAATGAAATACAGTCTGTCAAGTGCACTAGGGGTTTTATCATCAAGAGTTATACAATTTGCAAAAGGTAGTAATCCCTAAATGGAGGAAAAGTTCTGTAATATGATGTCCCTACTGTTCAGAACATAAAGAAAAATAGTGCAGGCCGAAAGCTTAATAACTCAAAGCTCTTACCCAGCTGTGAAAAAACCCTCTAAACCTGCAAATGTATATCTTAAGTTGGTTTGCTCGGTATCTTCCATTTGGACTAAAGGTTAAGGAAACACTGAGGAACATTTGTATGTATCCTGGATTGACTTTTCATCAGAGGAAACTGAGTTATCCAGGTCACTTAGAAGATGGACGGAGTTCCCAACCTCTTTAATAAATTGGCCAAAGATAATAGCTGACAGTAACTTATAAGGAACTATTACAAAACATTTCTTCTAATGGAAATACAGCTAGACTGTTGAATGTACTTTAAAGTATTAAAAGCTTTTCTTAAGTAGCAGTTATGGCTGTTTTAATTTGTATGGAAAAATGCTTAATGTGAGACCTTTTTGTAAAGACTTATCATGTACGCAAACTTGATCTGCTAAATCAGTGCCATAAGAAAATTTTGGATCTGAACTTTTGCAATTGAAGGGGAGCACGGAGCAGCATCCTCTTCCTGCATCATCTGTGTGCCAGAGCACTCAGTTCTTCATACAGCCCCACACATTACTTGTGGAAAATCCCACTCTGACCTTTGAGCTTCTGTCTCAGTTCTGTCTGATGATCTCTGTCATCATCTGATGGTGGAGAATTTTAATGTTACCAGTGAGTATAACAAATTTAAATATAATCTGCAATCTTGATGATGATGTTTAGATACTTCACAATAGACTCTTATTTAGGATAGGAAGACAATTGTGATTGTAAAATTGATGAGGTTTTTTCAAAACATATATTTTGAAAAAGGCTGACTCAGTCTGTACTGCTGTTATCTCTGCTATTGGTAACAGCAAGGCCACTCATTTAGACTGGGCGTTGGAGAAAATTTGAAATATTTGTGGCTGGTGTGAACTAGAGCTTCCATTAGCGAGACTTCCAACGTGATGACAGGAGAAATGACAAGGAAACTCTTAAACTACTTTGGGAGAGAAATCCAATGAGTGGGCAATTTTTATGCTTACTGACTCCAAAAGATGCAGCTGAGCAAAACAAGGTCTGCAGATAATGAGTGCTTGAAAAGAACTGGATACATTAGATTTATAGTTTATTTACTTGTTTCTTTTTTTTATGGAAATAAGCAAAGCTTCAGATGAATGTGCTGGAGATCTCTGCCGTTCAGGCAGGATTACATCTGTTTTGTTAGTACGAGTCTTCACTTAGTGCAAAATGGGAGAAAAAGAAGATAAAATTACATTATTAAAGAAAGTTACATTTTGGAAACTTCTAATAATAATTTTCAATGTTGTTTGCAAACTGTTGAAATGTTGTGTGTATCTTCTGGAAAACTTGGGCAGAGATTTAAGTTACTGATTACACAATTACTTCAGTGGTTGGACTATTTCAGTAGCTTTTAACACTTTTAAAAAAGGTAGAGATGCATTTGCTTAACTGTGTGCTTCTCAAAGTTTAATTCCTAGTTGGAGCAAATGATAGGCTTGTGATGCAAGTTTTTAGAGTGGGCTAGGCACTGTGGTGTTTAAAGATAAAAGCTGTTTTGTTTATGTATTGACATAATCTATGTTTTTAGTATACAGGCATGAATAGAAAGCTCAATGCTTCTGAAACAGAGCCCCATAACTTTTGAAGGACCATATGTTTATTTTGGTCCTAATATTTTATGAGTTATTTCAAGTTAATGTTACTGTTTGTTTTTTCTATGTAGCTGCATGGCAGCAATATGTAGGATACCCACAAGAAGCAGTAGTCACTGCAGATGTGTCCTAAAGCCTCGGTGCAGTGTGCTGCCTTATATCTGGGCAAGCCAGGGCAGCTGATGGGTGGTAAATTATTAAGCCACAGCAAATGTATTTGTGTCCATATTACTTGAAATTAAGTAGGAGAATTTGTAGAGAAAGAAGGTTAGAAAACCCGCTTGTTTAAAAGCAATGCATGCAGATGTATTTCCAGTAAAACATGATTTCTTGTTCATCCATTTGACCACTGAATTCAGTGAACTAAAACTTTCTAGGTGCCTGCTGAGATCTGTCCTATATTGTACTACAGCATTGGAAGGAATTAAGCTTGCATGTTTTCATTTCTGCAAGTACTCATGAATACAACTTATAAATACCCATAGCAATATCAGAATGGAAGAGCAAGTGATGATTTGAACAAGAATAAGCTGTGCTTGTTTACATGTTGCCGAATTGGAGAATAATTGGGCTGCAAGTCTTCACGGTAGCTAAGCTTTGTGGTATGTAGTTAGTGCCTTATACAGAGCTCACCAAAAAGCTAAATTGCTGCAAAAATTTCATGCTCTGGACACTGATGCTGTGGCCTCACTAGAGAAGGCATGTTGAGGGCTGCACTGGTTCTTGCTAATAGAAGGCACCCTCTGGCCCTCTTCTCCCAAAGTGGTTTCCTTCTCTCCGTACTATTGGCTTTGGGGGAGATTTGAGCCTCTGTGGGAGAGAAGGTGTTTGGCAGTACGATGGGTTATTATTAAGGTTCTTTCCCAAGTAGCTGTGGAATTGCTCTCCAGGCTGATTTTAGTTTTCACATTCAACTAATGAAGCCATCTCCAAGAAATAGCCTTGGACAATCAGTTACGGAAATCTTGGGTTTTGACCTGGCTACAGGGAAATAAAGCTGTGAAGGAAAACTGACTTTAGGATTCATGTCATGCTCTAGTGAAGCAGGAGGACTAGAAACTCTTAAATTTTAGTTTAAAAACTAGTTCTACTACATGTATACTGTTTGAGGAAGAGAAATCTGGAGAGGCAGAGTCTAATTAGTCTCCAGAATTAATTGGAAGACTTGAATAGGAAGCCTGGAATTCATTGTCTGTCAAATGACCTCATTAAGACAATGAGTCACACCACCAAAGCAGAGAGGTGAAGTGATTTTCTCCCCTTTCCTGCATTATCATTTCACCTTTGTTTTTTGCCTTTATTATTTTTTTGCCTAAGGCTGAATATAGATGAGTTCAAATGAACTATAGATTTAGTCTGTCTCTCATTAAAATTTGCTTTTAGAATTAGAAAGATGTCTTCTAGAAACAATGATTTAGTATTACAAATTAATGAGATTCTCAATACTTGTAACAAGGGTGCCTCCTTGAAGAAAATCTGTAAAAAAGAATTTTAACAAAGTTTGTGTACATTTTTGCACTTTATAAAAAAATTATTTTAAGTTTTATTTACAAAGGCACAAAGTGCTGGTATGAGATTTTTCTTGTATTAGAAGTGCATGTAGGCTGTGTATTCCTGGCTATAACCCTTCAAGAACTTATGAATAAGTTCTTGAATCCTTAGCTGAATTATTCTTGTTTTTTTTAACTCCATGAATTAAATCAGTATATATAGGTAGATAATTCAACCTGTATTACAGAAGTGCTTTTAATGTAGATTAGTACATGATAAGCTTTCAAACATCTGATGCTAAATTTCAGCATATCTTGTTAGAGGGGATTTCAGTAAAATGCTCTGTGTGAAATGATTTTTGTGTATGAGGTGGAGATAGATGTGGATATTAACTCTTGACTCAAATGGCCACAAGGAACAGCACTGCAATTTTGAGCAATGGCTTAAGAAAACAAAATGGGTATTGCTGACTTAAACATGAATTTTTTAAAGTGAAGGTTTACTGAAATGCAGTGAAGTCTCCTTTCCTGCCTTCATGAGGGAAAATGTGCATCTTTTCTAGAACACTGCTTTTCCTTTGTGGGGAACTGCAAAGCAAGAAAGGCACAAGCACCGGAGCACAACTGTGTTAATGACAGCCAGCTCCATGTGAGTGTCAGATGCAAAGTGATACCTAAATCAGAAATGTGCTTAACCAGTATTGTGGTTTGGGTGTCCATGGGAAGTGCACAACAGTGCTACTGCATTATGCAAAATGTCTGCCACATGCAAAATGCTCTTTGGTACTGCAGACCCTTATTTCAAGAAAAAAAAAAGTTCTTGAGGGACGAAGCATTTTAAATTATTTTATGTACTTCTTCAAATGAATGCCTTCTCCATGTTAAGAATAGTTCCAGTCGCTTCAGATCTCCTTTAGGGAGTTGGTTTATTTTGGCAGCATCAAGAAGTTTCCAGGTGGTGTTAAACTTGCCTGAAAACTTCAAGAAAATATCTTGTTTTGCAAAAGAAGGCATTTGTGATAACTCTTCAAAGTACGAGGGGAGGAATTCCTCTCTTTTGCTGTAATGTGATATTAAAAAGCAGCTGACCCGTGGCTACATTTCATATCTAAGGGAAGCTTGCTCCAGACTCTGCTGAGTTGTGGGAGGATGAGCAGAGGAGTAGCAAGGTGGGATATCCCAAATGACTACAGAGTACCATAGATGTCCCTGTACACACTGCAGATGCCCCTTCCCTTAAGGCTTTTACTTCTGTGAAGCTACTGGACAGTTTCCTGATGCAATGTCTTCTTTTAGAGTATGTGTGGCTTGAACAGACAATTTAAAATGTCTTTCTAAGGGAAGAACTGCACTTCAGCCCATTTTTCTCCAAAGCTGTCTTAATCTGATGGGACTATAGTGGGTTTTATTTTGTTTGTTTGGGGTTTTTTTGTTTGTTTTTTTGTTTTATTGGAAAGACTTGTTGAGAGGCTATACAAATGACATTCATCCCAAGTAAAAATCTTCTAAGATCACTTGAGGGAATTTATTTCTCTAATGATTGTACTGCAGAGCTTTATATAAGTTTAACAGTAAAAAACCCTAGTGGCCTTGTGTTTCAAGCAGCACCATGCCATATAGTTTTTCATTGTCTAACAGGTCCTTACAGTGATGATATGATGACAAAGAATTAATGCCAAGTTTGTTGAAAGCTGTGAATTTTTAGAGTAAGCATGTCTTCATCCTTCTCCTGATTTTTTTAGTGAAGTATTAGACTGTGACAAGTTTAGAGTTGATATTGTTGCAGTGACTTGTGCCTTTGTGAAATAAGACAGCTTCAAGAGGATGGAGGGAGAGGACTGGGGGGCTTAAGAAACCTGTTTTTCTGATCATCTTATTAGGCTGTCTGTCCAGATGGGAAGCGTGATAATGACATGCATAGATGTGTTCCTGAAGTGGCCTTCACTTAGTTCAGGGTGGAGACCCCACTGTCGTGTAGTTGCTCTGCCTTTGGTGCTGCTCATTGCAGCCACAAATAGTGTGGATGCAGCAATGACCATGGTGCAACAGTACAGAAAAGGAAATTGGTTTGCTGGGACCATGGTCCCACCAGAAAAACCTGACATATTTCTCAAGTTAAAATGCACATTTACACATGCAAAGTGTAACACCTTGTAATAAATGTTTCATTGTGACCTTTTTTGAAAGGTACTGTGTTGTCATTTAAGTGGTGACTTCGTTGACTGTAGTTTTTAACTTCAAGTATCCAGGAAATCATGCTTTTAGTTGTTTCATAGAATCATAGAATGGTTTAGGTTGGAAGGGACCTTAAAGATCGTCTAGTTTGACTGCCAAGGGCCGGGACACCATCCACTAGGCTCAAAGCCCTGTCCAACCTGGTTTTTACATCAGCCTAACTAAATAATTACCTTCCATGTTTACAGCTACCTGATTTCATAATAACCTTTTTATAGGTCTACTGTGAATACATAGTACTGTGGATAAACATTATTTTCCCAATGTGGCAGTAAGGAGGTAATTTAGCTTTTAATGCACCTGCAAGAAATTGTATACCAAAAGAATTTCAGGGAATGATGCAAATCTGTAAGCTTCTGTTCTCACACAGTTTAAAAGGAGGAAATCTGCTGAAACTGGGGGAAATATCACTGTGAATACAGGCCTGGTCCATGAATTGGTTTGTTGTGTTCTGAGTTTTTTGGGTTTTGGTTGGGTTTTTTTTGGAAGGGGGGAGGTGTGTGGTTTTTGTTTGTTTGCTTTCAAATTAGTGTCATACACTTAGCTCTGCAACCAGTTTCACCCATCATAAATCAGTGGTGCTACCTCTGGCTCCTTGTTCCTGCCTTGCCTTGGACTGACACAGGTGTTAGTGTGGGCTGGGTGGTGGGCCTGATCAGAGAGCTGAGCCAGCTTGGAAGGTAGCAGGGCAAGAGGAAAAACAGCTCAGTGTTTTAGCCAGATCGGCTTTCATGTACAGCTCAGTGTGCAGCCAACCAAAATACTAGTTCCAGCACGGAGAGTGGCAAGAGAAACACCTCTTTTGGCAAGAGTGCTGATTTCTGTGCAGGCTTAAATTATGGAAGGCGGCTTTGACTGTTTGCATTGTATCCAGCTATAGGTTTTGCTTTATTCAGTAGTTGGTATAAGGCCCTGTGCAGTAAAAACCCAGAATATGGGTTATGACTGAGCCAGCACAATCGCAAGGAAAAAGCTCATTGTTCACACTTCTGCTGGATGGGGAGAATGTGTATAAGGTTCCTGACAGTCAGTCCAGAGAAATTCCAGCTTTGCAGTAAAAACTTAAATAAAAATGTATAGTTCGCGGTTTTTTAAAAAACCCCTCAGATATGGTATTATGGGATCATTAAAATTACTCATATTTTCTTTTTTTTTCCCTAGGAATTTATCAAAGAGCTGCTAACTCGGATAAGAGGAATGAGGAAACTCAGTCCCCCTCAAAAGAAGAGTATATAAATAACTCAAATTAATAGCACTCTGTAAAAGACATGGCAAGGGAAATGGGACTTTGAATACAAGACCTTTATTAAATAATTGTCTTTCTCCACAACTTTTTGATTTTATTCAGTTTTGACTCAAGGAATTTTTTTTGTGTGTTTTAAGGTTTCTTTTTTAAGTGTCAATTATTTTTTATCAAAAATATCAACAATTTGGATGCTGCTCAACTTCCACCTGAGGATTACTGAAGCAAGTGAAGAGTCCAAGATTTAGTGATGAGGGGCAGCAAGCCTATGTGGTGAACCAGAAGATCTTGTAAATTTACAGAGCTAGGAGACTTCTCCTTGCAACTAGTTGGATAACTTTTCTTAAGTTGGTTGTACATTTAACTCATGGATGTCAAGTTTCTTGTGCTTGTCTGTACATAAATTTTAAAGTGGGTTGTGAATACTGTTTCACATGGATGGAAGGAGAAGTTTGTTATAGTAAATTATTTAAATGGTGGTTATTGCAAATTTGCTACCAAAAGGTACCAATTTAGATTGCTAAAAATGAATGCTGCCATTTTTCTAAATACCGTTATGCGGCCCAGTGAAGAATCTCATCATATCTCCTTGTTTAAACTGCAGCATATGAAAATTGGGAATTTTAAGGGCTTAATTTGTAGAGTTAAAAGTTATTTGATTGACTTTAATGCTTTGCCAGGATCACTTCCTCTCCACCTAATGGTGTCTTGGAACTGTGCTAACCTGTACTGAATATGGGCCTGGAGTGATATATAGAGAAATGTTCATCCCCATTTAAAAGCTGGTTCATGCTGGAGGAAAGGCAGTGATACCAACACAAGTTGCAAGTACTGTATTGCATTTAATGATGTGGTCTTAATCAAATGCAGATTCCTCTCCTATAAAGGTAGGCAAAGAGTAATACAACCTTTGTTTATGGCTCTGCCCTGAGAAGTGGGAGACTTCTGAACTTGGGCTCTCTTACTTGTAAGAGCAAGAACAGAGATCCCTGCTCCCTTCTGGAAAATGTCCTAACTAGAATGTTTGATAAGCTACCATTTGCTGGTAGGTGACATTAGTCAGGCATTTTATATCAAGGGTGCTCTGAACATATTTTATTTTTCAAGAGAAGTACATGTTTGTGAATTTTATGTATACTGGCAAGCTTTTTTAATGTATTTAATTTTGTAATGTTTACTGATGGTTTTATTTACCAGATAATTACTCAAATAAATGGAACAACTTGTGACTTGTTACATGTACACTTTACAAGACTACTGTGGCTGAGTAGGTTTGTAAATGGAATTGCTTGTCAAAAAGAGAAGCCTGTAAGGTGGTAAGGACATGTGAACCCAGGTGTATTGACCCTAACTGGCTTTTACTGTACTCAGTATCACTCACACTCCTGTAACCTGGTGCACAGCTTCACTTTAGAAAGTCTCCTCCAGATGAGGCCTCCCCTCCCTGTGCCCTAGGGAATTTAAAAAGGGGTGGGGGAAAAAAGCTTGGAAATTCTTTCAGATAAATGCTGATAAATTCAGATAACCTTTTTTGTTCACCAGAGAGGGACTGTAGGGGAAGGTTTACACTGGGTGGCTCTCAGCTTCCTAATGAGGATGTGGCAAAAGGGGATCTTTCAGAAGGAGACACTCTACCTTTCTTCCTTTAGGCACCTTTTTGGAACCTCAAGACATTTCAACACCCCTGAGAAAAGACTTACCTGCAGCATTTTAAATTTAAGTTTTATATCCTGCTGAAGTTGCAGTTTATCCCTGGTTTTGACTTGCTGGCAATTCTGTTCAGAGTTTTCATCTGGAGTCTGAAGCAACCCACAGTTTGAACAATAAGGGTTCTAGTAATTTTCATGTTTCACAGACACATTTTGTGGCTTCCCTGACAATTTCAAATACCACGTTTTTTCCTTTGTAATAACGGTGTGCCAAATCAGATGTCAGTTAATGGCAACTGTACCAGTTCTCTCATTACCTACAGCAAAAAGTACTATCCACAAATATTTTTTCTTTCATGTTGTTTGACTAAAAGCTGCCCACCCAACTGTACTCATGACATATTTGTGTCTTTTATCCTATTCATCTTGCACTGAAGTAGCTGTGGAAAGTAGCAGTGTACCCCTTCTAAAACTGATGGGTTTGGTGGTACAGTTAGAAATGGTGAAGACTGGGACAGTTACTGTTTTCTTGCCTCATGGAGATGGGCTAAGTCACTTCTGAGAAGAGTTTCCTCCAGCACCACAGGTTTTGCTGTCTTAGAAGTGTCAGTGAGCAAAACCAAGCTCTAAATAGCTTTTGTTTGCAGCTGGCCTAATTTTCCTGGGGACTTAGAGGGTCTCATTCTTGCTAATTTTTACTTAATGGAGTTAGTCTTGACCTTGGTGTTAGTGAGGGTGGAATTGACCAATTCACAAAAGATATAATTGTGCTTTATGTCTTTATACTGTGTGGGTGTTCTTGGCTCTGGGGAAATATTCAAGGAGCATATAAATAGCACACTGTTACTGAAACAACTTGAAATTAAATCTTACAGCACAGTCTCTTGACTGTCTTGGCTGGACAGCTTTCATGAGAAGGGCCAAGTTGCTGCAATGAGAGCTTTTTAAGTGGCTAATGAAAGAAACTGAAGTTCCTTCTTATAAATACATAGTGAAGCTGAGGTTTTTTGTTTTGGAATTGAGGTGGCTTTCCAGTGTTAAAAATTGCCTGCAAGAGTGTGTGTTTCTGTAATCTGCTTCATGACATAATTAGCTTTTGCATGTTTTACAGAAGGACCTGACAGTTGGCTTAGAAAGAAAAGCAAAGCGCTTCTGTAATCACGCTTAGTGTGCCTCATGAGGCTGCAGTGACAGGGTGGTGTATTCCTGTGGCACAGAAGAAAGGACACGAGCCATTTGCCTGCCAGCCTCATTTTTGTTCCTTCCCCCCAACAGCAGGGTTTGCTCCTGAAGTTGCCATTCGTGCAGGGGACATAATGCAGAATGCGGAAGGGAGAGTTTCTCTCTTCTCAGAGATATGGCCGAGAAAAGCACCAGAAAAATAGCTCCTCCATTTGTGCCCTTGAAACTCTTGGACACAGAGTCTTAGTAAGAACTGTTAGTACTTTATGCTGGTAGGTATAATATCGTATGTGAAACTGAAATTACTCAGAAATTTATTTCTAAATGGTTTATCAGATTCAAGACAGTTTTAATGTAAACATGCATCTCCAGGGTAAAAAAAATTTGCCTGCCACATCTACAGAAGATCTATTTGAGTGGAAGCTAGAAGAAAATGCAGGTCTTATTCTGAAAAAACAACTGAACTTAAAGCTCTGGTGAAGTGCTGTAACAAAAGGAAAAATTGCTTCTTGGCTGTGTAAGATTTGTCATTGCTAGCATCGTGCACAGATTGTATACAGGTACTGAGTAACCGCATGCAGTACTTTTTGAAAGGTATTGAGATTTAGGGAGGAAGCCAGAAAAGAAATCAGATGTTGGGAAGTCCAGGAAAAAACATCACTAAGAAAATTTCCTGTTAGGAAAACAGAAGAGTCTTGTGTTACTGCATATATTTCTGTATGGAAAGAAAATGAGAGATGTCAATATTTTCATGTGTTGGAGAAAAGCATGAAGAGAAGAAATACCTGGAAGATAAAGGAAGGAAACTTGAAGTGTTGAAGAAAATAGAGCATCCTGCTGGTGCTGAGCCTTTTGAGCTTGCTACTGTGGGAATAGGTGAGATTGACATCTCTTAGTATCTCCAAATTGAAATTGGATGCTTTTCTGGGTGAGTTGTCATTGGATCAGTTATTCTGTTTCAGTCAAGGTGATCAAAGGCCTTAAAACTCTAGACTTCTGCTTCATGGGGTTTTGTTTGTTTGGTGTTACTTTTTTTCCTATGGTTGTTTTTGGTTTTGTTTTGGGGTTGTTTTGTTTTTAGTTTATTTTGTTTATTTTGTTTTTTGGTTGCTTCTAGATTTTTGTTAAAGCAGAGGAAACTAATAGGAAACTGATTTCTATGTATTATGGCAATGTAACTACATGCTTATGTGGTGATCAAATCAGATTACCAATACCAGCTACACATTTTGTATGTAACTCTTCTACTTTTTACTTGACATTCATGGTGCTACTTTTATTTTTCCTGGAATAAAAAAATTGTAATTTGTAATTGTGAATGTAATTAAAGTTGCTGTTCAAAGCTAGAGAGAAGTTGAAGTGAAGAAGAGAAAATGTGACAAGTGTTTAGCGCAGTACATTTTATTTTCACCACTGGAGGATTCTGTCATCAGTGTGTAAAGAGCGTTTCTGAAGTTTTGAAATTGCTATTTATAATAATCTAACCTAGAGCTGATGGGGATTTATTGGTTTTGTGGGTTTTTTTGGTGGAAGTAATGACCAAATTCCGTGAACTTACACTGTTTACAGACTTCTCTGTTTTCCAACAAAAACTGACATTAGTTGTTTAAAGAAACTGATATATTTAAAAATTATCCTGAAAAATGTATGTAAGACTGAAAATTCTTTTGGAGGTGCAGCTAACAGTAGTAAACTCGGATGTCTTACTGAATTGGTATTTCAATTAAACCTTTTACCTTCTATGATCAAAATCAAAAATATCCTGTGGTAGCCCTTAGCAGAGGTTTCAGTCTGCCTAACTGTATAATACTGGGTTGGACTTGAACCCCATAATTACTTGGCAAAAAATGTAAGAGCTGATTCTCTTCAAGGACAAAGGCTTATTTTACTACCCCTTTTAGGGGGCAAAGGGGATGAGAACACAGAGAGGCTTTCCTGCCTCCTTAAAGGAGGATCCTACAATCAGCGTCAGCAAGGCTTTGGCTCTTGCAACAATTTTGTACCTAGTTTTTGCCACTAACCATCCGCAATGAACTGCATGTTTTCTTTTGTGTCTTTCCAGACTTAATTTCAAGCCTGCCTAAGCAATAATTACTAAGTCAGTTTTGGTGCTCATTGTATCCTATACCTCGTGGTGTGTTTGCCTACAGACTGCATTGTTTTTCCCCATTCCTCCACGTTTAAAAGCTCGATTATTTCTCTTAAGGATCTTTTACTACGAAATGGAAATGGAAATGTGTCATGGTGCTATTTCTGTCGCAGTGTTTCTACTGTCAGTACCAAGTCAATCCAAAAGACTAGAAAGGATGCTGTAAATTTTAGTGTCTTCTGATTTATGGCCTCATAGTGCTGGAGTTTACTCACTTTTTGCATTATTTCTTTATTTCCTTGAGTAAATTTTCATCAGTGTGTGCATGCAACTCAGCCACAGACTATAAGAAGAGAACAAAGCTCCTAGAAGTAATCAGTTTCTCTTACATTCTGAGGAAGAAATAATAATGTGGTTTTTATTTTTCGCCCCAAATATCTGGCACATGCATTTGCAGTGCCGCAGAAATGTTCTAGTTTAGAAACCTGAAGGTGTAGTGTCAGTAATGAAACAAGGGCTAAATGGTGGCAGACACACAAACTCACCAAATGGACACATTCCTTGTATCCTTTAGGAAAAGAAAAAATAAACCCACATCTGTGTCTCCTGAGCTCAGTGCTTGTCAGAGACTAACCTACTTCTATTAGGCTCTTCTGGACTTTGTCCTGGGTCCAGGCTGGGACCCTGTGGAGAGGTGAGTATGTGGAAGAATACTGCGGATATGAGCACATTTTTGTAACTGCATACCAGCTAAATTGGTTAATCCTGAATCCAGTGTTTGGGCTGTTAAGAAGGCAGTGTTTCAGGCAGAGCATTGGTAGGATGTGTCATCACTCTTTTCCATTTTGCAGTGACTGTGATGTGTACAGTCTCTGCTGCCACTGCCGCTAAGTAATACTGCAGTTTTTCAGGCATTAAATTAGGAAAGAGCATGTTTTCGTTTGGGAGGTGCAATAGTTTGTTACCAACCCACACATACCAGTAACTTTGTTCCTCTGATATATATACCTAAAAAGCAGGCCTTTCAAATAGGTGTAGCTGTAGATACACTGTTACCAACTGGCAGTGTCTGGTTTTGTGAGAAAATGAAGCTGTTCAATGTTCTTTTTACTGAACTAATTTAATTCATGCCTCCTAAACTCCGATTAACCTTTTAATATAGGTTTCACAGTCATAAGAAAAGCTTTAGCACCTTTGGGGAATTTTTCTGGTGCTGGTTTAGACTTAGAACCAGGCACAAAATGATCCGATACTGGAAAAAGGCTGTAACTTGTTTGTAAGATTCCCCTCTCTAGAGTTGTCTCAAAGGTATTTCTGCTTTCATATCAACAATGTACCATAGTAGTGCTTGTTTTATAATAGTAAATCATTAGAATTTTAATAATTTACCTCAAGCGTCTGCTCTTCCTTTTGTCCTCTGATGTGCCTTGGCCATGAGCTGATACTTAAAGTATTGATTATTTCTTCATCTATGAAGTTGTACATTCAGCTCAGTACTTAATCACTCTGAGGCTGGATTTTTTGTGCTTGGCACAAGAACAATGTGTTTAAAAATATATGTCAACTCCTCAAAATTACAAGTTTTAATGCCAGGGTTGAGTGAAGTGATAATTGTTTAATTTAATTTTCCTTTCTTGGTTACCTTTGAAATCTGAAAAACTGGAGTGCTTCCGGAAATTAGTGTGACTTTTTTCAGTTCTAATCTTATTAGCTGCTTCCTAATTTATTTAGTACTTGTATTTCTTACAGTTTTTATTTATAGTAGCATTTAGGATCTGTTCTAACAACTTTTCACCCTCCCTCAGAATTCTTCTCTTCTGCTCTCATCCTTTTGCAACAGAAATTCAGGTATGCGAAAATTATGCCACATCTGCAGCACCAGCCAAGATAACTAGGCAGGGATTCAAGAGAGATCAAATAAATCAGACTAACCCACAGTATTGCTGTGTTTTCTTTGCTGGAGAAAGTTAGGCTATCATGCCCAGCCCACTCCTGAATTTCACATCTTCTCCTTCTCATACAAGCAGATTCTTCCCTAGGTGAGTGTGTTTTAGTTGTTTAAGCACTCGAAACAAAGCAATTAAAATTCTCAGATTTGGTTCAGAAGTATCAGATGGAACTAATTTTTGAGGTTGGCATTTTAAAAAAATAAGTAAGTTTGGGGTTGTCCTTTGTATCCAACCACTGAGTCTTGTTAATTAGAATTTGTGGGGCAAGTGTCAAATATTTAGGGGGGCAGGGACCCCAGATCAAACAGCAGGCATGGAATATGCTGACCTTTCACTTCTTTCAAAGTCCCCTCACTGTCTGAACCTTGCTCATCTCAAATGCTCAAGAACTATAAGACAAGTAAAATAGGCACTCTGAGGCTGTGGAGTCCTGAATCTTTTATAATGCTTTGATTGTTCCTTGAGTTGCTTTCTAGGGACCGCTTGTAATTTGTTCATACTGTTGATGGGGGACTGAAACTTCCTTTCCCATCTCCAGCAATTTCAGGAACAGAAATTCTCGGAAAGATGCTGGGCTTGTCATAAAAGCATTAAAGTCAGAGACAATCAGAGAAATAACATCTGTAGATGCTGGAGCTGACCTTACTCTTGATCTGCTGCAGGGCCCTTTTTGATGCATCTCATCTAGCCCATGGAGCTCTCCCTGTGCTGGTAGAAGCTCAAGCCTGCTCGTGCACAAAACCCTATGAGGCAGAAAAGCTAGATAAAATTAAAATATGCTGGTGTCACTTGGCATTAGATGTAGTTTACTCTTTATCCATTTCAATGCAGGGTACTCATTTCATCAGCTGGAAAGCAACCTTCCTTTAAAGTAGGTTGGTGATGGGGGCTTTTATATATCACTTCTTCCCTGCTTTACTGCAGTACACAGGGACCCTGGTGGAAAAAAGCAGTTGTTCAGTGAGTACTAGAAGCAACCATCTCTCTCTTTTTGGTATAAATAGTTGAGGACAGAGAGAAGCAAGCTCACTTTTAATATGTGCTTAGATTGAAAGTGAGCTGCAGTGGAGCCTTAGATAACCCCCCAAGCAATTATACTTCCAAATTTTGCCCTTCGGGGACAGAAGAAGACTGTCAAATTCTGGGCTCCCTGCAAATCAAAAAAGTCTTTTGACTTCTTTTCATTTTTAAACGGGTCACTTACTGAGAGCAAACAACTCTAATAAATGAATAGTAGCTGATGCTCAAAACTTGGCAGAAGGCATCAGAGCTCTGTAATGGCATTTGGGAGGTGGATACACAGCTTTCTGTGCCATGTTTGTGGGGAGCTCTGTATGGGGAGCAAACTGAAATGACAACATTTTCATTATATGCTTTTTCTGTAAGTGACAGATTAGGTGTGGGGTTCAGTTATTCACAGATCTTTCCCTCATGGTCTGGGACTGCAGTGGTGCTGAGGGGAAACAGATAACTAGGGGTTACTTTCTGTATAGAGGTTTGGACAGGGATTATCTTACAAGATTTGTGTGAGTGCTGTTGGGAGTTATTCAAATTCAACAATTCATGGGAGTCCTCCCCCTGTTAGGGTTGTGCAGAGTTCCCAGAGAAAGGCCAGGGCTGCATGGAAGGGCAGGTGATCCCACTGGTTTGTCTGGTGTCAGAAACTCGAGGTTGAGCCAGCGGTCAGTGCCACAACAGTGCATGAAAGACCTGAAGTTATTTACTTAAACATAGCAAATGACTGAGCTCTTGTTTAAAGACCACAAAATACTTTCCCTCCTATTTGTTGGCATTAATTAAACAGAATTTAGTTCTTTACTTCATCTATTATTCTGGTGCTCACTGACCTGGTCAAGACTGAGATTTCTGTCCGTCCATCCTGTTCCAACCTAAAAATCTCTGTTTGCCGTTTTGTCGTCTGTCTCCTGCGTTGCAGATCTTGGGGAAATGTTTTCCACAAGAGCGTATAAGACAACATTTTGCATTAACCCACTGCCATGAAACTGGAAGTTAATTGCTACTGCTCGCACTATCCGTACATGGATCATGAGAGTGTGTTATCCATCACTGCTAAGGGAAAGAGAAAGACTCCAGTGAGCACAACCTGCCTGCTGGCTCCAGCTGGGACTCAGGTAAAACACAGATTCTCACGTGCTCACACCTAAAGCGGTGTCAGCAAGTCCCATGGCTGAAAGCCTGGGCTCAGGTGATGCTCCCTCATACAAATCCCAGGTGGGCCTGCCACCAGTGCTCAGTCAGCAGCAGTGTCAGGAGCAAGGAGCAGCATTTCCTCTCTTCTTCACAGAGTCCTGGACAGTCAGTGTGCCAAAAGCTTTGTGTAAGACAGTCTGCTGCCTTTAGGAAAACAAACACGTGAACTCTCCTGCGTCTAATATTAGATCACATTGTCAAAACAGGTTGTGATCAATCTCTTTGAAGAAGGAAAGGCAATCCCGGTGCCCCTCATAAACTTCAACAGTAGTGCTTCTCAGGACAGACATCTAATGATATATCAGTATTTTTCCTTCCTTGTTCCCTGATTTCTAGTTCCCTAGAGGAGTGGAGTTGGTCCTTTCAGCAGCTGACATGTCAAAAGCATTCAGGAGGAAACTACAGGAAACTGGCTGGCAGTGACTTGGAAAAATGAAGCAAATCTGCAGGGAATCTCTTGGCTGATTCAGTGGCTTTCTAACATGTTTTCCTTCCAGCTGGACCTGCCTCCTGGTAGCAAAGGCCCTGTCTAGGCTGAACACATCAGAGACAGCACACTGACCTCTTTAATTTCTGAGGATTAATGAGGTTTTACTCCTTAAGGTAAACACCTAAATTAATGCTGAGGAGCTTTGCTCACATTTCTCTATCTTTTTCTGTCCTTCATCACCTCTCAGTTATGACTCACTGGCAGGAGTCATAAATAATGTAGTGTTTTTAAAATAACTCTGAAAAAATTGAACTGTGTAGTGTAAGATCACTTGTGAAGGAGGAGCTGTGGCAGATGTAAAAAGTGGGAATCCTGCCGTGGCACTGTTGTTGTTTGGGTATATTTCAAAGGTTAAAATAGGATTAAGGTATTTATTATTATTAATGGGAAAATAATCTTTATCCCTGCAGAATATTAGATATACTGTTTTTTTTAATGCCATAGAAGAATACTCTATGGGCAGATACAAGGTTCTTGTAGTCTAAATAGTCAAGCTTGAAGCTTATGCAGACTGAGGATTTTCTCTTACTAGCAACACACACTGCTCGTTCTGCTGCTACCTTGTTAAGGTCAAAGGTTGAGGCATTCATAATAACTGCTGGTTTGAAGTGCCTTGATTTATTGGTGTTCCACATGGGCCACTTCAAAGGACCTTTATTTTTAGAGTAATATTCTTCACAATATTTCACACCTGGAGCACTATGAATATGAGGCTCCCAGGTTGCTGGCCATTCTTGAAAACCTTTGGAATATTGGTGGATGAACGAATAACATATGCCTAGGTAAGAAGGTCTGTGACTCCTTGGTGCTGTAGCATTAAAAGAGGAAAAAAAATAAGAAGATGGGCTTTATGGTTAAATAAACTGCCATATTCTGACAGGATAATGCTAGCATCTGATTTGTAGGGCAGGCCAAAGGCTTTTTCCCCGCATACAAATCTTGGGTTAAATTAAAAAAAAAACACCCTCTCAAACCACCTTCTGTTACCCCAAGAACAATTCAAAATTCAGTAGCTACCATTATGTAAAATACCATTTTACACTGACCACTTCTTCCTCCTTTGTCCCTGGTGTGTGTGCAGCACTTTCTGCTATTTGAAGTGGGGAGAGGTGTTTTGGTGTGGTTGCCTGCCTCAGTTCAGGACATAGGGATATTTTTTGCCACAGAGGATGGATGTCCTAGTGTGCAGAGTAGAGCAAGGTCATCTAGAGCAGCCCAAGGAAGGGAGCAAATAAATGAACCAAGCAAAGGCAGTTGCAAGAGTCAGGCTTGGGTATGCAATGTTCACTGTCAGCAAACAGAGCTTGAAACCCTCAAGCCAAATGGTGAATTTCTGAGCTCAGGACAGGCTTGGAGGAAGTGGAGTTGTTATTGGATCTTGGGTTGCTGTGGTCTGAGTGAAGGTCAGCTTCAAACAGCGTTTGCTGACAAGTGCAATAGATGAGTTGCTGTGTGAGCTGGCTTTAATGGACTTGTATGAAAAAAGAAACATTGGACCCTGAGTGTTGTTAAAGGGTTTTGTGTATGAAGCCATTATCCCTTGGTTTTGTAGCCTCACTGTTTTTGCCTGTCTGAGACATGGCAGAAAACCTTGTGGAGCTCTTTCTGACCCAGCTGGTGGGTAAGAAAAGACCTAAGTGCCTGACTGCAAGGTTTACAGCCCAGTGAGCAGCCTGAAAAGAACTGGGTTATTCAAATGCACTATTAAAACCCTATAGATACTCTGGGAAGGAAGTAGCATATGTGAGGTTTCTTGGGTTCTTAGTCTGGTTTTAGATTAATGTATTGCTCTTTTATTTTAACGAGCTGCTCTGGTTAGGTAACGCTGCCTTGACATACTTGCTTTCAGGTGTTGGTAGCATGCACTGGACCAAGGCTTGATCCAGCTCAGTAGAAAGGTAAAATAAAATATTCCTGACCTGTTATAAAGTCTCAGATTGCTCCTTGCTGTGCTTGCCCCCATGGAGCTCTCCACTATTTGTCCCTTTAGCCTTCAGGTTCTGGTGGCTGTCCTTGCCATCCCTCACTCATACGCTGACCCCTCCTGCTTTGGTAGCTCCTCTTTGCCCACAGGGGAGGTGACTGAACTGCCTCCTGCCTCGCCCCTCTCCTGTCCCCAGGGCTCTGTTCAGCTGTAGCATCTCAGTGCTGTGCAGCACTGTGAGGAAGATGTACAGATCTCTGGCCAAGCTGGAGGCTGGTGCTTACAGCCAAGCAGCTGAACAACATCCTCCTGTGAGAAATTAGAGGGATCTCCCAAGCTGTTACTGCTCTGATGCACCTGGGTGATATTCTGGGAATTTCCCTTTTGGCAGGGAGGAACTTGCAATACAAATGAGCTTTTGCTGCAGTAAAGAAAAAAAATGCAGTTGATAAAGGATATTATCTCCTCAAACTGTGATTTTAGGCATGCTGTTCTGCCAGCAATCTTCTGTGTGGCCTTATGAAAGTTGCTTCTGTGCATCAACCCCACCTTGCACTAGTGGTCCAGGGCTGGTTTTGTCACAGGGGCATTGTCAGGATAAATGCAGCTGGGGCCACAAAGCATTATGGTGGCATGAAACACTTCACTGTCTTGATTGATTGACTCCAATAAACAGGATGTCTAAGTCACCAAACTCACATCACAGGACGTCTCACTCTCACCTTGATGAAGTAGATTTTCTTAGCTTGCCTGGAAACTGTGTTGATATTCTAAAGCAGAAAGCAAAACCAACCTCAGAGTCCAGTGCATAGAGACAAGAAAGGTTATTTTTAACAGTGTGGGAAGTGCTGTACTTACAAGGCTAATGCTACCCACGGGACGTGCCTTGCATTTTGCTTAACAGAAGCAGAGCCCTCTTGAGTTACAGAGCTGAAGGGGAATAGCAAGCTGGTGTGCTAATAATTCCCATGTTACTATTTTTGAAGTTCTGCCTGCGTTGTCTGTAGCATTGTTACCCAGCAGTGCCTCCTGATGCCAGGTTACTTCAGGCAAAGTTGGTGTTTGCACTTAAATCTGTATTAATTTACTTGCTTTTTATTTGCTTCCCTTCCCCTCTAGTCTTAAACACTTGTACATAAAAAATATAATAAAATTAAAAAAAAAAAACCAAAACAAACAAAAAAGAAACCCCCCCAAAAAAACAAAAACAAAACCCCAAAAACAAAACAAAACAAAAAAACCCCAAAAGAACAAAAACATAAGCTTGTAGCAAGAAACTTGAATTTGACAAAATTCAAGTTTGTCTTCTTGTTCAGATACTCAGAGCTGTATTTACAGAGTCTCAGCACCTTTCACCTTAGTTGTGGGTACACAAAATTATTTCTCTGAATTTTTTTTCCTTGATGGCTCAATGCTCTCCAAGTCAGCTTGTCTGTGGAAACAGCATTGAACATGCTCAGGCAAGCTGATGGGTCAAATAATTAGAGGTACAAAGCTTCTTTTTGCATGCCTGCCCTGGTCCCCAGTGGAGGCTCACAGGGAGGCTTAGTCTGCTGCTGTGGGGCTTGGCAGAGCCTCTGCTCTGCTGGCAAAACTGACTGGGAAATCTGGTTTTCTTTCAAAGGCTCTGGTGATATGTACCAGCAACTGTGAGGATGCCCCTGAAAGGAGAGCTGCTGGAGGAGCAAGCAAGGCTGTTATCAGCAATAAAAACTGAAACATTTGTGAGAGTCCCTCTGAAAGAAAACACATTTCCTACAAGAGTGGAGAGAGCTAAAGTACAGCCTGTCCTCTGCAGTAACGCTGTTTCTTACCCCTTCTGTGCACAGGGAGATTCCAGCACATCCCTTGCCTGTCAGCCTGTTGGTGCCGTGATAAAGCATCACTTACCTGGAGGCAGCAGGACTGCTGACTTGTGCCATGTTCCTATAGTGACAAGCAGCCTTCCTAGGTGGATGGAGCAATTAGGGAAAGGGGAGAGCTGAAGGGGAAAGGAGGCAGCTCATTTTTGGGGTCTCAGGGGCAGAAGGTGTGAGAGGCAGAGTAGGGAGGTGGGAACAGAGAAGTCCTTACATGTTGAGCAGTCTTGCCAGCAGCCTTTGAAGCCCCTTGCTATAGTCTCCCATCTGACAGCACACAGGGGTGTAATATAAAGGTTATACCAGTGCACCATTCCAGGTTTCATTTTTATTCCACAGGGGGTTAAATTATTTATGTGTAGCACAGCAACAGCTGAACCTGCTGTTAGAAGGTACCTTGTAAGACCTTTTAAAATATTTAGTACTTACTAACAGAACAAAGCAAACAAGCAGGAGTAGCTAAAGTGTTGAGGATGCACTCAATTTTCAAACAGTTGAAACAAATTAGGTAACACTTCAGAAGACAAGTGTGCAGAGGCCATTTGCCTCATACCAAGTGATCTGCACAGTGACAAGAGACCATCTGGCTGATCTGGATTTTTTGTGGGGCTGACTGCTCAGTTAAATGGACAGTGCTCTTAGAGTAATGATCCTGTAGATTCAGCTGCTTGGCAGATCCTGGGTCTGTCTTTTGGTCAGCCACAATGGGAACCAGGCACTTTCCTTTATAAAGATGCATCTGCTGTGGGCAAATCTCACTGTGGTATGTCCTTGTAGACCTACACTGGAGCTCTCACTCTGCCAGCTTCCCTCTATTTTCCCTTCTGCGTGGGTGGATGTTGCCAAAGCGAACGGATAGCGATCGTGCTTCCCCCAGGCAAAGAAAATAGAAAACATTCTCTGGCAGCTTTCTTGATTTTTTTATTCCAAATTTGTGTTTATCTTATCAATATTCATGGTGCTCTGTATATTCTCAGGGTCTATATCTCATAGGCCAGTGTGAGACTAAGTAGATTTGGGAAAGCTCTGTTCTCATTAGGGGTTGTGAAGCAACTGGACTTGCCCAAGGTAATGTAGAAAGTACAGGGCAGGGGGCTTTGCCTCCACGTTTGCTGTTTATGTTATTCTTCCTGGCTGCTGCCGCAGGAGCTTGGTGTTGTGCCTCTCTCACTCTTGCTGGTGGCATCCAGAAACAGCAAGGGGCAGCCAGCTGTGTGCTTTACAGCACCTGGGTCGGAGGAGTGGGTATGACTTACTGACCTCAGTCTTCCAAGAGAGGCCAATGACTTTTGTAGAATGTAAAACAGTGATCTTGGGTCCCTGCTGGGAAGGAGGAAAAAACCAAACAAACTCAACACCCAGCTCAGGCCTGGATGCAGAGACAGCCCTGTTTAGAGCATCTCATCTCTGTTCCACTGAAGCCAAGGGGCAGGAATAGCTCTACCAGAGTCAGAAAAGGTTGTTGGCTCTGTGGGTGGACTGAGGACATCTCTTCACCTGGGTCTGGACTGCCAAACACAGGCTGCCCAGGACAGCTGCCAGCCATAAGGATCAAGGATGAGGTTAGCACAGAGGGCAAGAGGGAGAGCAAATGTGTCCTAGGGAAACACTGCACTTGAGCTTGGCCTCTCCCCACAGCAGGAGGGAAGGTTATGTGTGACACTGGATTGCTCTGGAATAAAATTATATGAACAAGATCATGTGTCAAGCCGGAAGAGCTGTGTCTGAGAAGAAAGATGAAGACAGGAACTGATTGTGTGAGAAAGGCGCAGGGGAGAAGCAGGTGAGCGGCAGGGAACAGCTTGAGATGAAACGAAAAAAAGTGGAACAGAGTACAAGCGACATCAGATATATTAAAAATCTTGACAAGGACTAGAAAGCATAAAATAAGGTGTGGCTGAGGGAAGATATAAATATTAGAAATAAATTTAAAATGTCCAGGGCTGCAGAAAGAGTGGAAGATAATACAATAGCATTAAATAGAGAAAGCACTAGCACTCATTTTCTAGGATAGATTAGTGCTATATTTATTTGAGTAACGCAAATACACTTCAGGCTTGCTTAAAAGGATTATATGGCCAGAGCATGGTGAGTACTGGCTGCAATAGCTGACAGTAAATAATTACAAGTGGGAGGGCTAGAGTTACTAATTATTGAAATTTCCTGACCCTGCTTATTATAGGATGCTCATTTTGGTTACTGGGCTGTATGACAGGGCTGTAATTTTTCATACCAGCTGTCTGCCCCATGCTGAATGTGTCTGAAAAACAGCATTTCAAGAGAACTGGGACGTTTCAAGATGACTGGGATGAGACTTGGGGTCATGAAGATGATGGAAGTGGGGACAGACAATAGGAGTATAAAAGCATCCCCTGCATGCCTAAGGATGAAATCAAGAAGACAAAAGCCCAGCTGGAGCAAAGACTTGTAGGGAGGAGAGGCAGGCTTGTAAGGGTAACAGAGAAGGAATCCTGCAGATATGGTAGCTGCTAAAAGAAATTCAGGGTAAATATGGATCTGCTAACAGAAAGAGGAGGCAGCCATATTTGACACAGAAAAGGGTGAAGTGCTCAAGTACTTGAAAAATAGTTAAAAAGAATGCAGGACCCAAATCCCTTCCCAGTATATCGAGAGGCAATGCTCACAGGCTGCACCATGGCATGCTTGGGTTGGAGCCAAGGTACAAGGGAATGTGTACTGCATAGTAAAGCTACCCAGAGGGGTTTTGAAGGTTCTTGGGGCTGAGATAGACGAAGTTGTGACTGACTTGATGTGGCTTTGCTGATAGCCCTGCTGTGAATGGGGACTGGGCTGCCTTCCAGCCAGCATCTCCTTGGTTGCTCTGAAGCTGTGGTGGAGAGCATTGCTGTGACTGCTGGTAAAATGTATAGTGACTTTTCATTAGAGAAGATTTAGTGTCTCTGTATTTTAGATTTGAAAGGCAAAAAACCACCAGGTTTTGGGTCGTGGTAGAGGACCCAAAACACTATCCACCAAAGCAGCCTTTACTTCTAAATCTGTGATGACAACCAGAGGTTTTCCTCTTTGACCCTTACTCTGTTGTCCGGTAGTATGTGCCATGGGCAAAATATCTTCCCTGGGGTTGCAGGTGGTAAAAGAAGCAAACAAAGTTTGGCTCTCAGTTGTGCTTTTCTTCCAAGGGGCAGCAGTCAGCTGCATGTCTAAACTCTGGCAGGGTTTGCATGTATTTTTCTCCTTTTGACATCTGAATGTTTCTGACACGCTTGGAGATCTGATAGGATGACAGTCTTGAAAAACACTGGAGGAAGCAACTAATTCTCCAGAGCAGAGATTAAGTTGTACCTCATGAAGAAAAATACAGGTGAAACCAAAACCACTGTGCAGTAAAAACCAACAATTCTGTGTAGGAAATAAATAGAAGAGTCCTGTGGAAAAAAAGATGTTACATAATAAAACCCATTCAGTAAACAAAAACAACTGACAGAAGTAATGCCTTTTTCTCTCATATTTCAATAACCCGTGTTGTGGCTGGTGCCTGGCAGGTTTAAGAAGGAAAAATCTCTGCAGCAGTCTTGCACACCAGGGTCTAGTTTGCCCTGAAACAAGGAGAACAGCATATTGATAAAAACAGCACTGGTGTATTTGTAGACCCCCTTTTAACTTAGCAGGCCCTTGGCATGTGATGAATGGGTGTAGGCAAATAGGAAATGTACCTGTATATCTTCTGTCTGTGGGGCAGAAATGTTACTGACATAGTTACAGGAATTCAGAGCGGGTCAGAGAGACAGAGCCTAGTCAAACAAGCTGAAGATCTGAATCTTAGCACAGAGTAGAGGATATTAGCTTGCTGCCTCCTGGAATATCACTCTTGGCCAACTCACAGAAGGAAAAATCCTTATTCAGGTTTAAGGTCAGGAACCAGGGCAGAAGAAAGTGTGCGGTTCTTGGATTGGAGAAGAATCACCAGAGGAGCTTGTGGGGTCTGTGCAGTTCAGCAGATTTGTGTGTGACCTGGAAAAGGGGTTAGCTGTGAGCTGCCAACGTTTGCTGATGGCATTAAATTGTTCAGATTAGTAAGAAGCAGAACCAGCTGTGAAGACATGTAGAAGAATCTTGTAATAGTGGGTGACTGAGCAAAAAAAAAAAAATTGCGTATGACATTCAGCATAAATGAATATTCAGGGATGCATGTAAGAGCAAAGCAGTTATGACTCCACATATAAAATGATAGCCCTGATAAGAGCTGAGGAAATAAGGAGATACAAATCAGGAACTTGATCTGGGATTACATCAAACACCTTACACAGTGGTAGTGATCAATACTCTGTGATGGTTAAATAAAACCAACATATGAAATTTGAGGAGTTATAAACCTGTTAGGGTACAAAACAGAACATACTAGTTTTTGGTAAAACAGCACCTTCTGCTCTGACTTCAGTAGGTTGGTTTCCCAGGCTTTTTCTTGGAGACCAGACGATGAGTGTTCACAGCCTTTATGTCACTCCCTTGTCTCAGAGAGAGAATGGGGAGGGCTAATAAAGGAGAAGATTCTTCTCCTAGTACATCATGTAAATTTTCTTTTGATATCAAGGACTTGTTTCTCTGTCAAAAGAATCCAATTTTGCCATGTGTGGAGGAACAACATGAGCCCTCCAACAACTGCTGTGGGGAGAATTCAATAGCCCCTATTCTAGTTCATCTCACCCCAAAGGTTGTGTGAAGGATCCCTGTTAAACACAGTAAGGACAATACAGGTGAAAACTGATATTGGGATGAGGTTATAGATCAAGGTTATCTTAAAAAAGTGTGAATCTTCAATTAGATGCAGTAAGGAGTTCTTGGAAGAATAGAGTTGAATAGCATTGGTGGAAGGAATACCTGGAGGTCATTTAATCTAACCACTTTCTAAAAACAGCGTTTTAAACATCAGAATAGGTTGGTCAGGGCCTCTTTGTGATGCAGTGACTGTTGAGCAGTTTCAGTGCTCAGTCCCAGTGCAATGAGTCCTATATAGATCACTGTGTCTTGGCCAAACTTGTGAAGAAGTTATGAATCTTGCAAGATCAGTTTTTTTTCTGGTATCTGTTCACATTGTTCGTTTTTCACTGGGGCTGTGATGTTGGCAGTTGATGCAGGATGTCGAGATAAAAGGACAATTAGGTTGCCAGCCTGGGCTGGGAGGCTTAATGGCAAATATGTGCTAGAAGCAGAGCACTTCAGGCACTTGAGCTGGTCCTGGGGGAGAAGTGATTGGGCAAGACTGACCCCCAAGTGCATTGCACAGGGAAAGCTGAGGAAAATTAGCAGCTTTTCCTGTCCATGAAAGCTAGACCTTGTCCAGCTGTTGAGTGGCAGGAGAACACTGACTGAATGTCTTGTGTGTTTTCTCTGGTTGCTCTGAGAGTATCTTCCCCAATAGACATAACCTCTGGGCCTTTTTGTCTCCCAGAGAAGCTGGGCAGCATGTGGGCTTTAGGTGAGACTCTTGCTCCCTATGGGTCGTTTATTTTCAGCCTCCCTTACTGCTGACCACTGCTTCCAAGGTAGATTTGTAGACATGTGATAGTAGACACATGATTGTATCTTAAATACTTCTTTTGAGTGCCTTCTGCATGGTTTGTTGAACAGCATGAAGAAGCACAAATGAAATCAAGTACCCTGGTCGTGTCATGTCCCTTCCTAGTCCCCTAGCTCAGCTTCCCTAGCTCAGATGTGTTCACCAGCTTCTTACTGGTGAGCTCATGTGGCGAGATTAAGGCTGTGGATGACCTGAGGCTGAGGGCTGTGGCAGGACAGTGTTCTAGGAGCTGGGCACAGGGGCAGCCAGCTGCCTGCTTCTCCCCAGCTGTGTTCTCTGCTGTGGCCCAAACAAGGGCTCACAGGCTGGCTTTAATATGTGCGAGCTTTCTGCCACCTGCTCACTGAATGAAAAATTAATATGCTTATGCACCAGCTAAATTATGCTCTACACTAATTCCTGAAGAAAATGTTGATAAGAGTGCTTTGAGAAAGGCTTTTTAATATCCTTTCCAAGTGACTAAAGGAATTCCAATTAGACCTTACATGTCATTTTCATTTCCCTTGTCATTGCTGTCTAATTCTGAAAAATGCGTCCATCTCTCCTGCTTTCATGTATCATCTGCTTTTCTTATTTGTCCACCCATAATCCTGGTGGGTGACATGATAGCTATTTCCATGGCAAGAGCATTACAAATTCTAATAATATCTTTCACTGAAGTAGCACTTTTATTCCTGGTGGAGCTGTGCAAAATGAAGTTTTATATACATCATTTCATCACTTCATATGGTTTTCTAATCTTGCATTGTGCAGTTCCTGGTTACCACATTTCTTGTAACTTGCTGGGAAAAAAACCCTCAACACTCCTTTTTTACTTTGTGGTTTTAATCTAAAAAATCTTTTTGGCTTGGAAGTATGGTTTATTTAGGTTTTGGATTGGAAACAAAGCTATTCAGCGTTTAAAAATGTTAAGAAAATGTCCCTATGTGCTAAAATAGGTTTATTTTGGTTTGTGTTACAGAAAGAATAAAACCTATCCAACCCCTCTGAGTTTTAGCTAGATAGTTTTGCATTTGATTACTTATATCCCATGCATCTTGGTTCTGAAAAGTAAAAATGCATTTTTTGTGCTGAAGATTTTATATTAAATAATTGTTTTATCTGCCATTGAAACACAGCTACTTTTTGCAAGGGGTGTGGCCAGTGCTGAGCACTGAGCTGCAGCACTGCGCAGTAGCTGCTGGGATGCTAAGGGAGCACAATGCCCAGGCATTAGGATAGAGAGGATTTGTGTAGGCTGAATGTTAATGACTCAAACTGCAGTTTTTCCAAGGCACTAGGCTCAACTTCTCTCAGGATGGAGGACAATGAACAAGAGATCTTCCTGGCCAAGTGTCATGGTTTTAGTTCAGTGCAGATGTGGGGGGAAGGTTGCTGCTGAACACTAGCACTAGTTTGTTGGGTTTTTTGCAGTACCTGGGATTTCTTTGTCCTTGCTAATTTAAAACATGTCTGTGAAATGAAGGAAAAATGAAAAATACACGATTACTTCTTTGGGTGTTGGCTTAGGACAAAAGTGGTATTTCCTAGAATTCTCTAATAGTTCTGCTCTGTGGCTGAATATGTGTTGTTTAAATTGGATAACTACTGCTGCGGCCTCCTCTTGATAGGAGACAGGAGCTAGAGTTCGTTTGTTGAAACTCCTCTGCTACATTTGTTCTCACACAGTACTGTGCTTACCCTTGGCTGGTTTCTTATTTGATTGCTGTTGATCTGGAATAATTTCACAGAAGGCAAAAGACTGACACTGCAAAATAGTGCCAAAGACAACTAAGTAATGCACAAGGACTAAAAGTCTCCTTGTGCACTACTTTATTAAGATGCTTGAGAACTAGGAATATAATTTGAGTCAGTAAAATGTTCAGGGAGTCACTGCTTCATGGCCCCATCAACTTGCCAGGGGTGGCTGTGCAATTTGTATTTTGCCCCTGGAGAACCTGTGAGCTCAGTCATGTCCAAATCAGAAGCACTTATGTATTTAGTCCATATTTGAGTTCATTTTTATTAATCCAAGGTTAAGTATGGATTGCCCTTTTACTCTGTGGCATTACATCACTTTTACTTTTAGTTGTCCTATATTTTGCAATGCGTAGCCCCAAGTATCCCATGAAAGGAGTATTTCACAAGCAGTAAGTACATGCTTTTTGTTAAGACATGCATAAAAGACACCAGTGAATTACGTTTGAAACCACTGAAATCAAAAGTGAGTACTCCATGAAATTCTAGGAGAAATCACAGCGTGACCTGTCCTGTCCATTGCTCTTGCCGGCCTTGGATCCAGAAAAACATGTGCACATGTCCAAAGAAAAACACATGCACAGTGGTTTAAAGGAAAAGGAGTTACACAATATATGAGAGCATGGCACAATGTACTGTGGCACTAGACAATGTCCTTGGTCATGCAGAAGAACATTTTTGTACAGGGGAAGCAGGTTGCATTTTCAAATTCATATTGTATTTGAAAGGGAACTGCAGACATGGTAGCAGTGTGAAAAAGCAAAGCAAATTTGATTACATGTTCAGCAGTAAGATTGCCTTCTTTTGATGCTTTTGTGTAGATGTTGAATGCCCCCAAAAGCAGAGAAGTTAGCCTACGAAGCCCTTAATTGGTATACTGAAAGTAACAGGTTTGAAGAACCTAATTACTATGTTAGAGATAGTTATTTCTGATATTTTGTTTGAGATCCCTTATTTTGTGCTTAAAATAGCATACAGTGCAAAAGTGCTCCAAATCTAACTTCAGAGAACTTGTGACTAATACCAAAATGTAGTAGATAACGTCCCTGATCTCAGGGATGCAAAAACTTCTGGAACATGATGATCAGAACTGTGACGTAGAATCCTGGATCATTCTAGGATTCACCCAGATTTTTGGGAACTTTTTTCCTGCCCTTCACTGCTGCCCTGCTTTAGAAAAGCTGATTCTGCCGTGATGTGTGCACTAGTGGCAACCCAGAAAAAAGCATCAGACTGCTTTTGCACTGCTACTTCCATTTTCACTGCTATTATAGAATTTTTTTAATAGCAGTTGTGTCTAGAATCAAATTGATTGAGTATCTCTGCTCTGGAAAAAGTTGCTTTCATTCTTCCTTATTCTTCCTTACTTTCCTCAGAGGAAGTACCATCTATTGTCTACTGTAACTAGCTGTGCCAAAGCATCTCTCTGTTTCCGGTGTGGGATCCTTTCCCTGCTGTTCCAGGGCAAATCTCACATTCCTAAGCAGCTCAGTTCAGTTGCCTGAACAACAGCCATCTCGTGCTGTTTAAGTGCCTTGCAGTATCAGCATATGTGACACAGACTCTGGGCATGGTCCATTCCCTACAGAGGAGCAGGAGGAGCAGGGTGCAGTAAATCCAGCATCTTAGGGGGACTGGAGAGAAGCTGTGGATGCCCCATCTCTGAAAGTATCCAAAGCCAGGTTGGATGTGCCACTGAGCAACCTGGTCTAGTGGAAGGTGTCACTGCCCATGGTGGGGGACTTGGAAATACATGATTTTTAAAGTCCCTTCCAACTCAAATCATTCTATGAACCTATGATATTTAGACTGGAGAACTGGTCCCGTCCTCTCCTGGTAGTATCTGTCTGTGCCAGAGTCAAAATGAGGACCATGTGGATGGATGAACCTTAGCCTTCTGGCAGGATGCTTGTCTTGCAATTCCCATTGGCAAACAGCCTTCACAGAGGAGGTAGTGGGGCAGAAAGGTGGGATTAAAGTGCTTTAGGAAATAAAGACACTTCTGGGACCTGTGCAGGCTATGCCATGGTTAAATGAGGTCAGGCTGTGCCTCTGAAAAGGCTGGGAGGGAAATAAACAGATTGGAATGAACAAGGACATGAGGCTGCCTGTGGTCCCTCTTGGCCAGCAATGCTCAGTGACAGATCTAGGGAAAAACAAACCCATGCTTTTACAGCAGCACTTAGTGTTTAAAAATGATGATGGGAGAATGAGCATTCCTGGACTCAAAGGGGAACCCTGGTGGAGTAGTCATCCCAGGGACATGGTGGGAGGAGTAGGATCAGTGGGATATGGTGTTGCCAGGCTACAAATCTTACAGTAAAAGAAAGCAGGACATATTGGTGGGGGAGTGGCATTGTATTTGAAGGATAATATGAAGTGTAATGGCATAAAAATGTTCCAAAGAAAAGAGGCACACAGTGGAACCCATAGTTAATGGTGGCATGGTGGGATTGTACTGACAAGCCCCTGATTAAGGACAGGGACAGGGACTGATCATCATAACAGGACTGGGCAATGTGAGGTGAGCTGCACTTGCGAAACAGAGAGCAAATTGGGCAGTTGGGCTATTTTTCTATAGGCTGAAGGGGTGCCTTGTCAGGAAAAGGTGTGGAGATAAAAAATTTTGGCATGCAGTGTTTCCTGCTGTGTAGAACAACTTACAGGAGAAGATACTGATCTCTGGACCCAAGTGGTTCATGAGACCTACTTCAGGAAGTAGCTGTCTCAACGTGATTAGATTTCAGCAAAAGCAAGCAATATGAATTCAGAACATGAATATTCAATTTCAAAACAGGGCACTCTGTGGAAATGAGGCAATTTGTCAAAAAAGAAAATAAAACAACCTTGAAAACACTAGTCTAGGAAGTGAGAAAATCAAGGCTTCTAAAAATTACAGTATTAGAAGTTGAGGTAAACTTTGCATTGCAATTAGAAAGAAAACATAAATCCAGTAAAATCCCTTCAAGACTTAATAAAGAAGTTGAGGCTATCAAAAAGAATGGATTGCTATTAAAAAAAATGGGAAAACTGCCCAAAGGAAGAGTCCATAAATTATGACAAATAAATAGGCAATGAGGAGAAAAGACAGAAAACCCCTAAAACTTGAAGAGAGCCTTGCTAATGATGCTTGAGCTGTTAGTGACAAGTTCTTCAAATGCATAGGAATTGGGAAACCAGACATGGGATCAATGGGACCACTTGCTGGCCAAAGGTGCTCTCAGTGCTTCGTATCCAAGAACCTCACATGTCTTTGCTGCTGGGGAGATTCCTGCACCCAATGATTTTTTTTCACAGCAGGAAGGTCACAGGACGCAGATGAGGCTTGACTAAGCAGGTAAATTAATAAGTTCCTAGGACTAGATGGAGTCTAGTCTGGACTTCTGAAGGATCTCCAAGCTGAAATTACTGCTCTTCTGCCTGTGTGACATCTTGTAACAAGTACCTGCTGTGGCAGCAGACTGGTAGGTGTTCCCTGTAACTTCTACCTATGACATGGGGCTGGAGAGGTTTAAGGGATGTACAGCAAGTCTGATTTCCACCCTTGGCCAGTTGGTGTTGGAACAAAGAAGCTCACTGAAAATGTGGATGAACAGAGGTGGCTTGGAAAGTCTTCATCACGGCAGTGAGATCCTGCCTTGCTGCTCTGCTCAAGTTTTATACATGCATCAAAGAGCATGGATAAAGAAGTCCTTGTTGGCACATTGTGGCTTGGATCTTCCACGTTCAGAAAGCCAACCTAGACAGACCACTTCTCTAACCCAACAGGCTGTCTCTTGTGCTCTCAGACACAAGTTTTAAACCTTTGTAAATTTTTGTGAACAATGAATTCTATGATGCAGGGCACTGTGCAAAGTGAAGAGCCTCTGTGGGCTGCTGCCATGGCATGGCAGTCTTTCTCCTCTTGGAGTCTACCTGCTCATTATGAAGATAAATGTTTATTCTTCTTTTCTCTAATTTTGTCTGAACACTGAACAGAGGAAAAACTATATCTGATCCCTGAGAACTTACATCTAGTTTCCCCAGACTGAAAAATCACCAAATGTAATTTGCTTGATGTTAAGGATTGGCAGAGATGTCCCAGCAAAAATGAACTTACAGAATCCTTCAGAGCAGCATGTGTTGTTAATGGGGGTTTAATTACACAGGCATTTGCTAAAAACAAACATGACAGAACACAGATGGTTCATCCAATTTTTAGTGTACTGATGGAGAGTTGTGATACCGGGTGGTAAAAGCAACTGGGAAGAAAAGTACTAAAAGATTTATTTCTTACTAGAAGGAAGAGTTGAAAAGTTTATGCTAGAGAGCAATTAATATGGTGCTGATCACAAAATGATACAGTCTCTGATCCTCTGGATGAGAAGTAGTGACAGAACAGTCAGGGTCCTGGACCATGAGAAAATAGCAAGTGTGATACTGATAATTTAAAAAGGGGAAGCAGGTATGTTTTTTTTAACCTGTCACTTCAGTTTTCTGATAAATTCTGAAACAAATAATTATGTGATATTTTGTAGGCACCCTTGAGATAAAAAATAAAGATTACCATTATGAATTTGTTAAGAACAAAGTATTAAACTGGTATTTTTTTTTTTTCTCTAAAATAGCAACCCATTGGCAGGTAAGGAAGAATCAGCAGGAGCTGGCATTTGACACTCTTCCACATATCCTTATAAGTAAACTACAGAAAAATGGTCAAAATGAAATTGTTGAGATGTAGAATCAAAATTTATACAGTACCCATTTTCTCAGGTGGCATCAAAAGTTTGTAGTCAAAGTGATAGGATGGATCAAGATGGATTTGGGTAGTATATACTGGGTTTTTTCCTCCTTTTAGGATCCCAAAGGATTTTGATAACTTGAAGGAATTGCTGGGAAATAAAGTGAGAGTTCAATAGGAACAAATTCAAGGTACTACCTGTGGGTAGTTAATAAATGGAAGCAGTCAATATTTGCTCTGAGGCAGCCTGATGATTCAAACAAGACACAGGAAAATCCTTCTAAAAGCAAAGCACTAGGGTAGATTCCAGAGTGGCAGCATTGTTGATGCCTCATCACTACAAGTGGTTAGGGCAAGTTAGCCAAATCTGTTCTGGGAAAGATAGAGGTACAAGGTGATCCTGCTGTGGGACAAAATGATTCTGAGATGTCGTTTTCTTCCCATCCTAAGTTGTTCTGACTTCCTAATGTTAAATTAAAAACCTTTTCTGAACTGCATTCCCTTCCTCTGTGCTCTATTTTGTGTTCTCTTTGATGTGATATGTTCTTTGAATAGTGCCGCTGATACTTTTCTGCTCATCTGTTTTACCCGGTTCAAAATCTTAGAAATTGTTTCCATGACACTTTTATTCCTAGTCTGCAACAGCAACCTGATACTTGACACAATCACTGAAGAGCATGATTGCTTCAGTGCTCAATGAAAGTCTCAGCAAATAGTCAAGGAATTAGAAATACCTTCCAGTGTTTGTTTTTTGAGTACCCCTTGGCTTTTTTTAAATTTTTTTTTTAATTCTTCATCTCTTCTACTTCCATCTGTTGTATTCTGTTCTCCAAAGCCAGTAAGTTTATTAGGAAGGCATTTCTTGTTCCCTGTACTGAACAGTCCTGTTCCTTCTTTAAGCACACTGCTTTTCTCCCTTGCCTGGGCCAAGTAAAGGAGGACTTAATGCAATTACTTAGTGAATTTGGAGAGAGCTTTACATTGTTGGTAACTGGGACTAGTTTAGGTGTTTGCTGTATGTCTGTCTGAGCAGAAGGAGTTAAACAGATAAAAGGCTGTTGTCTGATCTCCTGTGTGCATTGTTTTACTCTCACAGTAATTTTTTGTCTTTGACAAACATGTGCCCACCCATTCTTTCTGTCTCTCTTATTAGGAGAAGACAGAGCAGTGAGTCAACATGTTTCTGTCCTCTTTTGGAAAGTATTAAACTTTCTACATGGCTTCATGTTGTGAGATAGCATGTTGAAGCATCTATTCCTTTCACCATGATGTGGAAGTTTTGTGTGGAAAAATTGCTTCCAAATATATTCAGCCATTTAGTTCTGCTTCTGAAAAAACCTCACCTTTTAATCTGTGAGACACAGGGAACCTGTGTTGGAGCCACATGTTTTAAGTAGACTCTCAAAAAGCTATAGGAAGGTGTCTCACAACTCAGATAACGTGTTTCCAAATAAAGGATGAAACAGGAATGGGACTTCCATGAGCAGGAAGCACAGGCAATCTGTACCCTGCAGCAGGCATAAAACCAGATCTGCGCCTCAGCCACCCCAGCTATGTGCCTGGATGAGTTGTGACGTGTGTTGCAGAGTATGGATGAGATTATTTGAGGTGCTGGTCACCTCAGCAGCCTTGGGAATAGCCAGCTGCAGCTGTACCTCTGTGCTGATGAAGGTTATAGAAGACAAAACAAGCTTGCAGAAAGGCAAATGAAAATATCAGAGTCTTAAAATATTTGCTTTTCCCTTCTGTCAGGGTTTCTCACTTCTGGAAGTGAATGGGATATCCCTATGAGATTTGGCTTGTTTGCAGGAGGAAGTGAGTGTCATGCTCTCTGCAGCATCCTGCACAAGGGCAGCAGCTCAGGGGAGGATGATAAGACAGCTGGGCATAGAACAACCAGAAAAAAATTTCAAATTGCTGAAGGCTGTAAAAAATCTTATCTGTCCTGAATGTTAAATTCACCAGTAAATCCCTCCAGGGCTATTGCAGGCAGCCTTTGCCCTTGGGTTTGGAGTGGCTGGTCAGACTGGCCACTGCTGTCCCAGTAAGGCACTTTTCATGAAGGGGCACATGGCCTGGGGAGGGGTTTCAGTCTCTGCTCAGTCCATTTGTTGTACAGCTACACTGAAGGCAGGCCCACATAAGATTCAGCAGAGTGGCTTTGACTGGAGAAAGGGTTCTGCTGTAGGTACATCTGTTTAGTCTTCATGCTTCAGTGGTAATGTTCATCAGGGGTGTGACCCATTCAGCAGATGCTGTTGTTTTGGAGTAAGCATTAACATTGATGCCTTACTTATTGCTAGGTTTGATCAATGATTTCAGTAATCAGGGAGGAATCAGTGCTTATCTATTAAGATTCCTCAGTAAAGAAAGTATGACAGACAATAGACCTTGATGGGTAGTGACCTTTAGTTTCCTTAATAAATGCAAAACAATCGTATTCCTTATCCAAAGGCAAACTAAACAGCTGCCAAAGGAAATGACTCATATCCTTGCACCCCAAAGTGTGCTGAAAGCAGGTTGTACAGAGAGCACAAACGCCCAGGTTTGTCCTGGTGAGGCTGAGATGGAGTGAGCATGTTGATCACCATCAAGATGGGAGTACAGAAGCCAAATTGGTGTGAACTCCTGTGGAGAGTGGGAGAGTTTTCATCACTTGTTTTCCATGAATTGACTCTTCTGATTGTTTCTGTCTTGGGGGTTGAGGGGGAGGATGGCAACCAGAGACAGCAGAAATTAAATTAGAGCAACTTGGGATAGTAAAATAGCATTTGACGTGAATTCTGAGGCTGAGATTCTTACAGAGATCACAGCTGGCATCAAAACGTCTGAGCTTGGGGAAATGAAAATTGTGTTGCTTAGTTCTTTATGACAGGGAGTTTAGTTCCTTACATTCTAAAAATATGCAAGACCTCTCCACACTTTGAACAGCATCATTTAAACATAAAATATTTCCCTCTACACAACCTCGTTTCTCAATGGAAGGGTCTTCTTTTGCAGATGCTATTTTAACTTTACCATACAAGAGGCATGTCAAAGCATTTCCGTCTCTAACATTCCTTATTAAATATGATTTAAATTGACTTGAGAAACAGTTCTGTCAGCTCTTTAGCACGGATGTCTCCTGTTTCTTTTTTTTTTTTTTTTTTTTTTTTTTTTTTTTTTTTTTTTTTTTTTTGGTTTTTTTTTTTTTTTTTTTTTTTTTTTTTTTTAATTTGAGAGGGAAAATATCCCAGGTCATTCGTGTGTTATAACAAGATGCTCATTCAATGATTTTAGACAAGTGTCTCTATTCTGGGGTTTTGTTTTGATTAGCACCCATTACAATGCTTCTGTGAATTAATTCTTTTAGTCCTCAAGGATCTCATGCTGTTCAGACAGCACTGGAGGAAAGAAATGGACCTCTTCTTTCAGTGTGTACATTGAAGTACACAGCAGTGTTTTACAGCATGCCTTAGATAAAGCAAGGAGTTGGGGGACTTTGTGAATTGCATTCATAAAACCATTGGACTGGCACTTTGTGATGCTCTCTTCTGGGTGACCCATTACAATACCAGGCAATAATCCCTCCTGCTAAGAATGCCATTCTGTGTGATTTAACCAAATCTGCTCCCATGCAAGCCTTGCTTCCGCCTATGTGAGAAGGGAACCAGGCAAAAGTGTTTGGATTTCAGTATGGAGAGAGCAGGGGGCTGGTGCAGGATATGGGACTCGGCCCATTCTGGAAGAGTGCAGAGCAGCAAGCCACTGCTGGGATCCAGGAGGGATGGGGAGAGCGGATGTGTGTGTGTGTGTATGCAGGTGGATATATAGGAAACAAGGACAGACAGTGATTTTGCAGGAGGACTGCTGTATATCCAGAACTTGCTGTATGTTGACCTTGGGATGCACTGAAGGCTTCCCCTTCAGAAGAGATAGCACAGCAAAATATAGGAACAAGTTATACATTCTGTACCTATTTCATCACATTCAGACACATGGATGGGTGAGGTGTGCTCAAACCTCTGCAGCAACTTCTGCCAGCTTAGTCCACAAGAAATGATACAGTGCTTGTAACACCTTGTTAGGAGCTTTTACCTTTTCCTGTTTAATTTCCTGTATTTCGCTTGTCTCTGTATTGAATTTGGTGCTGCATTTTCTAACCATGTTGAAAAATGTTCAGTGTGCTGTTCAGTGCTTTATTTTTTTCATCACAAGAACACTGCTTTAGACTTAAATATCTGCACTGAAGTAATGTAAGCTATATATTGAGTAAATGACTGCTAAATAAATGAGGCTGTGGTTCCCTCCACAATAAGAGTTGAGTTATTCCAGATTTTGCAAGACAATCTGTATTCCAGACTTCTAGCTGAACTTAGTGCAGAATATGTTTCTAGACAATAGTGTTATTAGAATTAAGTGTTAGCAATAGGCTGTCAGCATAATTATGGTAGCTGGCTGCTCCTAAAAAAACAGTGAGTTGTTTGGGATGAAAGTATCTGTGTGATAACCTTCTCCAACTTCTTGCAGATCTTGAAGTTGGTACATCAAGGCAGGAAAATGCCTGTGGCCAAGCTCTGCTCAGATGCCTTATTTATAGGTCCCTATTAGCATTTTCTATTTTGACACATGAAACAACCGTTGATTGATAGGGCACTTGGAGATTCTCTGCTTTCAGTTGGCTTGGCTGTTAGGCTTTTGTTTTCCTTTTATCAGCCAATCCATATCAGATGCCCTGTGTGTTAACATGAGTCTGAAATGGTCAGGAAGCAAGAAGTGCATGAAGCATCCTGGAGATGTCTTGTGCTCTCTGTTGATGCTTGAAAAATGCATTCATTCAAAAGTGAGCATGTGGCTTTTTTCGTGGACCTATGCCCTGGGATTCACTTGCTCCTACATTAAATTGCAACCCAGTCAAAACCTGTCTGCTTCTGCACAGTGTTTTCCCTTGCTTGCTTCAAGGACCTGAGATGGAGATTTGCTTTCTGGTAGGAATAACTAGGCTCTGCTGTGAGGGCCATCACCAATGTTGCGTTTGCAATAGGACTGGTAGTAGAAATATATTACACAAGTGTCTTATATTCTAAGGCAATTATTATAGTTTACTTGTAAATGATACTTGCATAGCGTCATCTGTTGCATTTCAAGAGTAGGGCTAAGGCAATATCAAAGAGCCACAAAACCTGACTGTAACAGGGTGCTGCACCCTGGGGAGTGGGAATGAAACTGGAGGCTCTTTCAGGCAAGCAAAGTTCCACCAAGTGTGTGCAGGAAGTGACCTCGTGCCAGCTTCTTGACTGGCTGTGCAGCTATGTGACCAGGATTTTCCCCTGCTAAATTCTCCTGACAAACTGATACTCAATGGCAGTGAGCTATGCTGTCTCTCCTAAACAGCACTGAATGAAACCTCTCTGTCTCCTCTTCATCTCATTTGCCCATTTATGTGAAAATATCGGGTTCCTCTGGCGTTGCATTTCTCCCTCCTTCACTAATGTTAGTTACCATGGGGACTGCTAATAGGAGAAAAGCCAGTGATTTACCCAAGTAAAAGATGAAAACATTTCAATGTTATGTTCATGTTATGCACTGAATACCTGGGTTCCTGAAGGATGGATATATGAGTGAGGATTGTTGTGTGAGTGGCCTGTAAATAGTAAGTAAGGGGAGTGTTGTTCTTGCCTTCAATATATCTGGCATCATAAAAGAGTGTTCTGGTACTTTTGCTTCCATGTACTCTGTGCCACACAGTACATGGATTTCTCTATGAAATCGTATTTTCCCTCAGTTTCAAAATACTCGTAAAATACAGATATATCAGTTGGCTGTGACTGGCATTTTTAGGATAACAAACAAATTCTATGAAGTTTCAAAGAGAAAGAATACTCAGATCTTTCATACTCAGAATCCTCAGATCAAACCAAAGACTTGATTTGACCTGAGGTGAGGCAAAAGGCAGATTCCCAATGAGTCCCTTGAATGAGGTGACAAGTGCTTTTATGTGTAGGCTGCTTGCTGAATGGCACCAGGCAACTATTCAGAAACCTGAAATGACTTTTTTTTTTTAATAGAAGTAGATGACTAAAAGAGATTTCAGGAGTTTCCACTTTTCATTATTGTGTAAGATTTTCCTCCTTGGTGGTGGCTTTCCTGTAGAGGACAAATTAAACAGAGAGAAGAAGCTGCCAGGAAAAATTTCAGAACAAGCCAGCATGAAAGATTTGGTATTTGTCTGGGGCTGCTGGTAAATCTGCTAAAGAATGTGGCCTCCAGGTAGCCACTGTCTGGGTCATCCTGCATGATGTGGTGACAAGGAAGGGATGCAGCTCTGCAGCCTCTGCAGAACTGTGCCACACTGCCATGAGGCAAGGCAATGTCCACCCTCTGTCTTTGGTTTGTTCAGGCACTGATTTTGGGTACAGTACAGGCTTGGTGCATGCTGAGGGAGCTGAAGAGTAGAAGGGCACATGTTGAGGTATTCTGGTTCAACCTTCAGCTTGCCCTTGGGATGCATTAGGTGTGTGTTTCTGGTCTAAATTCAGCAAATGGTACTTACAAGGTTAAAAAAATCCCCATATCCATCTTTCCCCTGCCCCCATCCAAAAAAACCACAAAAAAAATGCACACACAAATATATATATACACACACAGACATGCAGAAGAAAAGGTGTAGTGGGGGAATTCATACGAAAAGCTTTTTTTTTTAATGTCTGGTAAAGACTTATATCTAAAAATGTGATTTAGAGCTCTGCTCTTTTCAAGCAAAGCAGAAAATGTATATATGCTTTACCTGCTCAGCCCTGATTCAATTCTGTATATAATTTCTTCCAGCTGACCTTTCCCAAGTTGGCATTTATGTTTTGAGGGATTGTCCTTGAATCGCTCACCCTTATCCTGCCTCCTTCTGTCACTAACATCACAGTGAGACAGCTAAGTCAGCATGGAGTGCTTTTCCCCCCTCAGACTACTGCAGAAATAAAAGCTGGAAGTTGTGCAAAATGCTGTTTGCCAGATTGAAATCAGTGAAGACAATTCACTCACGTGCCAGACTGTGTGGGTAACAATGACTGAGTGGTGAAGGGCAGGGTTTCCAGGCATAAACCCCTGTTCTTGATCTGCCTGTTTTTTCGGGGGGCTTGCAGCTGGGGCTGCAATGTTGCTGCTGTGGATGTGTTCACTGATGCAGGATGAGGGGCACTTCTCAGTTATTCTGTGGGGTTCCAACTAAGGCCTCTCACATCCGCTTGCTGAGTCTTTCAGTAAATGCTTCCAACTATAGTTCAGCCCAGGGAACCTTCACATCCAAAGAAAGTCATCCCAAGCTCTAAAATATTTCATTTACCCCTTCTTATAGCAGGAAGAGAAAATATGCCCTTGTGTGGGGTTTTTCCAGTGTGGGTGGTGATGGAACATATCCTGAGCCAAGAGCACTTTTACAACACCAGCTCTGCCCAATGTCACTAGTTTGAATGGTTGTTTCCAGAGAACTATGAGAAATGTTTACAGGGGTCTTTTGTTATTTTTTTTCTAATTGCATCTGCTGTAGAGATGCCTGCCTCTGTTGATATAAAACTCTGTTAAGGTTTTTTAAATGTACAGTGTTTCACTTTTTATATAGTAAGAATTAATTCTGATTGAATACTTTGCTTCACTGAACTGCAGATAAGATGAATGGGGGGCTGCTGGCTAAGAAAAGGCTCTCACAATGTGTTTTAGACCTCTGTGTCCCTGAGCACTTGATCTATTGATGGGTTTTGTAATGCTGTTATCCTGCTGATCTAGTTGCAGGATTTTACCTCATGCTGCAGAGCGCCTGCAGAAGAAAAAAGGGAGGAAGAAGTAGTGGTGACCCAGTTTTTCGCACGTGTGTGCACATGGAATGTCCTGGATGTCCTACAAGTCATTTTTGGTAGACAGTTTTCTTTGTGCTGGGGTCAGTCTCAGAGTTTGTTCTCCTGCTGATGTTCTTGAGGAAAAAAGAAGCAGGACAGAGTGAATGGTATGCTCTGTGTTTGCAGCATGTCGTGTAATTTTTTTTTTTAAATATCGAGAGCTGTGGCCCTCATACTACGTCGTAGCAGGTGAAACTGGGGTTTTAGGAAGACTTAAGGAATGCTTTAGGAATGTCCTCAGATGTGTCTCTTGAGGCTTAATGCCCCTTGGTGTAAGCTGTGCAGAGTGAGGGAGAGAATTAGTATTAACAGTGCTCTTTAAAAAAATGTGGTGGCTAACCCTCAAAATCCCGGTACTGAAATTGCATTCATCTTCTTCCAAATGCTTTCTCAAACCATAAGCTTAATATTCACTTGGAGGGAAACCAGAGATATTTTTAACTGGAAGAGACCAGGCTGCAGGGAAGGGGTGTTTAGCCCAGGACCACGAACACTTAGTGCTGCTTCTTGGCTCCAGCCTCCCCGAAGGGAATGAAAGGCAACTTATTTTCTTTGTCCTTGTACCATTGCAGCAACACAGTGCCAGTGACGGCCTTGTTAGATCCTGGAGTTCTCCCAGCTTAAATATTTCTTTAAAACAGATACCTCCATGGTCAGATTCAAGGTAGTGTACCCCTTCTTATTTGGTATACACCCATATGGATAATTTACATTTCAGGCACTCTCATTATACATTATTCTTGACTAAACAACTGATAGAAAATCCAAAATATTAATTATGAGCATGATATCCAAAATCTGTACAAATAGTGAATGTTTTGGTTTTATGAGAAATCTGTTCTCATGTCATAGGCAGGGGCTATACTGATTTGGACCCACTGTGCAATGTGTGTAGAAAATTACGCATGACTGGCCCAAAGTAAGGTCCTGTTCAGGTTCATAGCAATTGCCATTTATATCAGTGATGACAAAGTTGCCAGGCTGAGGGATATCTTTCAGTGCCTGTTAAAATTATTGTTATTTTTTCTGTCAGATATAAAGTGCAGTTGATACCTACCTTGATGCCTTCAACATGTTTTCACAGCTGGCATGTAAAATACACATCTATCAATCCTTTCTGGTAACTGGCTGGTTGCCAAAGTAGCTGAATGCAGTCACAACCCTGCTTGAATCTGGACACATGTCTTGCAGCCTAAATAAGAGGCTAAATAAGAGATGCTAAATAAGTAATGAGCTGTTGTGAGAGTCAAACCAGCATTTATCCACTCTCCTGGATACTGTTCTTGGAGTTCTCCAAAACGTCCCAGCACTCTGCTTGTGGGTTTCCTGTAGGGCTTCTTGCAGGGGGCAGAAGACCTCTACACAGTAATTCTGAGTTGGTGCTGTGTAACTTCACTAATGTTTTAGAGCAGGAGCACTGGTTTCATTGCAAAGCTACACATCATTGTTTTATTGAGGGGGTTTTGTTTGTTTATTGGTTTGGGTGGTTTTTTTGGTGTTTTTTTTAATTGCCTCAATAAATTAATGATATCTGGTGTTAAGATGGCCAACGAGAGAGAACCTATCAGGAGTCACTGGCTTGCCTGGCCTTCCCTTCAGCAGCAGTGGCCTGAGACACCCAGCTTTGGTAGGTCAGGACATTGGGGGAATTATATGAACTGCCTGGCTGGTCTGTGTGCTCTTTAGACAGAATTACTTACAGCTAAAATCACAGGATGAGGATCACTGGGATAAATCTCTGTCATAGGCATGACCTTTACATGTAGTAGCTGCCCTTGTTCCAGAGAATATGGTATGGATGTATTGTAGCACAAAACCAGACGTGTTTGTGTTTCAAAGTTGATGCTTGCCAATATAGATGGTTCTTTCTGATCTAGACATCAGCCTTTGAAATTAAAAAGAGAGCTGAATGAGCTTTTCTTGTAAATGGGAAATTTTTTACCTCTCTTTCATGGGGCTTCCATAGTTTCTAATTAAACGCGTGTTAAGCTAGAGCAAGAAAAAAAGTAATTTTTCTTTGTGGCTATTTATTGTGATTATCTATTTTCAAACAACTTGAAATAGATGAAAATTACTGAGACTGCATAAAGGCATTTTGCTAATTTGTAAAATTTCATGGAATTTAGCCTGTGGGTTTAAGAAACCCGTAACACACACACACATCGGGATTGCATTGGCTGTATTTCCACAAAAAAATTAGGCTAAGAAGGTCAAGCTGTGTTTAGCCCCGAGGTCAGCTATCACACATTGGAAAATGTGCCTCTGTTCTTGGTTACTTCTAAATGAAAAATATTATTTGTTTCTAACTTCTAACAATTCCTAGCACTGCAGTGTTTCCCTGCTTTATTTAAGGTTTTCTGCAATTAGGAGAAAATGAATAATGCAAAAATGGATTTGCAAATTAATAGGTTGAATTTATGGTGCTAAAAATGAGGCTGCATTATGAATTATTCATGTATACCTGAATGAGCACAATGTTTTCTTAAAACGTTTGTGAGGTCCATAAGATTCAGAGTCTCTTTCTTCACCAAAATAGTCTTGTTTGGTAGCCAAAATTAACAGCATCAAAATCACATGAGAATAACAAAAAAAAATCCCAGATGAAATAGGTTTTATGAGTCATAATTATTAAATATGTAGAAACACAATGAACTGTCTTAAATACAGACTAAAATTGGAAGAAAAAATAGTCTAAATATTATACAAATCAATGTGGATGTTAGTCTTTGCAGAAAGGAAGGTTGTTAGAGGGTGGCATGAATTATTTGTTCAGAAACTTGCATTAGAACACGTTTAAAAAGGCTCGGCGTATTTTATAAAAGGGCAGAAGGCCTATTCCAGAACAAAGCTGAATGAAATTTCCAGGTTTGGGATTCAAGTGCCCTGAGGACATGTATTCAGTACTCAGCTTCTGCAGGTCTTAACATTGTTGTCTTTGGCCAGAGATTCCAGAACCACAGGAAGATCTGACAAAGGTGATCGACTGAGTCCTGACTTCTATCCTTTAGATCTGAAAGGGAAAATATTTAGCACTGCAAGAATGGGACACATGAATGTTGGTGTACTGAAAGACCATCTTTATGTTTGTATTTAGCAGGAACATCCTGTTAATTAGACACGAGGCAAATCCAGAAGTCCCTACCTGAGGTGCTCCCCTCTAGTTAGTGCTCTCTTTCAGGGCTCTGTGAACTCGTGGAGGAGGCAAAAGACCTTTTTCATGGTCTCTTTTGCATGCGTGTGGAAGATTCCTGAGTTTATTTGTAGAGATAAAAGTGGGCTCAAACCCTGATGCTTTCCAAATCACCATTTAGGTTTCCCCTATTTAAAGCTGGATCAGTCTCACAGCCCTTTGGGTAGCCTCTGTGGATGCTGGGCTTGTTCAAACCAACTTCCTGAGAAGTGGAAATTTCAAATATAACTACGAGTTTTCTTTGCAGTAAGTGTTTCCAGCTTCCCTTCCTCTGTAATCCCTTCCTTTGGGGCAGAGTGACTCAGAACTGCTAGTGGTAATGAGCAGACCATTTTGACTGATGAGTGCTTCACACTGATTCTGTGATGCTGGGGTAAAGAGCACAGAAAATTCCCAGAGTGCAGCGTAAAAATGTGCTTCACTCAAACCTCTTTCTTCACACTGATAAAGGGAAGGGGAAAAAATGGGTGTGAGGTTAAATACTGTTCTATTTTCAAGTTCTGGCCTTTAGATACATGGCCAGAACTTGAAATTAATGAAAAATTAATGAAAATAATAATTATTTAAAAATAATTATTATTTTCATTAATAAATATCACTCTGTTTAAACCGTTATCTATGCAGTTAGAGCACACCAGGCTTTTGTCAGTGCTGGGGTCCCAGTTTGCCAGGTGCTGGGCAGTGAATGCCAAATTGTTTAGAGCCTAGTGAAGCCAAGGCACTATGAATGGACAGAGCAAACTGCTGAAAAGAAAGGAGAAACATGAATGGAAAAAGTTGCTGTGGGAACAGATGTACATTTTCAGGCCAGAAGCAAATGTAGTTAAGAGGCTTTGAATGATTTGTAGTACTTGCATACAAACATCACCTCTTTAACTTGCTTTTCTCACTTTCTCCCTGGATCTCATCAGATGGACACTCAAGTAGAAATTTGTACAAAAGGGATTAGAGGAAAAGAAATAGTCTATTTGTTACATTTGGGAGACTCTTTACATCTGTTTTTGCAAACACTCACTAACAGGAGTTTTCCAAGTGGGGAGAATTTGGTTGATGACAAGATATTGCTCTGTCAACATCACAGGATTTGAAGAGCAGCTGCTGGTTGTATTTGAAGCGAGAAGTAGGGGAAAGGAGCAGTGTTAGCTCTGGACTGGCAACTGCTGAGAAAAGCAATAATTTCTAAACCACTCTTTTTCTAAAATGTGGTGGCTTTGTGCTAGGGACACTAACTCTGAAACATCTTGGTGCCTTTTTCCCCTTTTGCAATACCAACCCAGCTCTGAGGCACTGGCTATGGCTTCCTTTTTTCTCTCTTCCCTCTCTCATGATGTTTGTCAGTGCTTTTACAGCCTTTGGCAGCTTCCCAGCCAGCGCAGGTTCCCTGCCAGCAGAGTCCCCTCATGGCAGCTCATTTTATAAGGGGCTGAATGCTTTGATGGATGATAAGGTTAAGGAGAATGAAGGAACAAGGGATTTTTTTTTATTTTTAAGGAAACAGTCCCTCTTACTTGCATCTGAAAGACACATTGTAAATAGAGTCAGTCCAAACCTTGCAAGCTTTTATCAAGAGGGAGCCCATGGGGGGTGAAAGCTGTTCCTCTGGTGCACTATGTGTGAGACTGGGTGTGGGAGGTGGAAACATTAAGATAGGAAAGGTTAGGAAGTTAAAAGGAGAGCAAATGAGACTTTTAGGCTATGAGAGAAAAACACAGTGAGTGGAGAGAAGGGAAGAATAATCAGTCGTGGGAGAAAACCGGAACAAAGAAGGAAAGAAGTTGGAAAGCAGAAACAAAAATTATCTGTGAGCAGAAGAGAAGCTGAAGAGAGTGCTGGAGGAAAGCAAGGTTGGTATATATGCATCCATTTATGCACACTTGGTAGAGGAATAAGGAAAAGCTGAAGCCAGGATAAAAAATAAATCATTAGAAAAGATAAAAATGTATTTTTGCTGACCTCCCTTCTCATCAGTCCAGCTGGTACCTCTCAACGTCAAATTTAATATTGATTTTTTAATATTGAGTTCTGCAGGTATCTGGTTGAGCCTCGAAGGCCTTGACTATAATCATCTTGTGGAGATTTGCCTCAGTGCTCATAATTATTGTGGACACAGAAGAAAATACCTGTTTTGCATCAGTCCAGTGTTTCCTTCATTTTGTGTGTCCTGGCTGGACTCAGATGTTGGCAACTACTCAGATTTGCTCACCTTACCTTATCTTACCTTAACATATACGTTGTTTATCAGCTTATCAGCTATTCACATCTTAACAACCTCTAGTGCAATGAGAACATCTCCTGTGCATTATGTTTCACATCCTCTGGCCGTAGAGAAACATAAAATGACGTGTTCCCTCAGTGTCCATATGATCTTTCTACAGCATCAATATGTCACTTCATTTCCTTGCTCATTCCAACAAAACCCCTCATATGAGTGTGATTACTGAGGAGCATGTAAATTATAACTTAAGGGAGAGACCTGTACAGCTCTCTGCAGTGGCAAAACCATCCTACATGCTTGGGTATTGCTCTCTTGGGTCTCAGTCCAGACTGGCTCATTACAAGCACTGGATTTACAATTGCCTTTTCTGGAGGCAACATGCAGCATATTAATGCTTACTTTGTTAAGACTTTTTTCTCTCTTTTTTTTTCATTTCCCCCGAGCTGAGGAGGACTCAGGACTATCATTAATTTAAGGTAACTCTCAAATGTCTAGAAAGAGGGTTATTCTGCTTTTTGAACACCTTTGTTATGTATGCCTGTAGCTCTTGGGGCATTCCCATCCCATTCATATTTACTGCGATAGCACAGACAAGTGCTCTCTGAAAATGATGCATCAAGTCTTTTCTATTTCTCAGTAAATTCTCTGGCTTCCTTGGGTGCCACAGGTTGTGTTCTCTGTGTTCACATCAAGTCAGTGGTGTTGCCTATCTTCCTGCTGCAGGCTGTGCTGTGCAGGCTGGCACAGGTTTCACTGCCTGCCTGCAGCCAGCAGGAATGGCCATGGGCTCTGCTCCACTGGAGATGCCTGTGGGACAAGGAGGGAGCAATTCCAGAAGAGAGGGATTGAGCTGGGGTGAAGCAAGCTGTGCCTTTAAAGCACAGTGATGTTCTGAGTGCTTGTGGAGAATCTGGAAAAAGGTCCCCTTTTTATTGTTGTATTTTTTTTCCCTTGGTCACTGGTTGCACATACTGTTTCAGTGATTAGAAATGTGTTTATACCTCAGCCTGGCTTGATTCTTGTTACCCCCCCTACCTTCAAGGCTCTGTCCCTGCTTCTGTCTTTGATCTAGCCTAGTTTACAAAGCAGTTTCCTTAGGATATAGACAGAAGTTTTGGGGTTTTGGGGTTTGATCTGCTTAGTCACAATTGAGGTTTTATAGGACATAAACACCAACCTGGACTCCGGATTTTTCAAAACCAGTCCTTGGATTCCAGTTAAAGTGGCAGGTGCCCTCCATTTCATGTTGAAGTTGTAAGCATTCCAGCCTAATCTCTGAGTTGCAAATGCATGCAGATCCTCCCCATCACTGCCTGGGTGCTGGAAGAATCATGTCTTCTGGGATTATGCAGAACCTCAGTTTCAATGGGTTTGATGTGAGCATCCAACCTGACCTCCTGTACTACAGCCTTACTGCTATAGAGTATGCCTGAAGGTCATAAAAATAATATAAGTGAGTTGAAAAAATACGAGAATAAAAGTGAAATAGATGAGTTAAGAAAATTCTAAGAGTAAAAGTGAAATTCAATGCATTCTGCATGTGCTTATTTTGTGAATCTTTGCTTCCTCTGTCAATCAAAAAGGGATTAAACTTCCTCACTTGCTTAATACTTGGTTAAACATTACACAGTCCATCAGCTCCAGATAAATGTGTCCCCAATTATAGGAGACTTCTACTAATAGAACTTGAGCTGAGTAGTAGTTATTAGGGTAAACCGAATACCCCAGTGAAGTGGCTTCAGCTGAAGTTAGGTGCAGTGCAGTCATGGCCCTCAGGGCATAGGGCTTGATTGCTTACAGCCTTTGCATGTATGTTTCTATAAGTGCCATTTTCTAAATGAAAAATGTCTTCTTTCTTTTTTTTTTTTTCTTTTTTTCCTGCGGATCCCTTCAATCCTTAATAAAGGACCTCAAGTACTTTCTGAAGCCTCCTTCAGGGAATTCTATTCTTACTGTAATTTTAAAAAGGGAAATAAATGGGAAAACAGGGAGAATTACTGTGTTTCATCTTGCTCACCAAAATCTCACCTTGTTTGAACTCAGCAGTCAGAGTATATTCAAACATCATGGAAGCAGAAAGTGTTCAAGTTTGTGGAATAATAGCCTTTAAAAATTCACAGAGTGCTAAATATTGGATGAATAGCTGAATGAAAATTCCAGACCTAGAATGTGGAAAGATTAGTCAAACTTCTCAAGGGAAATGTAGCTTGAGCAGCTACACTGTCTTTCTAAGCTGTGTATCCCTCCTCCCCCAGGTGTGATCTTTGAACCCACCTGTCACCTGAGCAGATCTGATGGAAGCATGAGGTTTCAGAAGACATGGAGTTGTTCCAAGTTCTGTGAAGGTGGATAGTTGGAAGGGAGGAACAAAGAGGCTCTGCAGGAGGATAGGAGCTTCTCATGCAGCTTCTCCATGGGGCTCAAACCCCTTGCAGCAGGTGCTGCCCTCAGTTCATCAGCCAGCAGGGAGCAGGACAAGGTGGAGGGATGTGAAGAGAGCCTGAGGTGTTTGGGGTGATTCAGTGGGGACCACAGGATGGAGGTGGTGTGCTGAAATCAGGAGGGTGCATGGGATGTAGAACATTAATCATCAGGAACCCAGCTTCATTAATCTTACTGGGAATGGAACTACTTGTCAGTGCTGTGTGAAGGAAGGGAGAGGGGGAATGAATCTCTGTGCAGTTATATGAACAATTCTCATGTGTAGTTCAACACTCAAGAATGCAAATATTACTTGAGCCCTCCTCAGCCCCTTCCCTGATCCTGCTAATAAGGTGTCAGGAAGAAACTGGGCTGTTAGAGCAGGGCAGGTGGGACTGGGAAGGCCCATCTGGGACTATGCAGGAGCCACCCAGGAAGAGCTGGGCACTGCAGCTCAGAGTGATGCTCCTTGGACACTGCCTGCTTGTGCTGGCCCCATGGCTGCCACTGGTCACCTGGGTACACAGGGGATTACCTTGTGCCACAATCAGGACCTGCAACTACAAGAGGATTTTTTTTTTAAATCTGTTTTGTTGTGGTTGTTGGGGTTTTTCTGTTCTGTTTTGTTTTGTTTGGCGGTTTGGGTTTTTTGGGGGATTTGTTTGGCTTTTTTCAGGGTAGGATGCTGCTGCTGAGCAGAAACAAGATGTCTTCCAGTCACAGCTGCTCCTGCAGAAGCTCTGTTTGGTGATGCTTTGTTTATCTTCCTTGTGAGGATTGTGAGAAGGGAACCAAAAATACCAAGTGAGCTCTGCTTTAAGGGATAACCTCTATGCTATCTCTCCTTTTGCATCAGAAATGTGCAAATAGAAAATGACAGCATTATTTTCCTTTCCCTCTTTTCTCACTGCAGTATGCTTTCTCCCCTGCCTGGCATACTGATTTGCTTGAGAATCCAGGCAGCAATCTGGTGGAGAAAAAAATCATTAAGTACACACAGGCTTTGCTCAGCACTATATCATGACTGGACTCCTACTAGAATCTAATAGTTTTTTCCCCGGATCTCAAAGTACTTCAAAGTAAAATAGTGTTCCATTTCAAAAATGTCTTTCTTTTTTCAAGCTTTAAACAAAGAGAATGACTGAAATTTCATCTCATGAATAATTTTCATCTCTGACATCTCATGGATGTCTTAGAGATCTTCCTTGTCTTCCTATGTGTCACACAGCTCTTTCTCAAGCATTCTTGCCTACTTGAGACAGCATGTTGCAATGCCAGGATATTCTGGTTGCAAGGCCTTTCTTCATTTAATCTGAACTTTTGCAGTAGCAGTAAAGCTTTATGCAAGCCTTGAAATCATCGAGAGAGTAACCTAGAAGTCATAAGTTAAATTAAAATTGTGTTTGTGCTCTTTTGTGTCAAAGCTCTTATTTGTGAGCCTGGGAGATGTAGTCAAGCTTGCCTCTGGTATGAAATTTAAAAAAATATGCAATTCAGACAGAACTAGAAATTTGTTTGAGGATGGAGCCAAGGAAAATGGTAGACTCGACACAGAATCCCAGAGATGAGTCAATCCATAAACAAAGAGGTTGAAATTTCCTTATTAAAGAGAGAATTTAGTTATTTTAGAGATCGGTGATGCAGATTCTGACCCAAGGTTCACCCAGCCCAGAGTGCTATTTCTGACAGTATCCATAGGTGAAGACCAATGGAAGAGTCTGAGCAAGACAGGTATATGTGGTGCTTGATGTTCTCCCAGCTTTCATGTTTTTGAACTCAGAGGCTTCATGGCTAGATGTGGTCCCAGGGCAGTCGCCTCCTGTGAGAATAAGTCCAGCCTTCCCTTGAAGCCACAAAACCTTGTACCATCTGTAGTGCCCTTTGTCAAGGAGCTCCTGCTGCCCTTTTTGCTGTTACTTTGGCTCCTTCAAGCTTCCACTGCTGACCCCCTGTTGCTGGTACTGTTAGAGAAGCAGTCTTCTTGCAGACTGTTTTGTGTACCCAGAAGTCACCTCTTTCACAGACTGATGTGTCCTACCTCACTCATTTGTTCCTTGCACAGCAGCTTTCTCTATCTTTGATCTTCTCTTCTGCCTTTCTCTGAACATTTGCCAGTTCTGTTATAAAGCTTTTGAAGGATTTTCTTGCTCAGCTGTGTATGATTCCTCTGCAATTTTTCACCATTGGTGCTAGTCCTTACTATCCTGAATAACTTAGTATTCTTGATAAGCTTTCTCACTTCGCTGTTTTCTAAATTTTCCATAAATACACTGAACAGCACAGACCCCTCTTGAACTGTTGCTTACTCTTCCTTGAGAAAATGTTGCTACTCTGTTTCCTAACTGGGCAAAGACTTTCCATGGATGCTTGGTTTCTTCTAATGCTTTGGAAAATGTTTTTGAAAATCAAGGCAGTCAGTGTCAACCAAATTACTCTTATCTACAGATTTGTGGATCCCTTTGCAGTTCTCCAGGCAGAGAAAGAAAGACCTTTCATTATAAAAGCCCTACTAGCTTTTCATACTCTGATCACCCCAAGTAGCTTGTGCTTCTCTAGTTGACCACTAATTTTTTTCGCTATTACAACTCCTCCTAATTTTCTTGGTTCAAAGGTCAGGCTGCTTTTCCTATATTGCTTCTTGTGATTTTTTAGGAATTGGTGCCACTTTGGCTCACAGCTGTGACAGAATGTTGCAGTGCATCCTGGAGCTGAAGAGGTGAAGAGATGGTCTCCAGGAGCTCAGCACCCTGCTGGTGTCCTGGCCCCATCCTTGGCCAGTGCACAGGACACATCACACTGTTCTCAAGTGAAAAACTGTGTGCTCAGAGAAAGAAAAAGTATTAAAGCATAGATAGGTAAGCTAGGCTGGGTGCTCACATGGGAGGGGGGTGTTCAGTCCCTGCTGTGCCACAGTTCATTCTCTCTCTGCCCCTCTCCCTGCATGTGCTGTGGGCATAGTGGTATTTTTCCAGCTCACTGGGTTAGGGTTAGGGTTAGGGTTAGGGTTAGGGTTAGGGTTAGGGTTAGGGTTAGGGTTAGGGTTAGGGTTAGGGTTAGGGTTAGGGTTGGAAAAGTAGACTGCAGACAGCAAGAACCTTATTTACTACTGGAATCTGTGCCATAGTAGAGCAAAAAATAGGTGGGTGAGCGTACTTACAGTGCCAGTGGAGCATCACTAACCTTGTGTGACAGAGTGAGGGCTAACACACCACAAATGTGTTGTGGGGAGGGAGTGGGAAAGCCCTGGCTGAGCACAATAGGATCAACCTTTCCTCATGGAAAAAGTGCTGGGTTCTCTTGTCAAAACATTGCCTTGGGTAGGACTTTTCAAACAGGGCATATTTTGTCTGACTTGAGCCTATGTCTGCGAGCTTTTGGGCCCTGCTTAGGATTGTAAACCCATACCTTCAGACATGCTGGAAGTTCTTTATGGTCTGGAGATGAAACTGGGACAACAGAAAGGGCCAGGCCTTGTGAAACACAGAACGACAGAAAGGGACTGTCACAGAAGGGCATGCTGGCCACAAGTCTGCAAAGAGTAGCTAAAACTGGCTAGAGTAGTTATTCCTTGTATAGCACTACACCTCTAATTTAAACTTCTATGTGGAAATTACTTTCAGCTGGTAGTGATTTGCAGGAAACAAGCATTGTTCTACTCGGTATTATGAGATATCTCAGGCTGTCTGAGGCACATTCAGCTGTGTGCTCTCCCTGCTTCATGCATCGTGCATTAGTCCAGCCACACCTAACAGAGGCATTTGCATGAGTAATTAACTGCCATTTCCTGTAAATCAAATTACTTGGAATTAGAATTTAAAATTACTTTCCAATTACTGAACCACACTTGTTAGTGAGAGCAATGTATTTACTGCGCCACATTTAGAAAGGGCAGAGGCTCTTAACTCTTTCAAGAGAGCAATTATTTCTGAGAAGCACAGTGTGTCCAGGGATCCGAACCTTATTTGTTTTACACTGCTAACAACCACTGGAGCTGGTGATGCTGTTCTCACAAGTGAGACAAATTAATTTGCTTCTTAAATTTTATGAGCAGAACAACATAAAATTTCCTTTATTAGCATCACATTTCAAGGATGGTTGTATGGGCTTCAGTACAAAGTTGGTTTTTGTTTTTAAAGTATACAAGCAGAATTGATCAGAGCCTTTCCATAATGGGCTGTAAAAGTGTATGAGCAGATGTATATATAATTCTAAATGAGGATATCCCTATTATCACTTAGAGTATCAATTTAAATTGCCAGTGGGAATGTTGCACTAATATTAGAGAATAGTATTTCCTAAAAATATTCTTTGAAAATTTACAGACCCTGAATTTCCTCATGTCTTGTGTCTGACAGTGATCAGAAAAATTTTATTTCTGTCTGCGTGAAACACAACTAAATAATAAAAGAGATTATGTAAAAATGATGAAGCTAGGACAACATATTTTAAAGTTGTGCTGTGGGAACTTTGGCTGGCATCAATGCGTTGAAGAAAATAAACGTATTCATGTTTCTTGATTCCAGCAAACCAAGCCTTGCATGTAACTTAAATGACTTCCTGGCTATCTAGTGTGGTTTCCCAGAGTCAAAGCCTTATTATTAATGTCTGCTTGAAGAACACAGTGCCCTGTTAACCATTAAAAGGAGTCAATGAATCCTAATTGATTCAGTGACCAGGGAATATTTGATGTTCAAGATCATAAAATATTATGAGAACAGACATTAATTTTTGCTATCTGCTGCTAGAAAAGGAATGGATTTAGTTAAAAGGAATACTAGAAGTACAACTTGTTTTTTCTGTATTATATAAAAGCATAATGACATTGTGTAGCTAACTTGAACTGACAAGAGCAATGAAATGTAAGGTTAAGATTCTTACTACCTTTAATCTTGCTGAGGCTGGAAGTACTGCAGTGCACTAAGCAATAACACTACAAAAATAAAGAGACCAATTATAATTGTAAACAGGGGCATGGAAAAAGGAGAGCTTGACTCATTGCTTATCAGATTTACTGTCAGACTGTTAGAATAATCATAGAATAGTCCCTTCTGAAACCAACAGAGGTCCCCAAACAAACAGAAAAAAGAAAATTTGCCCTAAATTTATATCCTCTCACCCCAAATGTCACCATTAATTTACCCTATCAAGTAAGGGCATGGGTTTAGGGAGGAGTGATGACAGGAGAGGCATTTCATTGGTGCTGCCTTCTTTCTTTTGCTCAGGCCAGATGGTTCTGCTCTGGGGAACCTGCACTTCTTCCTGGAGGGCAAGCTCATAGGTGAGCTCCTCTGCCAGCACCCAGGCAACTTGAGCTAGGGTTTCACTGACCCTTATGTCCTAATTGCAAGTAAAGGCAATATTTGTGCTGTTAAAGGGTGTTTGGACCAGTGCTGGAGGCTGAAAAGGGAAGTGCATTATGAAGCGGGGCATCGGAAAATGAAAGGAGAGGGAAGAAGTGGGGGTAGCAAGAGGAAGATGAAGCAGGATAGCATGGGTGGATGGAGCAGATGAGCAGGCTGATGGTAAATGAGCAGAGCTGTTTGCTGCCAAGCAGCTCCCAAAACGCAACACTGGGGAAGAGAGACTTGTCTCTGTGAGGCCTGAACTTACTGCCTCCCTCTGGGCTATGGCTGAACTTGTCAGCTTGTGTCAGCATGTTTTCAGTGTCCTCAGGAGGATTTGATACAAGGGTCATGAAGAGTGCAGAAAAGAAACCTTTCTTAAGCCACCTACTAGCACAAGAAGCCCATCAGTCAGAGGGCCATGGTAATTCAAGCTTTTGCCTTCTGAAGAGAAGGGTGACATACTTTCAGAGATCACAGTGATCTGCCAGAGCCATTGCCATGAAAGGACCTGGTTTTGGAACAGATGAGGATTTAGCAACATCTGAGGCGTTTTTTGCCACCATTGCCAGAATGCCAGAACAGCTGAACATTTGCTTGGATCTGTCAGTTTGGTATCTGTTCAGAGGCTCATCACACAGTTTTGCTGGACGATTAGTTACCTGAACCTTCTCTAATAGGAATAACGCTGGGCAGAAACCAGACAGGACAGTGCTGTGCAATATATTTAGACAGTTAAATGGTTAACAACAGAGCTCCTGTTGTGATTCAGTCATGCCAGTAGCATAATGCCAGCTTCTGTCCTCATCTGACACTTTCATGCTGCTTGGAAGGAACCGCTGGGGAAATATGCTTTCACATATTGTTAGTTGTGCAGCCAGAGCCCTCAGAGCCTTGTATAATAAGGCAGTGGATGAGGAAGGGGAAATAACCAAGTGCTGGTCACACACCACCTCTATTTTTGCTATCAGCACAACCTCAAAGGCAGCTGATTCTGGGTGGGAGGTAAAGCTTCTCAGAGGTCACCTCAATTAACATTTGGACAGGGGCCTCAGCTGGTTTCATAGATAAAGCTTTGCTGCTTTTTCATTTACTGGGATGAACCTGACTAAAATGAGCAATTAGGTTCTCATGCTGCAAAAAGCCACTGACAAAGCTCTGAAGTAGGATCCTCTGTGCATGTGTGTACCTTCTGGCAAAGCACAGGATGACTGACTACCTCACGGTTAGCAGGGGCAGGACGACTCTGTAGCATAGAGAAAGCAGTATATGGGTGCTAATTATTTTTTATTTTGGAGTGAAATCACACTGAAAAGCAAACAGTTGCAGGCAATACTGAAAAATGAGCTTATTTATCTTTTTGGACACAGAAGATGCTCCATCATTGATTAACTGTAATGGACTGCAGGGCACTGATTGCAAGGTAAGATATGATCGATCGCTGGTGGGAAGACACTTGGTATTGGGGCAGCACCTTGGCAACCTTAAAAGAGCATCAGCCACGCAGATGTGCAGAGCTGTCCCAAGCTGAACTCCATGTGCTGTGAGCAGGAAGTGTGTTGTTCCTGCAAGATAATCTGGGAGCATCAGGCAGGGCAGAAGTCTGTTCTGCCACTGTATTGGTGACAAGGAAGGTGAGGGTAAGGATACTGGCAGAATGCCTGGACCTCCGAGTTTGCTCATTTATGGTGCACATTGTATTTTCTAGAAATACCCATTCATAAGTTTTTAAGTAAAGTAACCTCCGTGGAGTCTGAGTTTCTTCTTCCTCATACCAGTGATGACAGTCATAATGTATCTGCAATGTGAAGAGTTCCACAGTGGGTTTTGCCTGTGTAGTTAGTGTGATCTTTTCAATTAATTTAGATCCCAAAGATCCAGAGGAAAATTTCAGATAAGCCCATTTCCAAGCCCTTTATGCATAGATCAAATCTAAGCCCACTGGAAGAAACCACGTGCCAAGTTCACTGGCTGGTAGAATAGCAAACTTCGAGAAGTTTAATTGTCCCACACAGTTGTATTTTTCAAACAGTCCAGTAATATCCAGTTTCAATTTCAGAGAACAATTGTCTGTAAAGAACTGCTAGCTGAGTAAAGTGAATTGTTTGAGCAGCGCTGGGATTTTCAACTGTCGTTGTGAGAAAGGGGTTTTTTGTTGGTTTTATTTTTTTTTTCCTGGACTAGCCAGGGAAAGCTGCGGCTTCTTTCTATAGGAGGGAAGATGGTGAATATTAATCACCCCCTGGCAATCTGTCAGGTAGTGGATTGCTACCCAAAAAAAGTGATTTGCTGATTATCGTATTTGACAGGTTAATAAACAAATATTTACACATAGGGTAAAAGTAATAGGAGGATTGGGCAAGAGATCTGCATGTCCTGAACTCAGGTCAGTGATTTGTGTGGGAAAAATGTTTTCCTTTCTGGGCTTGGGGAAGAGGGTGGAAATATTTGTGTCAGGAAATACCATTTAAATTCTCTGTGTGCTTGGGATTTCTCTTTGAAAAGATTATTCGAGAAAAGAACAAGATTGGCAATTCTGGGTTCCTTGGCTGACTTTCCTGCCTCAGGACTGCTGTGGCACATGCTGACCTGACCACCCAGCTATCCCACCCTTCCTGGGTACCAAAATATCTGACGTTATCAGACACTCTAAAAATGTCTCCCTAGGTGTCTGATGTCTCTGTGGATTACCTGAGAGCTGGCTCAGCATATGTGCTGTTCTGGACTTTGTGTGCTGTTCTGGACCTTGTGTGCTGTTCTGGGCATTTACTTCCCCGCTTCCCTTCATAAGCAACAAGTGCTGGAGCAAGGGAGAGGGAAATACCGAACAGCATCATCCTCGATGCAGGTGAATCAGAGTCCCAGTGACAGCTGATCTTTAGCCACTGATTCTACTGTGGGAAGGGAGGAAGGGTTTCACTTGGAGGTAATTCCTAGGGGGTTGCAAAGTCCCCTTAGGGAGATGTTCTCTGTTATGCTGGGTGAGGAGCCTGTGTGGCAACTCCACCATCCAAGCCAGCCCTGTAGACAGCAAGCTGTTACCCCTGAAAGGAGAGCAGGTGGAGAGGGTAGAGCTAATGCTGGACAGACCCACCTCAGTGATGAGTGGAGGCTGTGGATGCCCTTGGCAGTAAGGACAGAGCTTCAGACTTGTGATAAATTTCTTCAGGGGGCTGGGAGATGAAACTCATTCAAAGCACGTAAAGAAAAAGAAAAAAAATTCGAAACAAGCAACCGACAAAAAACCCAGCCCTTTGAACATTGCTATTTATGATTACATAGGAATTCGAGGCTTCCTTCGTGTTCATAGCTGGAAACTGTTTTCCTAGATAAAGTTTTAGAGGCTTAGATGTAATCAGCTATGGAACTCTTCAAATAAGCTAAGCCGTGTTTTGATTTGGTGCAAATAAGAAGTGAAGTAATAGGAATAGCTATTCCTGGAACAGCTGAAGCTTTGAAATGCTGATTTAAAATGCTCCATGCTGCCATTCAGCTGTCCTGTCATAGCAGTATGGAACGAAATACAGTTTTCCTCTCTGTGAACATACAAAAAGAAGGATATAGTAACAATTGGAAATAAAAATCCAGCTCTAAAAAATAGGGGAGTTAGGTTTTTTTCCTCTTTTGCCTTTTACTTTATATTTTTATTCTATTTTTCTTCTCCCTGTATTTCTTCTCAGCATCAAAAAGACAATAGCAATGTTTCTCACGTCAGCTACAAAGTACATCCTGTTATCATTTCTCTACTGCTGTTACCTCACTTGACATCATGATCTGAAAAGTCTGATCATGTGGGGCACGACTATAAATTTGCTATGAACACTCATTCTCCTGCATCATGAGCTGACAGGGAAGAGAGGTCTGGGGTGATGCCTGTGCTGCAGTCAGAAGCCAAGGCATAGCAGGCATGGGCTCTGTGACCCTGGGGATGAAGGCTGGGGACCTCCAGCTGCTGCATGGGAGCTGTCAGAGTCTTTGCCCAGGTCCTGGGTAAGCCTTTGGCATGGTGATAACTGTGCTGGGTCTGATAATGGAGCTGGTTTAGGTCCACCTATACATGTGCTTCAGCCCCACACCTTGGGCAGTAGGGTCATACAGAATCTGCCTTTTGGATTTCTGCCTCTGCATTCTGCCCCTGCCATCCCCTCTTCAGCCCAATATGCAGAGAATGTTTGCTGTGGTATTTTATCTGAAAGAGGCTATTCTCAGCCTGCTGGCCACTTGGAGGAGAACATTGCTACCCCTCCTTCCTGTTCCCTAAACACCCCTATTCTGAAGAGGTTTTAACAGTCTCTATTAGGCTGTGTGCTCCCATGGGGCTATTCAGAAACAGTCTTTACTTTTCCCCATCAGCTGGTATCAAAGGTAACTCACAGAATAAAACAGATTTGAACATAGCCTATTATGAGTCTGTGCCTAAAAGGGATTGTGGAAAAATAATATTTTGTCTTTATTTTTCCCCAACTTGGAAAATTCTTCCAAGGTCTGTGTTATCTGCAGACCCCTGGTGATTTCATTTAAGTTCAGTGGTGTTTTTGGGATCTTTGTTTAGAGTTTTAGTGAGTTTAGTGAAAACTCAGCCATGCAGCTTTACTTCAGTGAGTAGCACTACTAATGCCCACCAGTTTCCTGCCATGTGGAAACTCACTCCTACAGCTTCATGGTGGTAATATTGGTACAGCAACAGCAAATTCATCATTCTGCTATGAATCTGGGGGCAAATTAGTCTCTGGGTTAAATTTAAGTTATTTTCTGGAATCATAAATATTTTTAGGAGCACTAATTGTCCTGTTGAACACCACTAATGGTTTATCTGATAAGGCAGGTCGTAATAAATAGATTATTCTATTTAGAAAGATACTAGTGAGTCGTGTCTACGGTTGGGTTATTTCTTCTGCCTGTAATACATAAACACAGGGAGTTTGCAAGTGAAGGGCGCTGTACTGAGGACAAACGGGAAGAATTGCTCTGTTGCATGGTGCTCTGTTGTCTTGTGCTTTCGTTGCTATGGAATGTAATTCTACTACCCACTGTACTGTTAGATTTCAAAAGGGTAGTTCATAAGCACTAATAACATTTGTGGCAATCTGAGCTAAGTTAATGAAAAAGATAATCAAATCTAATGCTCCAGGGCAAGATATATGATATCTGCAGGGGTCATAAAGAGATCATACAGCTGTCTCGGGGCAAGGGGCCATTGTATGTGTGAGTGCAAGAAGAGGCAAGAGACAGCAGAAAAGTGAGGGTCACCTTGCTCAGAAGCACCGTGTGCTGGCCACTGGCAGAGGCAGGAGGGAATTGCTAGATATGTCACAGAGATGGAGACGCTTATTAAGCTAATGATATTTTTAGTAATGCCGATACCTAATAGATGAGTTTCAGCTGATCCCAGATATTTGGTCTCAATGTGTTGATTGGAAATTGGATTAAGTAGTTCATACATGGTTCTACTCTTGCCCACAGCAGGCATATACTGAATTGGGAGCTGACCAAGGATGGCATTGAAATAGGCTTTTTTTTTGTAGACACAAGCTTCAGTGTGAAACTCTCTTCTGAAACAAATGTAGTATTTTATTGTGTCTCTAGACAATACCTTTGTGTTGTGGTGACTTTTTCTTGCTTCTAACTATAAACACAGATTGTTTTGTGGACCCTTTCATCACCACATGTTGGTATATCACTTGAGGGTCCAAGCAGAGGCTTTGTGTTCCTTGTAGGTATGTAACTGATAATGTTCAGCAAAGGACACTTGCAATGGGAATCGTAGCCAGCACCCAAAACCATATTTTCTCTCACAGACTTGTGCTGTATTTATTGCAAGTACTTACTTCATCTTACTCTCCACTTTTGTACATGCACTGTGAGCATTTGCCTATTTCTACTACTGTTCTCTTTAACACAGATCTGCTTTTCACTACAGTAGGACTTCTGTCCAAGTTTTGGCCAAGGGCAGGTTAAGTTTTATCAGTAGCCACTCAAAGAGCCTGGAGCTGTGTGGGTGTGTCTTGGTTGGTACTCTATACCATGCTCTTCATGGGGGAGGCAGAAGTAAGAGATTTTCACTTCCGAGGAGGATGATGTGGCTTATTGATGTTGCCAATGTGTTTTTCTCCATTCCTCTGGCAGCAGAATGCAGGCCTCAGTTTGCTTTCACCTAGAGGGTTGTGCAGTACGCCTGGAATTGACTCTGGAAGCACAGTCCCACCATCTGCCATGGACTGATCTAGGCTGCACCTGGAAAGGGTGAAGCTCCAGAACACTTGCAGTTCTTTGATGACACCATCATATGGGGCAACATGTCAGAGGAAATTTTTGAGAAAGGGGAGAAGACAACCCAGATTCTCCTGAAGGCCAGTTCTGCATAAAACAAAGTAAGATTAAAGGACCTGTCCAGGAAATCCAAGATTTTGGAGTAAAATAGCAAGATGAATGTTATCACATTCTCATGGACACAGTCAAAAAACAGCAAAATACCAACTGTGTTCCCACCAACAGGCAAGAAGGAAACAGTTTTATTATCTCATTGCTGTTTCCAGTAAATTTTTCTTATCTCAGCTAAGGATATCTGCCCTTTGTCTGTCTCACTGGAGGGAGGGGGAGGAGGGAAGTGGCTCGTGGTTTTCATTTTAATGGGAGCCCTAAATTAGGTAATTCCATTCCTACACCACAACAACTTCTCATAACAAATCCTAGCCATGTGAGGACATCAAGTGCTATAGCCTGTATACATGGCCAAAGGTAGATGATTAGGAAAAACAAAAAGGCTAAGGACTGCATGAAAAGGTGCCTCCTTCCATATGTCTTCCTAAGCCTCAGAGACTTCCTAAATTAGGTGTTTTGACTACCGTACTTTGCTTTTGATAGTTAATAAATTCTGAACTTTTTGAAAATGTACATCTTACTGATTTTCTGTAGCGCTCAATAAGAAGTCTTAAGAGTTCTCCAATGAAGACTTATCAAAATAAAAATGTGTGATGAGCAGGTGTAATTTGTTGGCCTCAAGTGTCCTTGCAGCCTACAATGGTGCATGTGCCCAGTCTTATGCCCACGGGTGATTGTTGTGTGACTGTCCCACCATGGGTCCATCCACTACTGGCATTTGCTCATCACACATTTTTACTTTAAGGAAAAAAATATAAAGGGCTATATTTGATGTTAGAGTACTTTTTTTTTTTCCTTCAGAAGAACAACAGTTATCCAGAGAATTTAATGGGAAATACTAAAGAAAGTATTTTGGGACCAGAAGCTTTTAGTATGATGGTCTGTACCTTTTAGGAGTGCTTACATGTTTTTCATGCAGTGGGGTACTTTGATGTTCTCAATCAACATTTTCTAACTTTTTTCATGTTGGTCAAAAAAAGCTCCATTAATTTCTAGGAGTAGGGTTATTCGTAAAGTTTCTCCTGACGTTTTTGAGACTCAAAAAACCCCGAAAAATTCAGCTGCTAGTCTTTAGGGTTTACTGTAGAACAGAATCAATAATTGTAATAAATGTTATTGAATTTGTCATGATAATGTTAATTACATTTCTATAAAGCTTGGATTGAAAAAAAAAACAAACTAACAGAGAACCAGACTGAAATCTGTTGTACAAAAATTAACTGCTTCCACCCACCCTTTCCCACAGTTCCTCAAGACATCACCATATTTCTGTTTTAAATGTCTACAATATAGAGTTGTTTAAACTAATTCAGGTTGTAATTAAACAAGGTAGGCTGGGGTTTCTGTGGGGTTGAAGTTCAACCTAATAATTTTCAATATGTAACACCAAATAGATTATGCTTAAGTTAATACCAAAGGGACTTTTATTTAACTTTCTTCCTTTCTTTGCTCTGCAAAAGAAAAATTAATATCACCTCTAAGAAAGAAAAAGTTATTCTGGAACAGTGAGCTATTACAAAGTTTCCAGCATTGCAAATAGAGGTAGTTATTTTAAACAACATCATTCACCCTTCTATATTGCTTCTCTCTTTCAGCACAAACCTGTATCTTCATAGGATGGATTCTCAGCTGAAAAGCATCCAGATCCTAATTTATGGTGCATGTGAATATTCAAGGTTAACATATTCCCTGTGGGAGAAACAGCCAGTGCCATTCAGACCACATCCTGTTTTCCTCCCTTGCCACAGAGTAGACTGTTGAAAGTGTGTCTGGTGAAACTGCAGGTTCCTTCTCTAGTCTCATGAATTAATTTAATATTTCTAATTGGGATTAGGTAAAGTACCTCTCCCCAGGACTGGACAGCCAGCAGGTAGGACAAATGAGTTTAAATATGTACTCTAAATCAAGGAAAGAGAAGATAAATTTACCTATTTGCTTTTTTCCCCACATGATAATTGCTTCTATTCCTAAAGTGTATTGGTTTGGGGATTTTTTATACATGCAACCCAAATCAATGACCCAAGCACATGTCCCAGGTCACAAATTGACTGAAGAGTAGGAAAGACAAGATTCATGGCTTGGATTTTCAAGCAAATTGTCCTCTTTGCCAGAGGTAGATGGAAGTTTATTCCAAATTTTACTGGATTAGATTAGATTAGATTAGGAACATAAACAGAACTTTCACATGTCCTCTTTATTACATCTCTGATGGATTTATGCAGTCTCTTGGCTGGTTCTGGGGCCATCCTTCTTACATAGATCCCAAATGTTGCCTATAAGGACTGGTACCCACAGGAACTGGGGCCTGCGTGTTGGAGTAGGATGCAGTGCAACAGCAGTAAAGTATTTATTTTGTATCTGAGCTGGGCAGCTGAGAAAGCCCAGCCTGGGTACAAGCTTTGAGGCAGTTTCATTTTGCCTCTGAGCACGTCTGGACAATATGTGCACAGCTGTACAATTCGCTTGACCTTGCCGTTTTAACACAAGGAGCTTGTATTAAAACAGGATACATGTCAGCCAGATTTCCATTGTGTGTGGCCAACCAGTGTGGTCATGCATTCCTCTTCTTGTGCAGCAACCTGGTCATTAATCTATGCTTCCCAACATGCAGACCAACCCTCAAGGCAGCTGGCAGTATCTGCTGGAGCACTGGAAGGTAGGGAGCCCTTGGAGTGACAGTGTCAAAAGGAACCAGTAAGGGTGTGCCCAGTGCTGCAAAACTGCTGGGTGAGAGGCATGAGTGGTAGGGTATGGGCTAAAAACCTGTCAGGATGGAAACTGTAAATGCCCCAACTTCCCTCTCCCCTGTGTGTCCTGGTTTTCACGTTGAGGAAAGCAGGGGCGCCCTAGGCAGGGAACGCAACGAGCCCCTGCAGGTGCCAGCTGCAGTGTTGACATGCCCTGGGACTCACTCACCATCTCCTGCCATGGCTACACTCACAACTGCTCCCATTTATCTTGGGGGGGCTTATTCAAAACGCAGGTTATCTTTCCATGGGTGCCAGGATATCAGAAATGGCCCTGTATGACATGAGATAAGGCTTGGCAAGGATGGTGCTTAGCAGGTGCTAAGAAGAGCTGATGGAGACTGGTGACTGTGTGCACCCTGCTCTCCAGCACAGCCCTCAGCACCCGCTGCCATCTGACATTTCATTATCAGCGTGTCCCAACAGCCCCAGATAAAGACAGCAAATCAGTGTTGCTCTGTCAGCTCAGTCCCCAAGCAGCTGGCTGAGGTAAAAACGGGTTAAGCATTTAGACATTGACCATTATTGCGTTATACCAGGATCCTATCTGTTTGATAAGATGCTGAAACATGGCTTTAAAATTCACTGCAGCCCTCACATATTTTTTACTTTGATTCCTTGAATTCTTCTTGTCAGTTCCCCCAGAACAGCCAGGATGAATACAGGGCTCTGTGAACTGCCACACTCACGCTTTACACAGAGGCAATGCTGCCCCTTTACTTATCTATTCTATTGACCTGTTGACATAGCTGAGGGTGGTACTGCAAACTGATTTGCTATTGGTGATATTCTGAATAATAAAATGCTAATTTTATGAGTTAAACATTGAAGAGGTGCCATTAGATTTTAAAAGTCATATTCCCACTTGGCTCTTCTCATAATCACTGCTACAAGAAAAATTACTGGGATGACTGTAACAATAAAAACTAGAGGGGAGAAGCCTTTTGCCTTAGTCTGGAGTTTGAAAAAACCTTGGAGTTTTTAAATTTATTTTGCACTGGACAGCATTTATGTTTATGGTCAGTGCCTCTGCTTGCTGTTTATAAGATGTTTATTCTCAGAAAATATATATTTCTGGGTCTGGAGTTTTTTTAACTGCAGGAGCTGTTTATTAATAGCAGGAGCCCATCACAGATGAGATTGTGAGGGCGGTGTCTGAAAAGTAGAAGCAAGATAGGGTAGAGGACTGAACCTTGAGTCCACCCCTTTTTGCTTACTGCTTTGCTGCTCTTTGCCCTTCAGCCTCTCCTTTTCATGAGAAACTACTGAACTTGGAAGAAAGGCTCCACATTTCCATAGCCATGGCACTCTTTTCTTCCCTCACACCAGTATTTATAGCCATTATATGTGTTTTGATTGGAGTAATAATGAAGAAGATGAATGGAGAGAAGGAAAAACGTGACACTGAAAGCAAGCATCCATCTCGCCCATGGGTGGATGAAGATTTAAAAGATGGCACTGGCCATCCCTTAGAAGAAGAAGGTAAGAAAAATTTTATCCCAAACACTTTAGTTGTTTGAATTTTGTCTGCTGATACAGTAAAGGAGGTGCAATCTTCTGGACTTCTCCGCAGTAATGGCAATGCTCAGTGCAACACTGCTGATGTGCCCTGAGCTTGTCAGCTCCCAGGAAAAAGGCAGTCCTCATGTCATGTCACCCTTGGTGTAAATCTCTGTTGCCTCCAGACCCCACAGATCAGAGTGAAAAAAAAAAAAAAATATATATATTTTCAGAGACTCCTCTCTGTTCCTCCGGACCTCAGACCTCAGACCTATGGGGGACTCTATGGACAATGTAAGGAAAGAGAGGAGATCCTGCTGAATTCCCCACAGTCTCCTCCCAGGCCTTATTAGTGTGAGAAAAGGGAAGACCTGAGCAGAGTGTTTTATTCTGCAAGTCATCCCACTTTATCACTCAGTGCTATGTATTTGGTCTCAGCACAGCTAAAAAGTTGAAAATGGGTTTATTACTGTTTTTACAAAGGTCCTCCATTTTGGCTTCTGAGAATGTCAATGACAGCTTTGTTGGGAGATGTGTTGATCAAATATTTAAGAACAAAATGTGATGGTGATGATAATCTGTTCACTCAGCTGCATATTTGAACCCGTACAGAATGCCCTTTATTTTCATTAGCTTTTTCTGAATCACAGCTTGAACAAAAGTCTAAGCACAAAATGTACCCTTCCTTTTTATTACTTCCTAACTATCTTCCATAAACTCACTTTGTTTATTTGTGAAATAAAAATCTATCAAGTTCTGTTCCTATCAATTTTTTAAAGTTGTAGTTAATGCAGCTCTTTTGTTTCTCTTTTCTCCCTCAAGCTGGTTTCAAAGGCTTTTTGAATGGTCTGTCTGGGTTATTTTTTCCCCATGATGCTGTGTTCCCTCAGACTGCTTCTAGGAATCTTAAAATTTACAGTGTTCTTCTGCACATAGACCTATTTCTAAGAACCACTCTTTTCTCAGTGTTCAGTGCACTTTGAGTTAGTGTTGTTTATCAATTTCTGAAAATAGTTGATACCAGGAAAGGTTTAAACCCTGTTGACTATTTTCCAAATAAATACAATTTCTTTACAAATCAGTTCATGTGTTGTATCCTCCTTTGTTCAATGCAAAATAGATTCTGTATAAAATTATCCCATATTTTCTTTGTTGCTAATGGCTTACTACTTCAGTTAAATTGCTGTAAATTAGAATTCCTGTGAGTAGTTCAAATGATAATCTATGAATTGGACTAAAGCTGTTTCTATCAGTTAAAAAATTTAGATCCTCTGCATAAACAAACTTATTAGCTCTTATCAAGGAGCCTCATTGCCACAGCTTTACATAAAAAATTTTAGTCTTATATGTGTTAGTTTCTTTCCCTGTAATTCAGGTGCTAAATTCAAAGTTGTACTAGTTTAAAATTGCTTGCAAAAATTTTTGACAGGTAGACATGTTGGTACTGTTGATAAGATTCATTTGCTTTTAAGTAAAACCCTTCTCAAAATACCATGTCATCCAATATTAAATTTTCTTGCTATTTTGCTTTTAGTAACAAATAATGATCTTTCCCTTAATAGTGTGTGATTGAAACCAATTTATTTGTAAAGCAATAGTGTCTTTTATCTCTAGAAATATTAAAATAATTTCATCATTCATAGGGAAACTTTTATTCAGTGGGGGAAAGCCCAGCCTAAGTGAGAAGAGTAGCAAGGAGAAGAAGAGTTAGTAAGGATCTGCTACTTTGCTAAAGCCTTAATTAAGGATCAAAACATGTTAACCTTATTGTCAGTGTTAAAATTTTCACTTTAACACTGAAATGAGATGCTGAAATGGAAACATGGATGTAAAAAGAGATTTTTTTTAATAGTAAAGAATACTTTACCTGCTGTGTACATTCTGCTATTTTAGTAATATATCTTACTTTATTAGACAAACTCAGTTCTACTTAAATGTCTCAGGCTGGCTTGTGTTTAAAGACTAAGTTCCTCTGAAGAGAATTTGAGTTAGGTAACACGAAACATTCTTAAGGCCTTGTCTAAAGCTAGAATCTAGGGCTACCCCACGAGAACAAGCTGAATTTTCAACAGCCCCCTGAATAGGAAGGGGCAGCTGAAGACCAAGTCTTGGTTTGTGTCCCTTAGCAAAGCAAGGTCTATTTGCTGAGAGAGTGAAGCACTCTGCTAGAAAAACAGAAAAGCACAGACCTTACTCGTACCCACGAGCCTTCCCTGAAGTGGAACCCTCAGGGATGTTTCCCATGAGAAGGACATACCTTTGAGCAGCAGAGCATTCAGTGCAAGTAGCTGAACTGCTTGGGCAGACTCAGTAGGGTCACTTATGGGCAATGAAGGGTAGAATTGTGAGGGCCAAGTGCTCCTGAGCTTGTCTGTGTTGTGCTTGCCATAGCTGAAGAGACGGATGTTTCTCAGAGCAGCCAGAAACCACAGGTCTTTTGTTAAGTGCAAAGCACTCAGTCCATTTGTTTAATGCTTTAATTGGCAGTACTTCAGATTTGTTTGCATGCCCATCTGTCCTGTAACTTTTTTCTTAATTTATAAGATCCAGAATGAGAGATTGTTGTGCTGTGGATTGGCAAGGACACTGATGGTACACTCTACTTAAGGACTACAAAACAATGCACAAAGTCTCAAATGTTCCATGTCTTCTGAAAATGAACTGCTGGTTGCTTGTGATATTCCTTATAATAGACCTGTCCCACTTAAAAGCATTTCTCCTCTCCCCAATTTCAAACACTTCCCATACCTTAATAATACTACTACTGACGTGGATGAGGCACTAGCAATTTAAACCTCTTTTTCAATGACAGTTCAGGTTTTTTATCATTTAGCAACACAAAACTTAAATGCACACCATGCATTACCGTGTGTATCTTCTTGCTGCTGCAGATACATCCAGCCTTTGTCATCAGCTGAATGAACATGAAAACTGAAAACTTTTGTGACCCTTTTTATTTAACCTTGCTGAAAGGCTTGTCTAGAATTTCTTGCTATGTGTTAAAAACCCTCCTCTACCTTTCTGCCTGCCCAAACTTTTTTAATACTACTGTATATGTATTTAATCTCTTCCATCCTCTTGATTTTAAAGGATTCTCTTCCAGTCCTGGTATATGTCCTCCTGTGGTTTATGGATAGCAACCAGATTGCCTCTCAGCTTTCCTTATAGTAGGTTTTCTCTTTATATAATGGCCACTCTATTTCTCTTAAGAAAAGCTTCTGCAACTGTATTTCAGTTGAGGTAATTTTCACAATATTTTCACTCTGGGTTCTTTCTTCCAGGGTCTGTGCCTCTCCAACTTGCTACTTCTTTTGTTTAAGATCCCTGACCCACTCTTGAGGTTTCCAGGATCAGCCTGCTAACCACTATTTATAACCCAGTAGTAGGGTAATCCATCTCTTTTAGTTCCCTATTAGTCACACTCAGTTCAGGGCTGGATTCGCTACTGGGATTCCTGTCCTGGCCCATTTTGCAGCAGTCTGCCATTAATCAGACAAAGAGCCCACAGGGTCAATCACCCAGCATTTAAGACCAAAGATGTGAAAACTTTCTTTACATACGTTGAATTTTTTTCCTATGTGTCATGTCTTTACACTGTAAAAGAGAATTAGAGAGGAACTGTATGCTTAGGAAGCAATTCCCTAGAGAAGAAACTTGTTTGGAAAGCAAATGTAATAATCTTGACTGGGATTTCTCAAGGATCAGTCTCAGGACCAATTGTTAATACTATCTAGTGGTCTTTGGATAAAACCAAGGAGAGTAAAAGTGAAACATTTTAATAACATACAACTGGAAGCCAGCAAGACAGAGAAGTGTCAGTGTAGGTAGAATAAGTGGCCAACAGAAGTGAAATGACAACTTATTGTTCCCATTACGAGTTTTTAATTAAGAACTCATGCTTCTAACTGAGGTAGAATTTATTCTATGATTTGCAGGCTGATTATAACCTCCCATATGGATTGTTGGGAAGAACATAGTCATCATCCTAAAATGTATCCAGAGAGGAATTTCTGATAGAGATAGAAAAATAGTACTTTAAAAATGAGATTCCATTTGGGATGTCTGAGCCAAAACCCTTCCAAATTTATTTAAAAAGCAGGAAGCTTCATGACTGCTGTAAATGGGCAACAGAATTGATGGCAATCTTGAGAATGTGGCTAACAAGGCAATAGACTTGCTAGCAGGATGTCTGTTGTCCATCAAGTGGTGGAATACAAAGAGATATAAACAAGACACTTGTGGTATTGTATAACGTGACCATACAAACAGGAGTATGTCTAAACACAGCAATGAGAGATATAGAGAGCATGCACTAAACAGATGGTGCTGATAATGATTTAAAGTTAGCATATGGATAATGTTAGCTGCTAAGTAAGAATGGTAGACACATGGTGGAAGAGAATATATAATACATTAATTTGTTTTAAGAAAATTAATTTGCCAGGAGAGTTTTAGTTTTATGTGTCAGTACCTGCACTTCTAGGTTTTTCTGCTTCAGCCAGTGTTCCTGTATTGAGTGTATTGTGGTTTTCCATTCTCATTACCCATCTCACCTTTGTCCCATGCTCAAAATCTTTGACGGTTTCTTTTTTCACGTTATTATTAAGTTGAATTATCTTGACCAAACAGCAGCTTCACTTCTATGTACATAGGAAAACCTCCACACAACACAAAACAAGCAAGCACTCATCACTATTTTACTGAGTGTAGACCACAAAGAGAACATTATCAAGAGGCACCCTTTAACTTTTTGAGCTTGCAAGATGATCACAAAAATAATTTTTACAAGGGCTCACTGCTTTCCATTAACCTGGAGCCAGGTCCTTGCAGACTATGACCAAGAGTGCTTAACACAGGCATGAAATGCTAAACAAAACAAATTCACAAATTCTCAAGGTTAATTCCTTGTACACAAAATGAAATGTGTGCTGTTTGGGGACCAGAACCATTCAGTTTAGATTCAATTTATGAAACTGGATTTATTTCACCCCTTTGCACAGGCTGAGCCACGCTTGTGAATATTTCACTGCTTTTAATATGAACAAAAAGCCAGACTGGTCTCTAAGGCAACTGCATACTACTAAAACACAAAAGTAATTGCTGTTTGAATTTGTGTGGAGATTGCTGTGATTCAGGAATAATAGCCTAATAGTGGCATAAAAAGAACTGGAATATTTTTTTCTGACTCAGCTCTCTGTAGCAGATTGCTCAATACTATTGACTAGTCAAAATGTAGCATTTAAATGGCTTTAACTGGCACATCATAGCTGCAAAAAAATGCTATCCATGCTGATTCTAGGAATATGGGGGAGAAAGAGGCCTCAGAGACAACAGAAGATTCATTTTGTGATATAAACAGACAGATTTCAGTGAAATGGAGAATCATTTTGAGTCCTTAAATTAAAGCCGAGAAACACAATATCCTACATTTGATATGTTGTTATCCTAAGTATAGATGCCTGACATCCATTTCCTCTTATGCTGAAAGTATCAGGTAACCAAAGAGCTTAACCACAAAGTCACATTTCTGCAGAGCCAAAGCTTGCAATGCTCCTGCTATGAAGCATGAATATGGAAGAAGTTGACATTCAGCTCTTCAGAGGAGATTTTACATATATTGGTAGTTAAGCTCTCCCCTTAACTTCAGTAATTTAATTGATCTTTTTCCTTATTAAACAGCTCAAGAAGGAACACACATGTTCACATTTACTTGCTGAGAAAAGTGGGCTGGAAGCCTGTCCACTTTTTCAATGCTGTTTTCAGCTTGTAACACATTTTTACAGGCAGGCTTGCAGGCTGAAGTGGAGAAGGCAATGACTTCTTTGTGGATCATGCTTGCTAGAGTCAGCCAGGACCCTCCTGCCTCTTGGTATTTAAACAAGAGGTTTATTCAGTAGCTGGAGCTGGGGATCAGTGAGTTGTGTCAACTGGAACCTCAGACTTTGCCTCACCAGTGGTGTAGAAGTGCAGTGTATGCCAGTGCAGGACAAGGTGTGTTACAGTGTGAATGCCAAGGATATAAACAGCATTCTCCAGCAAAAAAGTCCCTAACCACCTGTATTTTCTTGCAGAGGGTGAGGAAGAGTGGCAAGGACTTGAAGAGAATATTGCCCATGTTCCCTTCACTGGTGAGCGCTACTCTGAGGCTGAAATGATTGAAAGGTCACAGACATTCTATGAGCTTCTGAACAAGAGGAGGTCTGTCAGGTTTCTCAGTGATGAGCCAGTCCCCAGGGAGGTAATCGATAATGTCATCAGAACAGCAGGTAGGTACTGAATGGTTCAAGGTCTGGGAAAAAAAAAAAGGATCAGCATTGCTGTTCAACTGTCTAACTGTGGAAAGGTGGTGTGGAAAAGCCAAGGGAACTGGAATTTTGCTTATGGTTTTCCTAGATTCACCTGTAGATGGAATTAATTAGCACCCATTGATTAATTGGAAAGTACTCAGCTTGAACAACTGCCGTCAGAGACTGGTTTGGAATACTCCCAATTCCTTTCTATTTGCAGTTCACCCATAAGGGAAGAAGAGCATTTCAACAACATAAAAAAAACCCTTCATTTTCAACCTTTAAAAGATGTTATTTAAAATTAAATTTATGTGTGCCTTATCGAGACATCTTTCAAATAGAAATATTGACGTGTTTTCTCAAAAATGTCGAACCATGTGTACTTCACATGCTTTGAAGTGTAATGCATTATAATTATATTTTGTTTTTTGTTTTTGGGGTCCCCGCACAAACAAATAGATTAAATTGTCTCAGCCATGCAAAATATTTCAGTAGACATAAATGGTTGATGCTTAATAAAGGGAAAGAATTTCAGTCTAGAACAAAAACCCTTTTCCAGTCTTTCCAACAGTAGTGCCAGACCCCTGCTGCATATGATTGGAGTGTTATGCTGAGGACTCTAATAGAGGTTATTTGACTGAATGTCAGAAATAGATTCTCTTTTTTGTTGTTGTTGTGAGAATTTATGTGTTTCAAATCATTACTGTCATCTCCTGGCCTAATCTCATCTCTGCTTTAAAAACATTGACTTCAGCCAGGAGTGGTTTTGACCCTCATTATTTCTCTTATTCTGTGAGCCAGCTGCTGCTACTATAGAAAATATTCCCAAACTGCCTTAGAGAAAAGTTCACTAGCCTTTAGCAGGGTTAATAATCTGAAGAATCTCCACGTTTGAGGTGCATCATTTTCCCTTTAAAAACTGTAAGCAGCTTTGTTTCTGCACTGTAACAATTCTCCATCTCCCTCTAATTAACTAGGAATCATTAAAACACTGAGCATGTTTTGGCAAATGCAGCAAAGCAAACAAGCCTGGCGTGCAGATGAAGTACTTAGTAACCCTGAAAGCTTTGGGCTGTGCAGAGAAAAAGAAAACAAAGGGAAGCATGAATGCCACCAGTTTTTACCCAAACCTGAGGAAAGTCAAGGTTCACAATATAGAAGCGTTTTCATGTATCAAGAGAGTTCAAGATGTTTATTCAGTGTTTCTTGAACTAAAATCAGTCCTTAGTATTGTATGCATTCAAGTTCTTCAAGTATTTTTAAATATATATGAGGGACCAGGGGGATCTAAGCAGACTTTTTAATCTATATATCTGTGAACCTGTGCAGATATATATTCTTTACCTTCTGGCTTTTGACCTTTGGCCATTAAAATATTTCTCCAGTGGTGTTAGTGGAGCAAGTACAGATTTAATGTGCGCACACCTGTAAACACGAGCTGTCTTTGGGACAACAAACTCAGACCTGTACACTCTGTGGCAGATGTCTGTGTTGTACAGCTCCTTATCTTTGTCAGTCAGTGACAGGTTCCTGCAGGTAGTCACTTAGCCTTGTTTTCCCAAAAGTCCTTTTTTCTACCCTTTAGCTAAATCCACGTGTCAGGGTTGGCTGTGCATTCAGACAGAACTCTGCTTTTGGTACAACACTGTAGTAACATTATTGTGTTCATATACATTGCACCATATCACTACCTCATCATAAGAACCACCAAAAAAGGAATTTTTTACAAATCCTTACATTGGCTTCCTGTAAGATGGCAGTATGAAAGGACTGACCTCTGTTCTTCAATGGGACTTCACATTCTTTGAGAAAGAAATGGACAGGATTGTCTGCCAGAACTTAGTACTTTTCTTTTCATCTAATCCGCTTGCTGTCCCATTGCTCAGTTGGTCAGCCTGAAAGCTCACAAGGAAGAGCTGATACCTCTCGCTGCCCACAATCCTTCCTGGGTTTTTACTTTCCCTGTTTTTGTATGAAGGTACTTCACCTAGTGGAGCACACACTGAGCCCTGGACCTTTGTGGTAGTGCAAGATCCATATTTAAAACATAAGATTCGTGAAATTGTAGAAGAAGAGGAGGAAATCAACTACAAAAAAAGAATGGGAGACAGATGGGTTAATGACCTGAAAAGACTGAGGTATGAAAAGTCAATTACCTAAGGGGTGGGAAGAGAGCTGTTGTTTCAGTGTAGGAAAGACTTCTATAATTTTCTTTCTCCCTCTCACTTTTAAATTTTTTCTAAAATCCATGTTTGGAAACAAAAATTTAAATATGTGTAGAATTGTGGCTTGGTAGCTGATTCATAAAATTGCTTCCAGTAAAAGGGATTATATGCTCTCTATTTTGAAAGTTTTCCAAGTACTTGGCTCCATCTTTTTTTTTTCCTATGTAACCTCTGTGGCTGAAACTCTTGTCCCAGACTTTTTTCTAGTTGTTTGCCAAACAGTCAAGCTCCCAAAGTCACTGGAAGCTTTGCTACCAGCTGAGGAAGCCCCAAGGCCTGTCCCTATCCAAGTGCTGAATTATGCAATATTAATTGTTCCAAATGCCCTCCGAAATCTGACCGACTTGCTTAACTTCACACAATGGGAAGATGCCTACTGAGCCTTGGCTTGTCAAATGGAGCATGTGCACAAAGCTTTGTAGGCCTGACTTGCCTTACTTGTTTGGTAACGTTACTATTTTTCAGGTGCTTAGGTGCTATGCAAATTTATGTGCTATGCGAACAACTAAATGCCAGAGGTTCTATGTTTTGAGTCAGAACAGTAGAAAGCACTCATTTTCCTGTTTAAATCCTATATCATGATTGCCATTTAAGGAATTGGGAACCAAATGAATTGTAACAGGGCGGAAATACCCAGGAACAGAATAACAATCTTTGCCATTGGAATGTATTTAGGTTTAGACCTTAGACAAAAAAGTTTTGAACTTTTCTGACAGCAGTCTTCCCTGCAGTGACAAAAAAAGTTAGCGCTACTGGTAACAGGCAAATCTGCAAAATTCCAGGAATTAAATAATCTCAAAGGCAAATGCTCATGAGGTCAGCTCATAGATAAGAGGTCAAGAACTATCTCTTATTTGTATGCAATTCCACTCTTCAGAGTGAGCACATCAATTCCTCAGTCCTGTTAAAACTGAGAACTCTATTCAAGCTTTTTTTTTTCTTTCTGAAATGTTTCTATTTAAGCTGATAATACTTAATCCTTTGCAGTAAATGTTCTAAGGTTTATTCTACTGCTATAATTGTCATGTACCTTTAGTGCCCCTCTGCAGACAGCAAATGTAACTTACAGGAAAGTGAAAAGGTTGCAAAATAAATGTCTTAAACATTCTTTTACAGAACAAATTGGATCAAAGAGTACTTGGACACTGCTCCATATTTGATCCTCATTTTCAAGCAGGTATATGGGCGGCTTCCAAATGGCAAAAAGAAGACCCACTACTACAATGAAATCAGTGTTTCCATTGCCTGTGGTATCCTGCTTGCTGCACTGCAGGTATGTTGACGAAACCAACATACTGTGAGTCAATATATCAGTTTGGATTATGTACCAAGAGTGTTCTGCCCAAATGAGGGTGGAACCCAGTCTAGATTTTAACATTTTCAGTCTCCTGGATTACTCCAATTCCTGGCAACATGTCTTAGTTTTGAGTTTTAAAGTTATTCTACACAGGTCTATCTGAGCAGGTGATTCCTATCCTCAGTACTGGTTAACAGGAGGAAAAATATAATGTAGCTTCCAGAGTTGTCACTCTTCTCTCGGCACAGGCTTTAACCCCTGTGATTTCTGCCTTATGCTAACAGGGCTGACAGGCTCTTCAGACAACCCAAGCATGACTGTGTGGTGCCACACTGGTCCCTTCTTTTCAGTGATCCCTACAAAAGAGCTTGACACCAAACCACTTTTATTATACAATGCTGGAAAAAAAAAATATCAGGGACATATTCCACAGAACAGGCTGCACTATTTCAATCAGTCCTTCTGAGGTGTTTCTGAAAGTGAACTGATCTCAGCATGTTTGACACCAGCGAGTTAGATTTTCTCAGTGGTTTCTCAGTCCTCAGTTCTGCTTCTTGTATCTGATGTACTCACACAAGTGTTAAATAGAGAAGCTATTCTGATAGTTAACCTGGCCTGCCAGCAAGATAACAGCAAGGTGCCTCCTCTTATATCAGGCCAATTTCCTACCAGGCACTGCCATTTCTCCTCCGTTCTGTTTTGAATGACACTTTCTTCCACGCATTGCTGCTCCTCAGGCACCATTCAGCACCATCACTATTAGCTCTTCTCCTCTGGAGAAGATTGCAGAGATTACTTAATGTGACAGGTGCATTTCCTGGGCACCTCTCCCTGGCTGACTTGTATCTCAAAGCCTCCCAAAATGCTTGCATTGTGTAGACAGAGAAACTGAAATCCACATGTGCAGTTCTCAGGAAGCGACTCAGCTGTGTGATCATACCTTGGATGATGTCAGCTCTTTATTGTTTGCCCAGATTTTTTAGGGTTTTTGTGAGATTTTGAATGAGAGGAAGAGTGATATATAGACTTATTTTGGGATTTTGATGTAATCCATAACAATGGCCTCTGTGAGAGATGTTTTGTGACAACTTCTGAGGCAGAGCCTGTGCCCCCTGTCCCTGCAAGGTACAGCTCTTGAGGAGGAGCTCAAGTGTTCACAAAGCTGTAAGGCATCTTCCTGCCAGCTCTATGGAGGCAAGAACTGAAACAGTTCTCTGTATGAGCCAGATTGTAGAATCATGGAATAGTTTGGTTTGGAATGGATGTTTCAAGATCATCTTAGTCCAACTACCAGCACTTGGTGATGGGATGGCACTGAGATAACATTCCAATCATATGCACACAACTGCCTCTCAACTTCCCTGTGGCCACAGATTCCCCATCACACTGAGCAGGGCAGGCAGGCTCTGGGACACACAGACATGGCAGACAGACTGTGCTGTTGCTATGCTGGAGAAATGCTCTACTTCTCTGTAAGCAGAGCAGGCATCTTTTACGGTGCCACTGAGGCTGTGAGTAAATCTATGTGTTCTAAAAAAAATGTGTTCTAAAGCGTGCAGCAGGTCTAAGGAAGCAGCATTTCTGGACTAGAAGGATGTGTGCAGGTGTGGTGGGAACAACCACTGCATAGAAAGAGCACAGACCTCTGTCTCACTGTTGCTGTGTGTCTCTCTGCAGAACGTGGGTCTGTACACGGTGACCTCCACACCCCTGAACTGCGGCCCCCAGCTCCGGGTGCTGCTCCAGCGCCCAACAAACGAGAAGCTCCTGTTGCTGCTCCCCGTTGGCTATCCCAAGAAAGATGCCACCGTGCCCGCACTGACCCGCAAGCCGCTGGAAGACATCATGGTGTTCATGTGAGCCCAGTGCCAGGAGGAAGGAAAGCATCCCCGCTGACAGCTGAAGTTATCACTGCTGTTCCTGTGCGTCGTGCCCCTATGCTGCCGTTGCTCTGACTGCTTACTCCTGTATTTCTTTTAGTGCTAGTAATCTATGAACAGCAGTGAGCAGTCAAGCACTGTGCTTTGGACAGCTGCTGTTACCTATCTGACCAGGGCATTGTTCCAGGGGATATGTACAGTGGCACTTAAATGACCTCATCACTTGATTTTCCTCATGCATTGTGGGGACGAATCCCTTCTTGAACTGGAATATATATTTTCCTCATACTTTTGTGATTGCCATTACACAGTTGTTTTAACTTAAGAATTTTAATGAAGGTTGTATGAAAAGATACAAAGCGGTGAAACTGAGCTGTCCTATCTTGGTCAGTGTGTGCTGTTTAAGTGCCCCTTCCCCTTTACTGTGTTCAGCTGTGTGTAGAAATATGCTATTTTCCTCCTATAGGGTAGGATTTCTCTACTTGATTGATCTCAAAAACTTTCTTAAACTATTGCAGCCACGAGTGTCTTAGGTTGGGGGAAATTTAGCAGGAGCAAGGCATACAAGTAATTTGCTTGTGACCATTTATTTATACACGTTCCTGGCACAGTTAGACCATGTGGAAGCTATATCTCGTGCCCCGGGTACTTTGCTGCTTCCCCTGGAAGCAGCGCAGAGGGAACTACTATTCTGGTTATCCTGTTCATACCTACAACTACAGCAGTTTAACACGCTGAAACTGCTTTGGAGACCCTGACAGGTGAGCGGTGCTGTGACATGGCCTCGATCAGGGATTTGGGATCGGCGCTGGAAGCGCTGGCGCTGCCCGGCGGGCAGAGCCCCCTCGTGGGGCCGCGGGTCCGCCAGCAGCCACAGGGGAAACGCTGCGAGAGACACGTCCGTCCTGCAGGGCTCTCTGCTCCGGGAAGCACTTCCCCACCCGGATCTCTGCTGCTTCCCACATGAGGCGCACTCAGCCAAATTGGCTTCAGCCGTCCTTGAGGGATGAGAAATGCCATGGAAAGGGACCTGGGGGTCCTGGTCCACGGCAAGTTGAACACGGGTCAGCAGTGGCCTGGCAGCCAGGAGGGCCAACCCTGTCCTGGGGGAAATCAGGCACAGCATCACCATCCAGGCAAGAGAGGGAATTGTCCTGCTCTGGGCTAGGGCAGCCTCACCTCCAGGGCTGGGGGCAGTTCTGGGTTAAGCTGTTAGAGAAAGTCCAAAGGAGGAGCAACGAAGATGGTGAAGGAAGGACCCGAGGGAATGGCCTGAAGTTGTGTCAGGGAGGTTTAGGATGGTATTAGAAAAGGGTTCTTCACCCAGAGGGTAGCTGGGCACTGGATCAGGCTCCCCAGGGCAGTGGTCACAGCACCAAGCCTGACAGAGTTCAAGAAGTGTATCTGGTCTAGTGGAAGGCTCAGCAGGGAGAATTGAAGGATCTTTAAGGTTCCTTCCAATCTAAACCATTCTATGATTTTACAAGTCAAATCCCATTTACCACCACTTGTCAGCTGAGCAAGTGGAGGGGAGAATGTTTTGCAGAGGTACAGATTTTGGTCACATCAATGCCTCTGTCACGCAGTGGGAAAATCTGTTTTCCTCTCTGACAGACCATTTTGCTGGTATAGCAGATATGGCAATGTCTCCGTCTGTTGTACTAGCCTGTTTCATGTTATCAATGGTACAGCTACAGCAGGAAGTTTCTTATGCAGGCCTAGTCCGAGATCAGCTTTTGTAACTACAGACAAATCAAATCCAAAAAAAAAAAAGTTCTGGATCTATGCACTTTCGAGGTCTAAAAAACTAATAATGGAGATAGATTTGAGGTGAACCAAGCGAAGAAGCAAAGGCTGATCAGCTGCAGGTGCCCAGTTATCATGAATACATATTAAAGTCACTGTTGCAAGTTTTCCTTCTGTGCAGATGCTGCTCTGCCCCATCACGTCCATTCACAAGCAGTTTGTACCTGCTGGTACTACTATGTTTTAATTCAGAGTTCACATCAACAGAGGGAGGACTGAATAATCCCTGTCACACTGCAATCTTTCGTACATAAATAAACTCTCAGCTACAGAAATAAATTGCTTCTGCCTGGTCTCAGTCTGCAAAATAGATGGCACTCAGAGAAACTTTACTAAACGAATTCAGTTTCAAACAGCAGGAGCTCGCACATATAAGGCTATTTCTAGTGTGGTTTCATAACTAAAAAAACAAAGAACTAAAGTAGTTTAAAAAATACACAAAAAATTGCCACAATAACAAGAATTGGTATATACCAATTTACCTCTTCACACCAAATAAGATTAATGGTTGGTTGTTTTCTCTATGTGTTTATTCTGGACACTAAGATACACATAGTTGTTTGAAAACTCAAGCCCTCACACCTACTAGATGGGAAAGTTTCCATCCAAAAAGCATTTCTGGAATCATGAAATGTAAGTAAAATAAGCTTCTTTTTTTTCCCTCCCTTAAAAATGCTTATTCAAATTGAAATATTTCAGTAGTATTACTACTGCTGATGATACTGCAGAGTCTCTTGTAAATCATGTTAGCAGTCCTGTTGTGACAAGCCTACTTAGAATTGCCACTGTTCTCTAATAAGCGCACTATCTTTACTTAAAACACAATTAAATAATAATTCATTTTGCCTTTCCATGAAGCACACTGTTGAATAAAACAAAGGTTAGCATTTAAATTGTTTTACATTTAACTAGGGATGCCTGGATTGCATTTGTTCAATTTCAAGGTAAAAAATGCTTTTTCTGCTATCTAAATGGGCTTTCCCATGTTCCCACTCTTGTTCATTGCCTGTTGGCCTGGTGCCACTCATCTCCAAGAGAAGTCTGACTTCATCTTCCCTGTATCTTTCCATCAGGTGGCTGCAGATAGCAACTGGCTCTCTCCATTTCTGAGATCTTTCTTCCTTGAACTGTCTGGGCAAATTTGTGTGTATTCAAGTACTGCCACTGTCTGAAGTTTGCCAGAAATCAGGTGGAACTCGGTGGGTTGCATTTTGCTCTTGAAATCAGGTGCAAGATGGTGGGTTGCAATCCAGGTAATTAAAGGAATAAGTGCCACATTTGTTGGAACCACGGTCACCTGCCCCTCTCCTCCCACTTCATGGCTGACTCAACTGGCGTTAGTTTGAGTCTGCCCTTGAACACGGAGCTGGAAGATATTGCAGCTGGTGTTCATTAGCAATCCAGCTGGCCATGCCATGAGGCAGGGAAGTATTACTCCTGGAACAGCACCACCTTGCCCACTCCACTGTCTTCCTTTCAAGACAGGTGAGCCAGAGCCCAAATGATGCTGCTAGAAGGTAATTTTTCTAATCTTAGTGATTCAGGATGCAAGGTCTGAGGACTCTGTTATGTTGGTCTATGGGCCCATCTCCTCTATAGCTATGTGATCAAGTTCAAGATGCCCATAAGTGAGCTGGGCTATAGTAACCATCTCAGTGCTCTCTGCTTGATGGAAATAGCAAGTTGTCAGTATTTAGCTTCTTTGCAAGTAGTTTAAAGCTAAGCACTGCTGTCTTGAATTTGACAGAAATAACTGTTCCTAGGCACAGTTACTGGCTCTGAGCTGGTCCACAGGGCTGACTGTAATTTCTGAGCTGCGTGTTTGAGCATTTCTTACCACACAAATGCACACTAGTACAATAAAATTAAAACAACTTCTGGGTGTGAGGAAGTATCAGCTTGGTGCTGTGAACCCTAGATGAACAAAAGCACACAAGCCCCTACCTCAGGTTGTGGTTTTGCTCTGATTAAGCTGCAGCACCTCAAAGACATCCAAGCAAGTAGATGTGCAGTCAGCATCTGATTGATTTATTTCTTTAATTGCTACATAGATCTCATGGACCTGTGAAAAATCAATCTTGAGAAATAATCCACCTTGCACTCCAAGGCAGCTGTACTTGAACACCAGGTACTGACAAAACATGAATCTGCAGCACTAATAAACTGCTCCCAGCAAAAGACTTGAAAGAAATAAAAATGCAAATGCTAATTCTGCCAGCACATGCAAGTCCTAAGAAATTTTTGTTTCCAGAAAGGCCAGCCTTGGCACCATGTTGTGTCACTGATGAGACCTCCATGGAGATCATTAGGAAGTGGTTGAGCTACTGTATTATTTTTGAAGATTTCCACCCACCTGAGCTTAGGCAAAGCAGAACAGACATTGTACTCATGACTTAGAACTCTCAAGGAGTTTAATTATTTTTTTGGCTAACATTACCTATATCAGGCATCTGTGAGAGCCAAGTCTTTGCCCATATATATAGAACTCTCCTGTGCTTGTGGAATGTAAGTAATGAGAACACTAAATTGTGTGAAGTCTGGGCAACAGTTCCGTTCAAATTTAAGATGGAAGAGAGTCGTTGAAGCTTGAACCACTGCAGCAGCAAGTTACAAGTTAAATATCACATCCTGTTCCAGATTGTGTATATGTATTAATTTAGCTTCAAGATTGGAACTGAGTTGAAGTAGTTCTGATAGACACAACAAAGGCATTCCAAGACCCTGGTAGCCCAGTGTAAGACATGGGAAAACAGTGCTGATAAGCAAGATGGATAATGACCATGACCCCAAGGCATCAGTTACCAAGTTTTTTGAGAAATGTATTTGAGAGATGAGGTGCTTGAAGGATTTTTAAGAGAACTCTTGGGATTTCTTATGAGGAGCTGCCCTGTGCCTGAGGGCAAGTTTTTGTCTATTACTTGAGGGTGGGATCTTGTAACTCAGATCACAAGTGACTCAGCTGGAAAGGGTGAGACCAGAGTCCAACAGTTTTGCCTTACAATGTGATAGCATGGGTGAAGTTATCCTGAGGAGCACCTCTTGCAAATAGTAAGTCCAAAGCATGGATATTGGGAGTCAGACAAAAGCACAGCTGTGGTGACCCACAACAGTCACAGATATGCTTCAAAGAGAGGATCTGCTTTAACAGGCCGCATTTTATTTTTCAGTTGTATATGCAGTAGGGCCGCGAGGCTGTAGATTATGCACTGGATTTTAACGAAGATTTTGCGTCATTGTTTTTGTAGCGCAAATGGTCCAAATGTCAGAACGCTTTTACCATCTTCAAACTATTCCTTTAGCTCACTCATAGGAGAGCAATTATTCATTCAGCTTGCAGAAGGCTGTCACAGCCAATCCTCTGTAGGACTAATGCCAAGGTACCACTCTTGGGTAGAGAGAAATGTGTTCCCTAGAAGCTTGCTGTGAAAGATCTCTCTATGCAAGTAGCATTACCAAGTGGAAGGGTTAACAACAACCTGCTGGTTTTGCCTTCCTGGGGCAAATAAATATGAGATGTGACATAAATCACACCTTTTTCAGTCTGAAGATCTTAGTTTGCTTTCAGTACTAGTGTACCAGTAAGCTTGTTCTTTGTGGTTTATGAATGAAGAAAAAAGAAACAGAGCAAGACAAGCCACAACTACCAGGCAATGCTAAGTGTCCACACAAAGGGGTCAAAGAGCTGAGGAGAAAAAGAGCTTTCCTATTCTGGCCATTCAGATTGTTCCTGCTTGTGAACTGGTATGCATTAAATTTAGATCTGACTAAATTTCAGAAGACTAAGTGACCCTTGAAAAATCAGTGTCACTCTTGGAATTATGTGTTAAAAGCTACTAATGAGCAATGACTTAGCTGCTGTCAAGCAGGAGAGTTGTGGCACCACTCCTCTTTGGTACAGGGCCTTTATTTCTCAGGGTACTTTTTAGACTTAATACAACACAGCAGCTCATTCTTTAATATTGGTCTCCATTTCCCTTTCTGCTGGAAAATGGAGAGGCATATGATGGGAGAAGAAAAATTTTAAATTCAGTGAAATATAAATATTGGTCAAAGCAAAAAGGTGGTGTAATCAATAAACAAAGTGATGGACATTATATGTAGCTTTATAAATTTAAATGTTAAGTAATCACATCTTTTACAGTTTTGCAAAATGGTATGAAGTAAGAGCATCCAACTTTAAAGTAGGGTGAATTATCAATTAACTTTAGTAGTAGCCAGTCCTGCAAAGGGAAGAAAAACTTCAAAACGAATACTTGAAATATTTATAAATAAGTTATCTCTTTTGAAATCAAAAGCCACTGAAAATACTGACTCATTTTAATTAACTTCCAAGAAGCATGAAAAGAACTGTGATTATTTTCTTTCACTGCTTTGGAGACCAAAGCAGCATATGCAAGTATAATCACTTGAAAGAGATTTAGGATCTGTTTCATGCTGAACTGTATTTCAGGCTGCCCTTGAAATGAGAAATTGTATTTCCAAAATGTCTACTAGCCAGGATGTCAAGGCAACAACTGATCATCTCTAGGTAGGATTCCAGACTGTGTTTCAGTAGGGATATGTTATGCACCGAACAGGGCATGGTGGCTCGTTTCAGTGGCTCAGTGAGATCTGAGACAAACATGATGCACAAACCTTAAATACATCGTGCCTCCTATGTCTCTGTTTGCTACAATAACATCCTAAATCAGAGCTGGTTGATGGATGGTACCTGACAGGGAGGTTTCTTGTTGTGACCACCAACTCTGGCTGTGCAAGTACGTGTGAATGTCTGTGTATTAGAGGTGTATGTATACAGATAAAGCATAGATAAGGACTGTGGCACAGCAGAACTGTTCTTGCCTCATGTAATACAGATTGATGCTTCCAAAAGTTTTGGCACTTTCCCAGGAAGGAAATCTTAGGCAAACACCAAACATTGCTCGTTTTGGAAGAAACAGAATTAAATCTTGGGAAAAAACTCTAAGGCCAGAAGGATTCTTAAAAAGTGTCTTGGCTCTTAGCAGAAGATAGGAATGTTTTATACAGGGTAACCTCTAACTATTGCTTCTCCCTCACACCTGGTACAATTTGAGTGCATTCATGATGAATGAACAGCAGCAAAATATCTGCTTCTTGTTTATCTATTTTCTTATGGTTTTGATGTCAATTTCTTTTCTGTCCTTCATTTCACATCTGTCATCTCACAGTATATTTTTGCTATAGGTACTTTTTGAGCTTTGATCATGGTGCTCCTATTCTTTAATAGAACAAGCATGAGTACTATGCAAACTGTGTTGATCTGGCAGAAGAGTCAGAAAAACAGCAAGCACAGGTAAATATCAAGATCTCCATCTTTCTGTGCTCACTTTTACTGTGATTTTTTAATCTATGTGGGTATAGTACCTGAACTCCTTTAGATATGGAGCAAAAAGTGGTTCTGACTCCAAAGTTTGTCTTCCTTTTAGCTGAGTTTGTTGTACTATTTGTTCATAATTAGATGACAAAACACAAGTATGAATGAGGTAATAAACAAAGGTTAGAGCAAACTCCTGTCAACTGTTGTCTATTTTAACTGCCAGGAGACATCTGGCAGGCACCTCCTTTCCTGGAAATCAAAGTGAATAAACACTCTCTGTGAATATTACCTTCCCACTTAATTTAGTAAATTGTTGATGAACAAATTGCAAAGTTCAAGAACGTAATTATTTGGGATTAGTAGAGAATTTCTTTAGCACGTAATTGATATTCTGTAGATCATTTGATTAGCAGCTGAAAACAGTTTGTAATTGGTGCTGTAATTAGCCTGCATAGTGCTCACTCCATATGAGACTGCAGTGTTATAAATTTGGGTAGACCCAGAATATAGAGCCATGCAGCTTGACTGCTAACTAACTTACGCTGGACAAATGTTTCGTAGGAGACTACACTTTCACCTGCAGGAATTGAATACAGAAGATTTGCAACCAGGTCTGAATCAAAAATTGCCTCAGAATTCACTTACCTTTAATTCTGTGCTGATGTCAGTTGTCTGTGGGTTCCCACTGTGGTTTTTGCATCTCACTGGTGGTTCAGGGCACAATGGGCTAAATGTGACTGATTTCTGAAAATCTGCATGGAGAGTAGCCATGGATGGTGTTGGATCCTCTGCATAAATGTCTGCTATATGTGGGGTGTTCCCTCAGAGCATGAGAGTCCCTCTTGACTGGAGGCTGTGTATTTTCACATGCACAGTCATGCAGCAGACCTGTATTGTGGGAGGAACATGTTTCCCTTCTGTCCCTTAGATCCAGGAGAGCAGAGTCCTGTGAGCAGATAATGGGGAAATACTATTTTCTAAATGGATTATTCAGAGTTAACTGGTGTAATAGGAGACAGTGTTACTTGCAGGCCAGTATTCCTGTCCAGAATTAAAATATCTTTTGTAAGAAAAAAGCAAATGATGTTTTAATTTTTTTTTTTTTTAATGAGCTGTCTAACTAACATGGCACTCCTGTTCTGCTCTCTAAGGGCTGGATACATAAATGTAATTCTATTATTTAGCTTCTCAGAAAAAGTCTATTCGTATGGAAGGAGCTTTCTCCTAACCTTTTGTATATACGATCTTTCTTTTTTATCCCCAGCTGCTCCTAATTGGCAAGAAAACACATGAAGTACTCCATTACATTTGCTACCATTGCCTTGGTACCACTAGATGGCACGAGAATACCATTTAGGAAGAGACGATCTTTGCCTGGAAATAAATTGATTCCTTAAGTCCTCTTACTCCAGCTGCCTTTAACCACACTCTGTTACCCAAATCATAGATATGATCTATGCATCCGAGAGATAAAATATGCATCTGAGATATAAAAGCTGGAGTTTTATCTGCGATCAAAAAATGACCGCACACAAAGACTGAATGTCATGTACTTCAGTAGCTTAAGAGCTGACTGTAAATGCAGAGGGTGAAACTCACTTCATCCAAGCTCTGACAGGATTGTATAGGTGGGGTTTTTCTTCGCTGTAGAATGGACCCAATTTTATCCAGTTACCTTGTCACATATTGACGTATCCTTTGCAGTGATACAGATGCAAAGTTTCCCATTAGTCATACAGCAGACTGTCAAGTTCACAGGTGTCTTCAAATAAGAATATAGTCACTAATTTTCAGACATTTCCTTTCATTGATTTAATTCCCCATGTATTTCCCTTCCTCCCCTATTGGTCTTCATACTTTTCTCCAGACCTCTGCAATCCTGGCTGGCCAGCAGCTAAGGCATGCCATGCAGACTCGTCTCTTGAGAAGCAGATCCAGCTCCAGTCTGCTCAAAGGCTCTTGCTCACGAGAAACACAAGGCACGGTTGTCCTCTGAGTAAAGAGTGTAGACTCTTTTAGTTTCTGCTGGTTGCCTGAGAGAAAAAGGAGATCGTTCCTTCTTCCTTTCCCTTCAGATATGGATAAGTCATGAGGGAATTATGTTACATAAGAATAAGAAAGCTGTGGAGAAAAAGCTTTCCCTCCCTCTTCTCCCATCTTATCTCTGAAATAAATCTTTGTTTACTCTCCATTTAAAGGATTTTGCATCGAGCTGTGTATGAAAACTAGAATTCTCTCTATTTCCATGAGGTGGGAGAATAAAGCCTGGGATTTTAGGTAACTTGTGAAGAGAGCACAAGTGTGGTGACCTTAGAAGCCTAATGGGAGCAAAGAAGGGCAAAGAGGTCTGGGAGAAGAACACAGGTTTGAAGACATGTCTGTAAGGCTGTGTTCAGGCTAGATCTCTTGTGTTACAACAAAAATTGTGTCCTAGGGGAAGGTAGGCTTGGATTTGCCTGCAGATATAGAGGAATTACTTGGTTGCCCAAGCAGTGAGTCAGTCAGATGCCAACATCAAGTGAAGGAATATTCTCCTTATGGAATATTCACAGGTAGCTAAGACGTAAGACTGGAACTCCTGTCCATGTAACACTGGATAAATCCCTTCCCATATTTTTTATGTCAGTGCATGAATGGTGGGATTTGTGCTGATACTCTACAAAGGAAATTAAGGGGAAAAATTACGAGAGCAGCCCATGATAATCTTGGTTTGATAATCTCAAATTTGCTGCTTACATCAGCTTTCCAGATTTCATATTCAGTTTATCTGTGACTAAACCTTATCTGTACTTGATCATTAATCACAAATGTATTCTTCCTGTAATAGTTGTGGTGTCTGAAAGGGTATGAGGAAAGTAGGAGACCAAGAAAAGATAGATAAACACAGCAGAAATATTTTACCACTGGACAGGCTGGCAGCAATGAGCTTTGTACACTTGAGGAAGAAAAGATTTTATGCTTGAACTTAAAATTTGTCTTGGATGCTGCTTTCACCATTTCAGTTACTTCTGAGGAGGATTCCAGGTGTCTGCTTGAAAATAGAAAGTGTTCCCAGGCAGGGGTTTCTGTCTATATTCTGTCCTCCTGTACTCACAAAGAAGAAGGAAATTTCTTACAAAGGCAAGGCACTAGATTCATGCAAGTTTAATGAAACCCTCCTTACTATGTTGTTTGTATAATGGTTATATAGATATGACTGAAATTTCTCCAATTAACTATTTTTTGCTTCCTCGCTGTGTAACCTAATATACACTGCTTTTCACTTTTTCACTAGAGGCAATACAGAGCTGTTGATGGAGAAACTGACTTTCACAAATACCTTTAATTTTTACCTTGAAAGAGTTGCTAAAGAGAAATTTTGAAGCAGATGAAGCACTGAGAACTAAACAATGAGTCTTATGAATTCATGGCATATGTGGTAGAGAGTGGTTACTGTTTTGCAGAGCTGCATTACTTGAGAGATACAATTTCACAGCAATTTTACCAGCTATTCTTTCATGTTTTCATAAATAACAGCAATAGGAAATTATTAGCTGTACATGCCCCTGGCAGCCTCCCTGCATACATCCCCTTACTGACTGCACCTGGAGCTGAGGAGCAACCCTGCCTTGGGTAGTGTGGCTATGCCTGATGTGGTTAAAATTAAGGAGCAGAAATCAGAGCAATGCTGAGGACTGCAGCGCTGACCACCACCTCACCCAGACTAGCCCGTGGCTCTTGCTGAGCTTGTATGTGCTGGGTATTGGGCATCTGTCAAAGCTTGTGGTGCTGCAAGGAAGAAGGAACAAGTTCTCCCATGTGAAGAAAGAAAAGTGTGTGGCTGAAGGAGGAAATAAAGCACTGATCCCACAGTCTTTAAAGATAAACTCCTATGCAAGACTGAAGCGTTATTATTATTTTTAGTGGAGGAGAGCCTAAGGGGAGGGCTTGTCAAAAAGATTAAACCACTGTAAGGAGCAGAGCAGGATTCTCCTGCAGCACTTTCCATCACACCTGCATCCTGATGTGAAATAAAAAGCATGTGCATGCTGCGGGGAGGAATGTGGAGGAGGGAAAAGCTGCAGTTGGGAGAGCTGAAGTGGTAGCAGTTTGTGATGGAATCGTTATTTCCTGTCACCACTTCTGCCCTAATAGCTTCTCTTTTGCTGATTTCTTTCTGTTAATCCCCTGGATAGCCTCTGAGAATTGTTTATCATCCCAGGGCAAAGTGGTTCCAGCCTGCTCTCACCACTCTTTTTTCCTGCACACAGTGTTGCTGATGTGTCTAAGCATCCAGAAGAGCCTGAGGACAGAGTGGGAGGATATTTTCTCATTTTTGCATTGTCTCTGGGCCAATGATTTTTGCTCAGCACTGTTCTAGTTCCCCTGGCTTCTCCCAGACATCCAGGCTGTGAGAAGCAGTGCTGTCATGCTGCAGCAAACAAGGTGCTGCACAGCTGCTGGGCATTCATCCGTGCTGGGCCAGGTGCTGTCAGACCTTCCCTTTGGGAACATGTATTTGAACACTGTTCAGAGCAGTCTGCTCACAGTGGGATGGCCTGGGTGGGGTATTATTCAATGCTGCCCTTTGCCAGCTAGGTTTTACTAATTTCCTGATTCTGCTGCATGACTTATCTCCCAGACAGAAGGAAAAAAATGCTGGGAGGGTGTGTTTGCCCCAGACAGAGAAGGGAGGAGAGTTGGAGGTTCAGCCAGGTGTAGTGACAACAGAAGCTGTTTTCTTTAACCTGGAGCAAGAGTGTGAATATGTGATGTGCGTTCCGAGACTGGGAATTATGGTATAACCCCATCTGAGTCTCTCTTCTCTTCTACCTTTCTATTCAGTTGTTTAAGTCAGCCTTCTAAAGAAGAACAACTTTAGGTGGCAGAAGATTTCTGTGACTCTTTAGTCCTGGTACCATTCTCCAATTTTGTGTTGCTCTACAGATCCTCTGCCTTAGTGTCTTGAAGTCTAGAAGAGGAGGCTTGTACGTAAAACACCACCATGCATTTCCCAATAACTAAATACTGGGGGAGACGAATCAAAAAAATGTACAAGTGCATAATCCGTGTACAGACCTGTTCTCTTTAGAAGTCTATCAACCAAAGAGTGGAATTTACTGCGGCTCCCAGCTTTGAGTGGGCAGAAGGTGGGACTGAAAGCTGTCTACTCTTAATAGTTTTTCTGAATACTTCAGGAAATGTGCCTCTAAACCTGGTCAGATGATCCCTCCTCCTCAGTTCTAACTTCTTACATAGCAGGTTAATCTGATTTTGGGAAGCTGTTGTACCATCACAAGAAAACATTTTTAAGCCTTGTCCTAGAGCATTCCCTCACCCTACTTCATTACCTGAAAGAAGACATGAGACCCCATCCATAACCTCTGAAGGGCCCAGTGATCCTAAGTATGACAACCCTCTCCAGAAATGGTAGGTAAATGGCTCAGCTGTATGAAAATGAACTATGTTTTTCCCTACCCGATGTAGGCAGCTTGTTTTTCAATTTAACTCCATGTTTTTATACAGTTAAAAGATTATATATACAATTTCAGGCATCTTCAAATCTGTCACAGATGACGTTGGGGTTTTGTATGCTCAAGGGAAAGCTCTGGCTTTTAAAGATGGAAGAAACAGGAAGAAGATGAGAGATGAGAGGGGAGAAGCTAGTTGCTTTCAGAAATACGGGAATTATCAGACTGAGCCAGACTTAGACCCGTGTAGTCTGGCTTGGATTCATCGAGTGCAGAAGGGGACTCTAATTATCACTCAGCACACACTGATGGAGCACATGTCTTCAGTCATGTAGGCTTCTGGTGTCTGCATAGCTGAACTGTCTCCCTTTGGAGCTGGGATCCCTGCAAGCAGAACTAGAACTTAATTACTCTGGCCGCTCCTCCTGGGAAGGGATCCACACACTGGCGTCTGATATCAGTCTGAGCTAAGGGAGGAGCAGAGAAAGAGGAGCTGTTGCCTTACTGTGGAACAGCTGCATTTTGGGCTCTGTGCCAAAAGTGGGGGAGGAAAACTTCTGGAGGCCTGAAGAGATAGAGAAAGGCAAATCCCTCCAGGTCTTAGGCTTCAAGAGACCAACGCCGTGTGTGGGCAGGAGCTGGGACGCTGTGTGGGAAAGATTTGCAGTTTCAGTAGGAGTTCCCTCCCAGGTCTTCATGCAAACCAAGTCCCCTAAATCCCAGGCTTTATCACAGATCTAGCCTAGTACTCTGAGATGGGCTGCAGAGCTACAGCCTCCACCCCTTTCCACCCTCTGGCACCAGATACTGGTAACCTCTGGATTTAAAGATGCACTGCTCTGGCACACAGGGTCTCAGAGCTGAAACCAGCAGCGTGGCTGTCTGAACCCCACCTTGGTAGCATTAAGCAGCACATTATGGGAAGCTTGTGCTCAGGGCACAGAACTTGTCAGTTCTGTGTAATGTAGCTGCCACAGGTCTCAACCTTGCTGCTTTGTGCTCTGTTGGGTGCAAGACAAGGGCGTTCCAGCAGGGCAGGCAAATTTAGGGTTCAGTAATACTGGCAGTTGTCTGCTTGCTATGAAGTGAGAGCACAAAGGCCATACATTATTTTTATTTTAGGATGTTTGAGATCAGAAAAGCACTTTGCAACACTGGACACATGCCTGGGCTTCCAGTGACTTCATTTAGAAGAGTCCAGCCACACCTGGAGGGAGCTGTAAAGTGCGAGTGGGGATGACAGCATCTTCTGTGAACAATGGGATTTCCTGGGATGATGTTTGAATGGTTGGCCCTCTTGGGGAGGGGGAGAATGTATTAGATTGCTGACAAAGTGATTAGAAGAGTTTCTGTGCTATGTAATTTATAAGGCCACTGGTTACCATTAAGCCAAAAACCTGCTTCAAATTGAGTGCGTTAAGGTTATCCATGTGGTGCTGTTGCATAAATTCAAATCCCATGGGATGCATTTACATTAAAAGCTTTAGTCAGTTTAAACCATGTTTCTGTCATTCTTATTTTTGATAAGCATAAAAGCACCCTGTAGTAAAACCAGGTAACCGTGTGTTACTTGCAGGAATGTGTCATAGAATTATGTTGCAACCAATTTAAGTGCTTTTTCAATATCCCACAGCTTTCTGGTATATTCTCCATAAATTTTTTTTTAAAATTTTTGTATTTAAAATTTATCCTGACTGTCTGATCAGAACAGGATAAATACATCTTAATGAACCCTATAATGAATACTAAGCTGCTCTGGCAAACCAATTTAATTTTTATGATTCTCATTGTTAGAGGCATAGTAAGAGTCCTCTTTGAGGGCAAATGCTTCCTTTGAAATTAAAGCAATATTTTGTGACCATAATGCTTAGCTCTTGTTAAGTGGCAGTGACCAGGTAAATGATGCTGTTGTAGCCCTATTTGGTGGTATATATAAGCTTTCTAATGTACACTTTAAATGTAAATAACGTGTAGCTTCAAAACAAGCTTTGGCAAGCAATCAGTCTGGCAGCATTTGACTGGACTTTGAGTGAAGTAGAAACAGGAAAATACACCCTTTAAATTTGCCCTGTCTCTTGGTGAAAATAGTCCTTGTGGTATTTGTCCAATTGTGTTACTGAATCCAATCACTGCAGCAACTTACAGGCATTTTCATCAGCTGGGACCACTGGATGTCATTTCTGAAATTCTGAGCAGTAGTTTTAAGAAGAATGCTTTTTAAAGAATCAGTCTCACTTGCCCCAGTGATTGTGGCTTCAGTGCATTGTGGCATGGCTGCTATCAGCATCAGGCCATGCTGACAGGCATCAGGAGCTAGGAGATAACCAGGATCTGTAGCATCACCCATAATATTATTGGAACTCTGTCCTCCCTAGCACTGTCCCATTCTAAGAAAGGCTGTCACTTTTGATCTTCTGAGGTTTTGCTGCTTCTAAAGTGAAGGGACTGAATTGTGCCATGGATGCAGTTCAAGTGGTTCTTTGTTTTAAGCAGCCATTGGATCTCAGCAAACATGAGAGAATTTTGGGGTACCAGAGATCGTCTTTGCTATCTGAGCTGCATCTTTTCTGGCACGGAATAGTAGAGAAAAAAAATCTTCTTTTCCTATATAGTGAAAGGAAGTATATTTTGGTTAAGTATAATTTGGTATATATATATTTTGGTATTGTCAGGAGATAACATTTGCTTGAAAATGAAAGTGTATTGTTCTAGCACAGTATAGTGTAATTTAAATAATTCACAATGCAATTTCTTCTGTGGTTCCAGTCTGTAAACTAAGCCAGAAACTGACATTTTAGCTGGTACATTCAGTTTCAAAGCACTGAATACTACACATAGTGTAAGCAAGAATTCTCATTTTCTTGCTTTTGTAATTTTCATAAGTAGTGGTACTACACCTTCTCCATCTGAATAATGTCTCTGACTTTTCTTTCCTTCCCCACTCTGGAAAAATACTGCAATATTGTCATGTTCAATATACCCATCTCAGTTTACCCGGTTTCACTGTACCAGGCAGACAAATGAGTTAGAGTTTTGTCTTTTGAAACAGAAGCTGCTTGAGAGAACTTGAAGATCACTGCTTTTCTCTGCACCTAGATATTCACTGAAGGATAGTTTTCTTCCTGAAAGCATTAGTACCAAATTAATTTTTGTCAGTTTTGCCTTAAGGGGTTATGCCCTTCCTCACTGTAGGTTTAAACTTGAGTGTGGGGACATGATAGCAGAGTTCTATGAATCTGAGCATACCTGGAATATGCAGAAGGAGGCCTCTGAACATGGGCTTTGAGTCAGCAGAGGATATGCTGCTCAGGATGCAGGAAGCTGGCCAAAATCCCTGCTTTTACTCTTGCTTGGGAACTCACTGCAGAGAAACGGAATGCCTGTCTCCCTTTAGGTGAGATTACTGCCACTCAGTCCTGCCTTCCTGCCATGGGACCATGGAGGCCAAATTCTCTTTCAGCCTATGCAAACCATGATTCTGCTTGTTTGCTTCTCTGTGTAGGTTTTTCTTTCGGCCCCATCTGCTGTCCTTTTACCTCTTCCACTGTCTTTTCCAATGCGTCATTCGTTCTTAGTGCCACCCGATCTGGATCTGGTGATTAATGTATATGCTTCCCTGCTGAATAACCAGCACAAGGCAGGGAAGTCTACCTGCTGACTAGTGACTGCTTCTTTCCTACTTTGCCTTTTTCAGAGAATATTAAAGTCCAGCTTTTAATGGAGAGAAGGAAGAAGAGTTATTAAGTGCCACCAAATTGCATGCCACCTTCACTAAGGTTTTGTGCAAGCTTTAAACAGTGTTAGAAAATAATATGAGGAGACAGAAACCTATCATGTTTAGACCATATATAGAGGTTTTTCTTTAGATCTGAGTATAACTGTTATAGTCCACATTAACAAACTACATCATAACTTGTTCTGCTTGTTTTTTAAACCAAGGTTTAGCAGTGTTTTGTCTGTGTCCTGTGGTGAAATTTGAAGGATTTCCGCATATGGGTGCCCCATCTGAAAATGATGCCAAAGCTGGAATGGACCTCATGTCACAAAGTCCACAGGAGTCTATGTAGTGTGGATTTCTCCCACATCACTCTTCTGCTCAGTGCATGGTACAATGGATTTTCCTAGTAATGGTTGTGTGATGGTACAGGCCAGGTATAAACCAATCGGAAGACTGGGAAGTGATTGCTAAGTCTTGTGTGAAGAGCTCTGTTTTGACTTTATTCATGAGCCAGCTTCCACCTCTTTCTCTCCATGTTCAGGCTTTCAGGCTTCTAGAAATAAGCTCAAGTGCATGAGCCTGAATGGGGTTTCACCATGTTGCAGTCAGTCGCGAAATCAAAACTAAAGAACATGCCAACTAAAACACCTACCCCACAGGCTAGATGTGGAAGCTATGCAGTTTTTTTGCAAGAGGAGTTCTCCCTCCAAGTAATTCTTTACTCCAAAATGAGAAACCTCAAGCCCCTTCTGAATGGCATCCACCAGAGTTTGGGCAGGGACAAAAGATAGGAGCTGCTGTGCCTTCAGGGGGGTGCCTGTGACTTCTAGGCATACTCTGCTCCTGAAAGATGGAAATTCCTGTTGTGCACAGAGGTAATGTGCAGCTTTGAGCATATGGAAGGTGGGGGCTTCTTGCCTCTTTGAGAAGCAATATGTCGTTTATCTCTGGTTCGGCAGGGAAAATAAATTCTGGCGTGCCTTTCTGGAAAGGTTGATGGGCCTTGACCTCCTTTGACCTGATTTAATTGAGGATTTTGCCAAGCCTGTTACATGGGATATTCTTTGGCTTCACTGAGTGAACAAAGCAGGCTGATCACAAATTATCATTTAAATGTGCACAGAATGAAACACAAAAATAGCTCTTTAAAAAAATAATTTCCTTTTCACTGACATATAATAACCTTCCTTTAGTAACCTGTCATAGACCTCAAGACCAGTACGACAAAACATCTCAGCTTCCTCAATTTTATATCTTCCCAGACGCATTACTAACACAATGCTGAAAAATGAAAAAAAAAAATAAAAAGGCACATCCCATTTTAAATTTTTTTTTTAAAGCTACATTACTGGTTCCACAGATTAACCCATTTTATGTCTGCCTACCAGCAATGTCAGCCAATATTTACTGATACATCTGCTTTACCTTTTACATATTCCCACAAATTAAATACATGGGACGCACTAACATATTTCTTCATAATTCAGGAAAAAATAACCATTGTATATACAAAGCATTTGCTTTTGAAATATTAAACCTCAGGTTGTTGGCCTGACAGCTACTTGCAGGACAGTGTATTTCATGACATGAATGAGTGAGACAACAGGATAGATCAAAAAGGAATTACAGGTGGAATTACTTTTCCTTACTATTTTTAGGCAAGATGACATTTTTCTCAGAACATTATTCATTAAGTGAAAAGTTGTTCCACGCTCTGAGAAGTAATATTTCAAACTTCTCAATGAAAACCATGTTACAAGGTAACTGGCCTTGTTTTTTATTTGAAGAAGCAGTCTAGAAATTCTCCTGTTGTAATTCACCACCTCCTTGACAACAGGTATGTTTCTGGGCTTAGGACAGTCAATAAGAAAGCAAGTGACAGCAATTTTTGTTGTCCTCATAACAATTACAAACTGATAAAGTCTCACAGTGACTCCCCCACTATTAAGAGTTTTTCCATGTTTGAAAGCTAACAAGACTAGAGGTTTTCACCTTTATGAAATGTTGTTAGCTACAAGACTGAATAATTTGCCAAATCTGTGAAACAAAAAAAAAAACACTGGTGACTTAACAGCTCTTAAGTTTCACTGGAGGATTGGCTTTAGTTTTGTTATTTAGGAGGTGTCTACATCTGACCTAAGGTAACTGCATACTGTACGTTGACAACATTAGCATTCTTAAGTGTCAGGAAAGGAGACTAAACCATAATTAATTGGCTGACAAAATTGCTAAAGATTCATATGTGAGCTGGTTATTTTCCCTTTACCTTCTTTTTTTGCCATCTCCTGTTTTCTGTTTGGGTGTTTCATATTTATGTTATAGAAAGAAACAGGTAAAGAATCACCTACCTGGGATCAACGTAGGACCCAAAAGAGATACAGAAATAGGAAAACTTGAGTGAATATGAGGCTTATGTATTGCCCATCAAGCTCTGAAATTTCACCAATAAATTCTAAATTTCAACCAAATTCAGCAGAAGTGGAGACTTCTAAGATGATAAGTCCCTAAAAAAAATCATAAAAATTCATTGTGAGGAAGAAGACTAAAGAAAAATTTGAGTTCAGTCCTTATCTTACTTCGATGATGTGCAAGTGTTGCTGTCAGCACTCAATATTCTAAATCAGCAATGACCCATCCTGCCTCTTGCCTAGTCAAGCAGGTAACATGTGGCAGGGAAATAGAGGTACTGTGAGAATCAGGGCTAGAGCATGGAATATGGGATACTGAGAAACCAGGATCATTACTATAGAAGAGATTCTGGGGATATAAAAGCAATATGATGGTGCAGTGGGAACTTTGATTAGTATCACGGGAAAGTAAAAGTCTTTAGTGACCATATGGATATGCAGAAGACAAGTGTTGTCTGGATAGCAGCTTGGATCTGTAATACTACTTTCTTCTTTACATGTTTATCCCTTTAGTCACCCTATCCCCTTATCTTTTTTTCTCCCTCCTCTGCTTGACAAGCTTCCTCACTTACGTCACAGCCAAGGTAGTCATAAGTCAGCTGAGAAATGAGGAATGAATAATTTCCTTCCCCTTGGGGCACTAGCACGTCACTGCTATGAAACACTTAGGTCACCTGTCCTCCCAGCAAGAGCACAGCAAGGACACTGTGTAACCCAACAACTTCAGAGTGCCTCCTCCCTTTGGAAGAGCCACTATAGTGGTTACAAGGTCGAGGGGTTTATATTCTTCGTGAGTTCGGTTAGCTTTTACCTGCAAGATTTTTTTTTCAAGTCAAATTTTCTCAGAAATTTCATGTTTTCAGATACCTCTATAGAACCCTGTGTTTTTTTCTGAAATGCTGCAACCCTTCTGGGCTGATAATTGCATAGACATTAGCTGTCAACAGCTCTAAAGATATACGAATTTTTAGAAACAAAATAAAATACAGAATCACAGAGGAGTTTTAAAGCAAAATGAAAGGAGAGTTCTGAACAGAGCACAAGATCACAGCAAGACTGGTAAATGTAAGAAATGTAGGTTGCATAGTAAGCCTGGCCTTGAGATTGCATGACCCATCTTGGCCACGTCACTTTGTCATTCTGTGCCCAGTTTCACCTAGTTAGGAAAGAGGTTATCACTCCTGTCTTTAGAAATGCAGTGTTGCTGATTTATTTAGCTTTTGTTTTCAGAGCATTTTGTGATGCACAGCTAGAAGGCACTGTAGAAATATAAATGACTGTTTGGGAATTAGTACAGATCTGTTACCATCTATTCAGCTCCTCAGAGAGTGCACTGAGGTCTCTAAGAGAAAATGGAGTTCATGTCAGCAGTTAGATGAAAGAAAGAAGATAATGGCAGAGATGGATGAGGAGAAGAGGGAAATATGCACGATATAAAGAAAAACATTGATGAGTGACACCTGCCTGAGAAAAAGAAACTAGAGGTGAATGAGGGAGGGCAGTACAAATGGAAGGGGTGTGCCCACCCAGCAGTACTGCCCTTGCTGGAACGCAAATGTGAAGTTGCATCTGAATGCACAGACAGCGCCATTCCTTGTCAGAGAGAGGAGGCTTTAAACTTGTAATCTACTGGCACCCTTGTGTGCTCTGTGGCTGGCATGCAGCTCATGTGCCCTGAAATAAGAAAACTGTTTATCAGCCTTAGGCTGCTCCTATAACACACTGAACTTGACACAAATCTGTTCCAGCATGACCAAGCCGGAGGAAGTAAACAACAGCACTTGTTTTCCTGCCTCTGTAAACTCATCCTGCTTTCTCTCTCTGACTTACCCGGTAGAAACTAGTTTAAAAATAGCCCTTGAGATTCATGACAGACCTGAAGAGAATTTCCTTAGTGTGAGCTGAGGTGATTTAGAGAGATTGCCTTTCCTTTAGCTGAAGATGTCTTAAGAATGTGTTAACAGCATATAAATTACAAAGGGATTGAAGGCCGGAGTTTTAACAACAATGCCACAAGAAGACAAGTCAGTGCAAGATCAAGCAGTTGTGGAAGTAAAATCAAAGCGATGTCAGACTGATTAGGAATAAACCACATCAGAAGCGCAACTGGTAAGAGCCTTAATCATTCAGAGTCAAATAAAGTAGGGAATATGGTATTCCTTAACACCACTTCTTGGAGAGATCTTTCTGACCAGATTCAGAATGGAAGAAAGTGCAGTACAATAGGCTGTGGTCCTCAGATGAAAGATGAAGACTGGACTTATCTGGGCTAAATGAGGAGATATATGGCATGTCTAGTGGCTGATATAATGTAGTTCACTCTTTTATAGCATATTTTCTTTTTTTTTTTTTTTTTTTTTTTTACTTTCTCCTTTACTTTCTCCTTTACTCTCCTTACTGCCGCAGGAAGCGTCTTAACTACAGCAGTGAACTAGCTTGTATTTGTATTTTTCCTGTTTCATTCTATTCCACAGAGGGCTGTGTTGTCAAGGAGCTCTAAAACCTGTGCTCCACATTTTTCAGTACGGAGAACACTTCTCTTTGCTAGGCTGGCAGCTGCTGTGTAAGCTTTTCAGTCCTTTTTAATCACTCTGCCTCCCATAGCAAGCTACTGTGAATTAGTTCTTTGGGGCTCATTATCCAGACTCCTTCACCACCCTTGAGAAGGAACAAGAGGTACTGAAGAAAGCCCAAGGGGATATCCTCTGCTTAATGAATCTCTGCTGTGCCTGTAGAGCCACAGTGCCAAGAGGAGGATGGAAGGGTCATGGCTGGGATGCATCGTGTTCTGGATGATAGTGCATGAGAATGGATCAGAGCAGCTATGAGCTGCTTTGCAGGACACTAAAAGTCAAGCTGGCTCTGAGTGATACCAGGAAACAGAAGGATAAGGACACCATGTCCTTACTTAGGTTGCAGTGCTGAAGTCACTGAACCGACCACTGAAAGATTGGTAACTGGAAAGAGGAAGGAAAAAGTCCAATATCCCTGCTCTTTCTTAGTGTTTTCTCTGATTCCAGAGAAACTAACCTTAAGCAGCATGCCAAGGCAGGAAGGCAGTGTTCTTCACAAGCAGCAGTCGCCCTAATTGACAGAAAGGAACGTGATTTTATGCCCTTGTACTTCCGTTGATGGATTTTAGTTACCCAAATGCTGCAGATTTAGAGTGAAGAGCTATCAATTGAGATTTCAAATGAGGATGTTTACCTCTCTTGCTCGGCAGGTGTGGGAGCAACAAAGATCATCACTTTAACAACAGAAAAAGAATTCTTCCTTGTTTTGTATTGTATTTTCTTCATGCTGATTGGAAACCTGCTGAGAAAAAGTTTTACAATATAAATCTCTTCTCCCTCATTAACTAAATCATCTCAGGTGCAGGAGATAGTAGGAAACAAAGCAATTACAATAAATGCTGAGGCTTCAATCTCAACACAAACCTCTCTGTGGACTGGAGGTGCATGCTACTATTCCGGGTTTTTACTTCATTAAAACTCCAGGGATTTTGACTCATTAAACCTGCTAATCCCAGGATTACTTTTTAATTGCAGTTTTTAACTCATCTGTTGTGCTGCCTGTTGGTCCATCAAAGTTACACTCTACAAGGAAAAGAAACCAAGGGAAATTTGTTTCTGTGGTCAGTCACTGCCTGGAGCTCTCTCACCGGCTTTTAAGTATCTCGTGAAAGCATGACTGAGACTGAAACAGTTATATCTGAATAGATTATGCTGTGAACATCTTTATGAAGATAGGGAGGTTCTGTTACAGGTACAGTGTGTTCTTGCAGCTAGCTGCATCAATATGAAGAGTGCAGAGAGGCACACACCAGCTGTGCACAACTGCACCACATTCAGCAGCAGAGTGTTTGAATATGAACAAGGCTCTCATTTTGGTCTCAGTTCTTTCCTTCTCTCCCTGTGAATGAATAAATCTGCTTTGTTCTTGTTTATGTGATACAAGTGGGTGAGAATTAGCAATTTGGAATTACTGGTTTGGGTTATTAACTTGGGTTCATGAATAAATAGAATGACTGCTGCCAGGGAATCATGCATTAATTATCCTTGAGCTATGCTGATGGAAGAGTGATAGAGAACCAGCAAATAAACTACGAGCTTTTGACTGTTTTATTATTGTTAGCATTGCTAAAAGGAGAAAACTGGAAAAAACTGCTTTTCCTGTCTGCATCTGGACTGTGCAGGGGGCTGCAATTCAGGCACCTCCTCTAGAACATGAATGACAGATATGTTGTAGTAACTATTTTTTTGTTGTGATCATTACAAGCTAGTCAGGGAAAGAACAGATCCCATTCTGATATCTCTTGCCCTAGACATCCACTTGGCTTCCATAAAACTGCTAACTGTGGCTGTTCATCTTGGTACCAGCTCTGGTAATGAAGCAGTTAAGTGGGACCTGCAGAAAACCCCAGAGAAATGCACTGATTAAACACTTTAGTTTTATCTTCTACTGTTCTTCTTGCCTGGTCTTTTTCACCTTCTTCCGGCCTTGGCAGTGCGTGCTCTTGTGTTTTTTTGAAAAAGCTGGATGGGAAATTATTTGGTTCAACATATGTTAAGGAAGTGGAAACAGCTGGGGGCCAAAGGCAGAATGTGGCTGGCAAGACAAGTTGTTATTTTTAAACAGAGCTGCTCAGTTAGGTCTCTTTGTGTAGAGACGTCATTCCACTTGGCCCAATTTTACCTCGATGCCTCCTATCAATCCTCTTGCCTTTGAGCATTTTGTCTTAGTAGTTTACACACCTGCATGTTTATGCATTGTGATCCACTGCAGCTTCTCCTTATCTCTCCCTTTCCTCAGCACTTTTCTCTTCCTTTTCCTCTCCTACAGCAGTTGCCACTCCTACAGATACCAGGGGCAATGGGAGGGGTCTGGCCCAGTTTTGTCTGTCACCTTCCCAGCCCTTCCTCTTCCCAAGGCCAAGAGAGCCTAGGGTGAAAGCTGGTCTGAAGGAAAAGAGCCAGCCAACTTCTGCCAAGTTTGAAGAGACCGACCAAGGATGACTTGAGAGGAAATTATTAGGTGGGGGAGAGGATGGGATTTCCATTGTGCCGAGGGAAATGGTCTAATTTGAGTAATTTGCATGGAGTCATAATGAGACAGGACTTAAAACTTCAATTGTGTGTGTGGTGCTTTCTACTCTGTATTATTATGTATAATTATACATATGTATTATTATGTATTCTAGGGTGGTAAGTGATAGAGCAGGACCTCATAACCCCCTATTTTGGGGCAGGAGAAAGCCTTAAGTTGTTCCATTAGGAATACAGGGATGTTACTCTCTTAGAAGAGAAAAAAAAAGTAATGTAGTAAGTGATGCTGTATCAAGGCAAAGAATAAAATTGTCTCCTCATTTTTTCCTACCCTTTCCCTGTATGTTTCAAAAATTCTCCTTCAAGTCTATTGCCGCTTATTTCCGGTAATGAATTCAGCTGAGCAGACTGGCACATTTTGGCCTGTCACATGGAGGTCTTGCATAATGTGGGTGAAGCAAACAGATATACTTGGGCCTTGATTATACCAAGGCCACTTTATATGGCCACAGGGATCACTCTTGGTGTTTTTATTCAAACATCAAAGACCAAGGCCATTCTGTTATTTCTTCCTGGTTTGCTAAGGAAAGTGATTTAGTTGCAGAGCTCTTACTGCTGTTTCGTTACAAACCCTTATAAATTCCTGGGAATAAGAAAACAGTTCCAAGCAAAACACAAGTTTGACTATTGGCTTCCATGTGACAGCTTTGTAGCCTAATTCCTATGTTAAAAATCCCATAAGACTTATTCAGTGCCAGCATGGCAAGACTTATTTTTTTTTTTTGTATCATTGACTCTGAAACAGGAGTATGGCAGCCTTATGCAGAGAGGAAAATCAAGGCTCAGAGCCACCTCACTGACTCCTGCCACAGGAGTCTTTAAAACAGCCCTAATTCTGATAACCTCCCTGATATAATTTCAAACTGTTCTACGAAGTGTATCACTAACAGTATTTCTCAGAATCCATCTTTATGTCTTCTAATAGTTTATTTGTTGAGATATATTTAGTACCTTTGAAAGCTCAGTAACAAAGGTGCTATTTTTATGTATTTTATGTGCAACACAGGGTAGCCTTTGGTTATGCAGTGCCATTAAGTGAATATAGGAACATTAAGCTTAATAGACATGGCAGTTGCTTTACCTGATTTTTTTGATTAATGCTTTTGAAGTGTTTACTTGTTATGTATTAATCATATGCAATAAAATACTCCAAGGGCAAAGAGCAAATGGGTTAAGCCAGTGTAATAAGTAAAGCTAGTATCAATTAGCTTGCCATTGCTTTCTCCCATTAAGCTGACATGGATCTTAGCCCTGGCTGCTGCATTTTTCTTTTTTTTTTTTTTTTTAAGATCCTAGGTTGCAGCTATGCTTTTGTCAGTAATGATAAGCTGTTGATATTGATGCCACCTAATTGCTTCGTTTCTACAATCAGATGTTTTCCATTTTAGAATCCTTTGATTTCCTATCAGTCAGATGGTAAAAAGAAGAGAGAGGTTCTGCAATAAAACTTTCAAAGAACAAACAGAAAATAAAATCTATTTAGAGTCTAACAATATAATTCTTGCCTTCTTCTAGTTCAAAGGGACAAATTACCAGCAGCCTCTGAAAAACCAGAACATGTACAAGACTTCATTATAGCCAACGATTTCAGGAAATATTGACAGATCTAGTTCTGAGGCAGAATTTCCTGCTTCCTGCCTTGATGGATAAAATACTGACACACACAAATTCATCTGTTCATTTTGAATATGTGCTGACAGAAGCAGTCTGCCTTTCAGAGCATATACACTCCAGGTGTACACACTCGGGATGTCCCTGACTACAGAGAGCAAGACTCTTGCATCCTGTTTGACACCCCGGGGGATTTACAAGAGGAAAACATAAGCTGTCATGGACTTGTGATGGCAGAGGTATGAAGGTGACACCCTGTGTGCTTGCAGGAGAAGGAGCATTGTCTCCTGCCAGGCTTCAGCACATTTTTGTCTGCATGAAGAGAAGTTGGCTCACTGTCTAAACTTTAACAGCAGTAGTTCAAAATGGTTTCTGTTGCTTTCTTTACATTTCTGTTCATCTGTTGCTAACTCTCTCCATCTTTTTGGTCTTCTTTCTAGAGAGACCACATAAAAACCTTTTAAAGGAAAAAAATCTAAACCTGACTTGACTGTGGCAGCATAATATGCCTAAAAATTATTATTTTTTCCTTTTTTTTTTTTCCTGTTGTAAGTCAAACTAAAAATATCAACCAACTTTTTAGTACTAGAAGGTTGTGGGTTTTTCAGTAATTTGGAGCTAGTAGCATTGGTGGCACTTACAAGACTTTCTCACCCCAAGCTGCCACAACTTGCAGCAGTTTCTGCATGTTGGAATGATGGACCTGTTGTGGTTAAAGCTGAAGTGAACAGGCAAGGAGAGAGATATCTCAGGAACACTTTCTGTCTGTTAGCCTTTAGAAAAGCTTGATTTATAGGAAGCAATACATTGGCATTTAAGCTGTCTAAACATAGGTGCCTACTTTGAATTAATTTTGATGGGAGTTATGGGGTGCTTTCTATGTGCCAAGATGCCACAAAAAACAAGCTATGGTTATCTTTTGGGGACCATTAAAATAAATAGTTTGTTCAGATCTTGTGCTGACAATGACAATATTAAAAAAAAAAAATTGAGAGATTTTGATAAAGTAATATACAGCAAATGTAGTTGCATACATTAAGGAATTTCAAGGAGTATAGTTCTAGTCATGACCATGGTGGGTGAAAACTTCTGTGAGAAGATAACATGAAAGAAGCAGCAAAAGTTTGGGGTATGGCTGTGGTTGTTGGCACTTAACACACACCTAAGCTATGCATCTAAAAGCCATTCAAAAGGCCTAACTTGCATAAGAGTGCCAGGAAACACTACTTTATTTGTAGACATCCTGGGCAGCTGTTGTCAGACTATAAAGAAGAAGCAGAGAAGGCACAGAAAGGAAAAAGCCTAAATGTAATGTATCTTGTGGACTGAACCATCTGTCCTCTTCTTCTGAAACACTGCAAGCTTAAGGAGACTTCAAATAGCTAAAAAGCTGTAATTAGAGCCCTCTTCTGAAGCATGCATTTGTTTCCCTGACATTATGCAGGAGAGTTCCTGTTTTCCTGTTGTTTCCTGTGGCATAAACATTTATTTTAAATTTCTTTTGTCATCTGGGGAGATGCTGTCTGGGGGAGACGTGCTTTCACGTGACATTCTTCCTTCCCGCTGCTGTTTTTGTGGCCTCAAAGGCAAATGCAGGATATTCCTCTTCCAGTTCCTTCAGTGCCTCTGCTTATTCCAGTATCTCTGATCAATTTATTTGCAGTGAAGTCAGCATTTCCAAAGAGCTAATATAATTGTGTGAAAGAAATGTAGAACAGACTGGCATTGAATTTCCTAGAAAAGGCTGAAACATTCTTCAAGCTTGTATAGATTACAGAGGATTTGAACAATAACATAAGCTATTTCAAGCACTGTAATGTAAGCATGATTCAGCTGATACTAAAATGAGATGAGGATGAAATCAGATTGACATAATTTATCTAGATCCCTTGGGGTCAAGAACAAGTTTGGCAAGACCCTCAGAAGACTTTTTTTCAATCCAGATGAAATTGATCCTCTCTGTGCATGGCTCTGATCTGTATTATCTCTGAAGTCCCCTCCTTGCTGTACTTCTGTGACAATATGACTCAAGTTGCTTAGCAGGTGATATCCTGTATCAACACTAAGAATTAGAAAGGTAGGAGAACTTCAATTAGCTGCTGGTGAACACTGGTAATCATATTTAAGATTCTGCATTGCCTTCTGCACATCATTTCTCTATGGCTACGCAGCAGTGATCTGGACTGAGAAATCCAGTGGATAAGCTGTACTAACAAAGCGTTAATAGGAAAAGTCTCATAGGTTTGTAAACTGGGAACTGCAGAGAACCCATTTTAAAATTAGCACACAGGTGTGCTCCTACAAGAAGTCCTTGGCCTGATTTATCACATGACCTGATGACTCATGACTGCACAGTTAAACACTGCTGCATAATCTAGCTTAACTTTTTAATAATTGCAGTAAATCATTTGAGTAAACCTTCAGAAAGGCAGGTGTGAAGGAAGGAGTTTCTTGGCTGAGATCTTTATAACCTCAAAAAAAAAAAAGAGTGACATGAGGAATCCTGTCTTTTGAGATGACATGCAAAGTCCACTTTATTTGAGGTGCTTTCTGAAGGCTGTAGCTGATGAAAGCACAGAAGTTTTTCCTCATCAGGACAGAAAATGGGAGGCACGTGTGTGCTTTACCCTGAAGAAATGGGCAGGAATTATACTTAAAGATAATATGTGTTTATCTCCTACTAGGAATTCCATGGCACTAGTTGACCTCAGCCTTCATTCAGTAATGCTCTTTCTCCTGTAATCCTATAAATGACTCTAAAATTGGTTTGCTTTGGCATCATGTGAAGGAGAGAAGGTAGAAAGGGAATATGAATAGTCAAGTCAATTGTGCAGCAGAAGATATGTAGGACAGGTTTTAGACAGATGTGCCCATGGTCAGCTGAAAAGGATATGATAGAAGGGCTAGTGACCCAGTGATTTGTTATAAATTAATTAACCCCTATGGGTCATTAACTTCTTTGTACAAAGATCTATATTTCAATTGATGAACAGTGAATTTTGTTTGTGATGCATTTACCTTGCAACTGTTTACTCCACTATTGCATGAAGACTGATTAGGAGGAAAGGTTTCATCTTGTCTCAGTGAAGTTTTCAGTATACAGCTTTGGTTGTTGGCAAACCAGCCTGTGAGATACCTACAAGATGTTGGTTATTTTAGAAATCTGGCTTCTCCTCTCCTCAAGCAGCCTTTGCCATATTCCCTTCCTCCTTCTGACTAGAGCATTGTCAACATTGTTAACCTGCCATCCTAACTATGGAAAATTTCTTCGTGTCTCTCCCCATAAACCAGATCTTCTGTCCAGGTTAAGGACAGCTGATGTGATCACAAGCCAAACATAAATATCGTTGTCCATAAAGATATTTTCTTGGGTCCTGGCATTCCTACAGAGTTTAGAGCAACTGGCAGGGGGTTGGGTCTCTCAGTAGGGTCTATTTTGGGGGAGGGTGTGGACACCAGGCTCTGGCAGAGGAGAGTGGGGAGTTGGGGGTGTGAGTGTGAGCAGAGGGGAGGAAAGGGCTGCCTGCTAGTCTGCAGGTTGGTGCTACAGCTCAAGGAGAAGAGGCTGGGGAGGCTGAAATGGTTTTGGTGGTTGAGATGTCAGTGGGCTGTTTGACCAAGCAATACCACTGCACCTCCAAGCAAGGCCTCTTCAGCTGGACTGGGCCTGAGTATTGACGGCTGAAACAAGACATAAGTACAGTGTGGGTGTCAGCTGCTCCTTGGTACCTGCCTGGGTAGGCATTCTTAGTACATGATAAATTTTATCTCTGTTTCAGTGATGATTCACTCTCCCTGAAGGATAATGTAGGTTGTGTTTACTACAGAGGAGTGGCATGTAAATAAGCAGTTGAAGCAAAGTAGCTGGCACAAATGCACTACTACTTCCAACCTAAAAAATATTACTTCAGGTGACTTAGTGTATTTTTCATATTCTTACTCTTCTAGTTGAAAAGTGTCCCTTCCCTTCCTTATGAGGCTTCTTTATGAGAAGCAGCAGGGTGTGGTTTTGCAGTGTTAAAGACAGATATGGGAGGAGGCTTAAATTAGGTGTCGATAAAATTCAGAGTAGGAAGGAAAAAGTCATTATGAAAGAGTTTATCACTGTTGCTTCCATTACCAAAGCAGGTGAGTGTGCCATGAAACCAACAGGTGCCAGCTTCAAAACAAACAGGAGATAACAGGCTGCTTCACAGGCTACCGCATGCTGAGGTTACGCAATCCTTGGCCACAGTATGTCTTGGGGTCCAGGAGTCTCCAAAGCTTCAGAAACTGGCTTTGAAGATTCATAGATAAAAGATGGCTTGGGATTTGACAGGCACAAATATACCTACCGTGGCTTAAGGTGTCTGTCACACACTAATCTCTGGAAACCAAGTACGAAATCTTGCAGAATGTCAGTCTGAGCTTTCCATGCTAATTTATTCCTCCCTGATATCCACTGCTGGCCGGTGTCAAGCACAGTACATTGTCCTAGATGCCATTTTTGATCTACCATGAATCTTTTCAGGTTCTTAACCATGCTGTTAGAGGCACGTTTGTACTACACATTGTGCAGTACTACTGCATCTATACTTGGAGAAGGTGGGGATATCTTGTACTGCTTTAACTATTGTCAAAAGTCTTTCGTGTGGATGAAGCAAAAGGCATTTCAGTAACAGCACATGGGCTGAGCCAACATTTTATCCTAAGCTCTGAAGACAGAAATGCAGTAGAAAATACTTTTTATTACAATCTTTAACAACAAAATAAAAGTCGGATGTTTAAATTCCATATGACAAAGAATACCTTTTAGGCAGAATTGCCTTTTTGAGAGTTCAGTGATTTATTTTGAGTATAGAACAATGCTGTTTGGATTTTGAAAACAGGGGGGGAAACAGAGACATTCAAATTTGTTATAAGGAAATTTTTATTAGTCTGTGTATACCTGCTAAGTTAATTTAACTGGGACTTCATATCCTGTTTTCCCAGTTGTGTGATTAGGAAAATGATGCTGCTGTTTATAAAGACTGACTGGGAATTTATAATTTTGGCAGGAGATCCTAATGGTTTGCACACTGCAGACACCAGCCCGGAAGAAACTTGGATGAAGCTTTTTGTAGGGGGAGAAGAGGAGGCTTTCCAGTTATTTTAATTTCTGTAACTAGAATGGAGTAAGATATTATCCTTTCTCTGATAGTTAATGGGCTGCAAGTCATTTGTTGTGCGCAAGGAGAGTGTGAAGTTGCACAGACTAACTTTCTTGGATACTCTGTTGGGATGCAAGCAAGAAAAACGGCAGATAAATCTTTGATCATGTGATGGAGTCAGTTGCTGGCCACATCTGCTTTCAGGCTGGTCAGCAGGACAAGTGCAAACTGCTGACAGTAAATCTCCAAGATAGGTTATTGAATATCTATGTCCATGCTGTTAGTTAGCTAAGGAGAAAAAAGCCAGGGAAGTTTTCCTGGGCTCTAGAGCCCTTCATACTTCCTGCCCAAGACTTGTAGAAACCCCCTTGACTCATGCTGGTGTATCCTGTGTCCTAACAAGGACATGGAGTCCTAAGGAGGAAATTCAGCAAACCTACACCCAGTGCCTTGGTCTCCTTTCTCTTAACAGCTTCTCTAAATGGCTTCAAGGCCCCTTAGTTCGAAGATCCTGGAATGTGGTGTCCTGGGAACAGCTTCTAACCACATGAAGGAGCCTCCCTGTCTCAGGCCAGCGCTGTCGTTGGTGCCTCATTGTAACAGGATGGTAGGAATAGGTTCTAACTTTTTTACCTGCATAGGCAGCAGAGACAAACACAGCTGTTGGGAAGGAGGCCACAGATGGTGGCCTACTCAGCAGTGATAGCTGGGATGGGGAGTTCAAGTGTCTTATTAGATTGGGAGTGCCATAGGAAGATGAAGGCTGCACCATGGTCTGTTCAGCCCCAAGTCTTAGAGGCAGCAGCCTTGTTTGTCTGAGATCTGAACCTGATGCTATGCAACACCCACCTTGGTTTAGTGTCCTACCCATGACTCTGCTGCTGTTCCTGTTGTTCCCAAAGCTCTGGATGCAAGTATAAGAACCAGGACAACTGGGGACAGGACACTCTTGAAGGCCAACAGTTCAAGGAACTGTGAGAGCAAGAGAAGGGAGCAGGAAGGGGTGACTTGTTCTCAGCTTTCATACGTGCAAGGTTGCTAACATAGCCCTAGTGCTAATGCAGTGACGATGTTCTTAAACCTTTTCTGTCTCTCTATAGCTCAGTACATGGGTAGTTGGAGCACACAAGTATCTGCATTAACCTTGGATTGGACCATACACTTCAAGCCGTAGAGTGAGTTGGTGGTGAAGAAAGACAACAGCAGCAATTTCTGGCCAGGAGGCAACCCACAACTGGGAAGGGGCTTGTATAACATCCATTGTGATTCAGAAGAACCCTGACGGGAAATGTGCAGGTTTGGTAAACAAGCCAATAGCACTAAGAAAACACCTGGCTACGTGTCACCAATTTTTCTCCCAAGGGAAACTGATTTCCAAAGCATCGTCATTCAGCTCAACTCTTAGAGACTCTGCAGGTTTTGATCAGTAAACATTGCCTTACTTAACAAAGGCTATTACTAGTGAAGAAAGAAAAGGCCAGGTATACAGTTGCTGTGAAGTAAAAGCCTGCAGGCAGAATAGCTGACATTCACTTAAAACCCTATAATTCTGCTAGTGAAGAAAAGAAAATGCTCTCAACTGGCAGATGAAATGTACTCTTTTCCTTGTCTTCATGTAAAAGGTCAAACAGAAAAAAAAATCAGGAGGTCAGAAATAAATCAGGAACAGTAAAAATGGTCCTTAAGACACTGCAATGTTAACAGTCCTTTTCTTCCTGTAGCCTGATCTTGCTACAGAAAAAAACCTGGCGAACCTGCCAAAGCATTAAAAGCAATACAACTGCGTTTTGAAAGGCAATAAAAGCAGATTGTGTGGGTAAAGGGCTGTGCCGTTCACCTTTCATCTCTCTGATGGTCACCCAAGGATATCCTTTGTGATTATAAAGGGTGCCATTTTAAGACCATTTATGTTGTTTGGGAGAGTTATTTGAACGGTATCTATGCATTGCTGAGGTAACTTTAATTGGGTTGCTATTTAGGTGATGCAATTAAACTGTTGACCTTCTGATAGCAAAATATCCAAACGAAATAGTCTTGTTTGGGTAGGGGCTGTTAAAATGTATGGTGGTTTATTGACATACTTCAGGTTTATTGACCTAACCTTCTGAAGCTACCTTATGTAATGCAGAAAAGCTCCTTTGTGGCTTGCATTCATTTTGAAGACTTTCCTCCCCTGATTTGTCAGGGGCAAGAGCTCAGAGCATCCTTTACTTGCTATTTAGTGAAAGTCCTCCTGGAGTCATTCATCTGCAATCTTGAGTTGAATCGTGCCATAGGATTTGAGTTTTAGCTTGCAGAGGAACCTTCCAGTCATCCCTTCTAGGAAGAAACCCAGGTCAGACACAGGACATTTGATTCTCAGTTTTATGTAAAGAGTTAACGACATCTGTGTTTTTTCCACATATTAGACAAGCATAATTAGAATAGCTTCTCACGTCACCTTGCTAGTTTATGAACACAGAAGAATTTGTGCATTTATATTGGATACTCTGATCAGACATAGATTATTTTGTAATAGTTTTCTGTTTGGAGCTAATCTCCAGGAAGGAGGGATAGAAGGCTGAGACCTGGAATGCTACATCAGTGTGAAGAGGATCTGTCACTTCATAGCTGTAACTGGCATAGATTGAGACAAACTAAATTAATTGACCTTTTCTTCCCTGATATCTAAGGACTACTTTCCATTCTCTGAATTTTGAATAGCTTTTTTTCATCACTACCCTGAAGATGATATCTGTGTCTCTGAAACACACTACACAATCTAGCCTGCTTTCAGCATCTACCTACCTGCACTTAATTCTTCATGGGTTGTATCTGTTAGCAATCTGATGGAGAGACTTCTTGAGGTCTTCTGTCTGCCAGAGCAGTTTATTCTTTGTGGTTTAACTCTTTTCCTTTTTCATATCCTTGGGTTTTACTTTTGAAAAAAAAATTGTGGTGACAGATGGCAGTGGTTTTCTGTACTTCAGATACTGATCATTTCTCTTGAACTGACCAACCAGTTTGTTTCTTACCCTTTTTTCCCTGCCACTACCTAAAACAACTTTTCTTGATAATTCAGATTGCTTTCTGACTTCTGGAGCATGCTTATTCCTTTTCCTGTGGGGCAATGAAAGCTAGTCCTGCCTGGTTGCTGTGAGTTGTCAGAACATAATTTCAAGTCCTACTCTAAAGAGCTCAGTTATGGGAACTGTATTTTTTTCCTCCTCCACCCCTAAGATTCAGAATAAGCCAAAGGGGAAATGAATCTGATGGCTCTTAGAAACAAATTTGCAAATTTTTTATACCATACTTTTGCCACAACATAGTTTCAAATCCTGTTTTTATGAAATCCATGGAAATTTCCAGTGGATCCAAGTCTGAGGTGAGTGTCTGTTAAGTCAGAAAACAAAATGTGGTATGAGTTAGAAACAGAGATCATATTAACTGTTTTCTTTCCAGTTTCCTTTCAACAGAAAGTTTTGTTGTCCCACATGTGTTATTTCTTCTATGGCTGTTTCCCTGGAGAAAGTCTGGATGGGCAGTAGGTTAGCAGTTACTCTGCCCTATAAGTTCATGTTTTGTCAAATCACTACCTTTGAATGAGGTAAAAAAGTTGTGCTTTTACATCTCTAGTTTCCTGCCAAACTACCTGGGCTCAAGGCACCTCTTCACAGTGACAAGTCCAGAGGCCAAAAGCCCCCATAGTAGAAGACTCAACTGGGAGACTCTGGACTATGAGATTAAAAATTTTTTGACTTAGTAGCATGCCTAGTTTTCACTAAAAAGCTAAACAAGCACCAGGCTTGTTAGGATTATTCATCTTTAATGTGGTCATTTTTTTGCTTAATCTATGAAAGTTATTACAGGCTGGAATACATATAATTTATACAATATGGTATTGGGACTCCAGGAGAGGTACTACTGTTCAAAGAAGAAAGGGAAAGTGGGACATCTGGAAAAAATCAGATGAGGAAAACCAGAACACAAGTTGGTGGAATTGCCGCAAAAGTTTTATTTCGCTAAGATTCCTGGGGTGAGCTTGTGGCATTATTCATTTTACATGCCAATTATCCTTGCCTTTGCATCTATTTATAGTTGCCCTCCTATGGAGGCCCAGACCGAGAAGCATAGTTTTGAACTCCTTCCACACTCTTGTTGCACAAACCTAGTCCATGCTATTTTGGGGTCAGACACCTGCGGCCGGGGCAGTGGAGAGGAGCAGGCGTCAGAAAGGAACTAAAATAATTTCTGTACAACATTTCGTAAGACTTTGACCATTGCCAAAATGGGATTAATCAATTTTCAGTAGCCCTGAAGAAACCACGTGCCTAGTGCCCGACCAGTTTAACCACAGAAACTTGTCAGTGCAGGAGGAAGGCCAGGCGTTTCCATCCAGAGTCAAAAAAACAGCTCTGGCTGCAAGCACCGCCATTCCCCTGAGCTCCAGCTGCTCCAGGGCAGGTGTACGGAGCGTATCCTGCAGATAACACCGGGCCCAGAGGTCTGGCCATGCCCTGGCCATCAGAGGGGTCCCAGCTGTGCTGCCAGCCCTGTCTGAGCCCCATGCCCTGGGCTCACACAGCCCAGCTGCCTCCCTCCCAGAGCAGAGGCTCCCGATGTGCGCCTGGCAGTCTGGAGGCTGTTTGGCACTGCAAGCAAACTAATGCAAAACACAGTCAAAGCGCTTTCATGTGAGCTCCTGAGGAGAGGCTGTAAAGGATACACACAGCCTTGGGTTTGTTTACGAGCAGAGGGAAAGGGCTGCAGTGGGAAATGGCCGCATCACTGCTCCTTGCAGTGTGCTGCATGCTGTTTATACAATCGTGCCAAGTGACAAGCACAAACACACTCATGACAGAGCACCTCAGGAACTGCAGAGCCTCCTTTTGATCTTCCTCAAAACCCAAAAAGGGAGAGAGCTGTTTAAATTTGTACTACTGTCACTGCTGCTCAGCTGTTTGAACCTTTTTTCCACCCACTTATGTTTACTTGACTCTGCACTGGTGAGTTTCTAGAGCACATTAGAAACATTGCAGCCAATGCCAGAGTTTGAAATTGAGGTCACTGTTTCGGCCTGGAGAAGAGGAGACTTAACAGGAGATCTTATGGTGGTCTAAAGCTTCCTCATGAGGGGAAGTGGAGATGCAGGCACCAATCTCTCCTCTCTGGTGACCAGTGACAGGACCTGAAGGAATGGCCTGAAGCTGTTTGGGGGGGTGTTAGGTGGCATATTGCACAAAGGTTCTTCTCCCTAAGTGTGGTCAGACACTGGAACAGGCTCCCCAGAGAGGTCACCACAGCACCAAGCCTGCCAGAGTTCAAAAAGTGTTTGGACAATACTCTCAGGTACATATGTGATTTCAGGCTGTCCTGTACAGGGCCAGGAGTTGGACTTCGCTGATCCTTGAGGGTCCCTTCCAACTCAGGACGTTTTGTTATTCTATGAAATCCCTGCTTGTCTCTTTGGATAGATGTTTTATAATATTGAAGATCTGGGTAGTGTGATCACAGTTGTATTTGTAGCAACCTCTGTTGTCTGCAACTTTACCTCTTTTACCGACATGTTCATAAGCACTATTCCAGACTCAAAAAATATTTCTGTTATTGTTTCATAAGACCTTAGCAAGGTTGGTACATTGTGTGAGTCCAGGAATATAAGAACTCCTGGCTTTTCTATTCATACTTTGTGAATTTAATTTACATTTTCGGATTAGTTTTATTCCCTGTAGATATGTCCTGGACTCCTCTGTAGTAATTATTTTTGATGATTCCACTAACGCCTACTTCTTAAGACAGAGATCATCTATTTCAGACTCCTCCGCTGAATGAATTTAGCCAAGAATCCACTCATGACTCTGGCAGATGTTTTCACTTTCTTTCAGGCCAGTAAAATCTTTATAAATCTTTCCTCTACCATTCCAGAAATGTGAGCGCTTCCCCCTTAATGCCTGAAACATCTCACTGACCTTATCTGCATACAGTAGAATACATTTGTAGATACTGCAGACACCTAAGCTTAAATAAACAAAATCCCAATATTTAGTCTTACAAAGGGTTGATACAGATTAGACTAGCATCCACAAAACTAGGTATTTCTTAAGGATACTTACTCCTGCAGCTCATATACCCACAGTTCAACCCACAGCTGTCAACTTGATTACCTTCTGTAGCAAGTCCAAATGTTTATGTTGGTTGCCCCTGTTTATATAATAACATTGTGTCTCCTCTTCTACTATGCACACCAGTAGCCATGAAGTTAATGGACTATTTCCATTTATCTCAGGAAATGTTAGCCAAAGATCTGTAGAAAATGCATGAGATCCTGCTCCAAATCAAACCTAAGTCATGCTCATGACAATCTTTCCTTTATCTCCATTTTGACATGCTAACTCATTAGTCTGGTCTCCTGTTGAAGAAGATGTTAGAGTTCAAAGAAGCTACTTCACACCCTCTTTCCAAGTGCCCTTTATGGCTTGTCATGTTTGGTTGGAACTGGAAAGCATTCGGATATATTGATTGTTTCCTGGGAAAGAGTGGTGTGAACTGATTGTTGTAGTCCATCTAGGGGACACATTATTTTTTGAAACGAAGTTTTGCTAAGAAGCCAAAGATTAATTGGATATGAAGACTAAATTGTCCTTTCACTTTATAATTTATTAGAGAACTTCATGGTGTTGTAACCAGAGGCTGTTAGAAGCCTTCATGATGATGAATAATTATGACATGATGAGACATGTCTGAGGAGGAATTTTTTAAATCACTCTAATGCAAATATATAAAATAGAGATTAGTATTCCAGGGAAAATACATAAACTCACAAAACTGCAAATAAAGATTAGCATACACTTTTGTGGTTTAGTTTTTTGGGTTTTTTAAATTGTGAAGTTGCTGGAGTTTTTCCAAACTAGTAGCATAAGAGGAAATATTTTGTATCCTATTAACTCTGTGCTAATTGCAGCTTATTTACAGCCACTTTAAGAGAAAATTCCCATCAAGGCAATACTCTATTTCAGTTTTCTTCATAAAGGAGTGGTATGGGGATCTCTCCCTTGTCATTCCTATCTCAGTGCTGTTCTTTTTCTTCTGATTCTCAATGAGCCTGCAAGTTGTCTATGTAGAATTTACAATATTTGACTTTGAAAATTTGTGTTGTACTCCCTGGACATCTTGATATCTCACAGCTCCCTGGGTATTTCCTGCATTATGTGCAACTGCAAATCCCAAATGCTTGCAACAGTTATAAGTTAGTGTTAGTGGGTCTATGGGATGGATTCACTCAGGTTCTGTGCTATTTTGAGGAACAGCCATTAGTGTAAAACTCACAGAAATTAGATAAAATTATGAACACTTTATCCAAAAAACTCACCACCCCACAAAAAAGTAAGAATAGCTTGGTTGGGAAAACTATAAAATTCACACTTCCATCCAGCCACAACAGTAAAGTTGTGAAAAAAATGAAATTTTTTTCTTCCTTCTCTCCTTTAACCTTCTTTGAAAGAAAACATTTAGACCTGTGGCTTTCTGTAGGATTTACTGATAATTCACGTAAGCCAATGTCTGGGATCTGACTTTTAGATGTAGTGAGTACCTGGAACTCAGGTTTTAATTTGCAACAGGTACGGGAAATGCCTGCTCCTGGACAGGAGGCAGTGAAAGTCAGGAGCTGCTTTGTAAAACCAGTGCTAATGTCCTGGTAGTGATGGAAATATTACTAATTCAGGGGACAGCTGTAATGAGAGTGCCATTTGCTTATAAAATGCCAAAACATGGAAATAACCATTACTCACTCGCAAAGAGGACTGCAATGGGGTGAGATAATTCTGTGTGCTTATTAACCCAAAGCACCTATTTTATTAATAATATTGCTGTGAGCATTGTGTTTAAGCTATCAATCCTCTATTAAGCCTGAGAGCAGACAGCCAAAGCAGTGGGGGTCTTTCATATCTTGAAAGGCATGTTTTGCAGGATAGTATGCCCACTGGGGGACACCTGGGCAGCTAATAACCTTTGAATTGTCCACTTTAGGTCACCTAACCATATGTCATGACTCACCTCCTCAACAATAGCCTGACTACTTCCACCTGTAGTGGGTTTTCCTAGGAGCAACTTGCTGAATTTGAGAAATTTTCCCATCTTGAGTTAATGGGAGTTTTATCTCTGGCACCCATGAGGCAGGGTTGAGGTTTGGATGATGTGTGAGAAACAGAAACCTAGCTGTATTGTCCATCTTTCTGGAATGATCACGTGGAGATGGCATAGGAGCTCTTGATGAAGAGAACAGGTACTCAATGAGAAAAGGTGCAGCTTCTTTGCATCTACTTTGCTGAGAGCACTCCTCTGAGATTTCATACTTAGAAACAATGTGTTTACCAACAGCAGAAACACATCCAAACCATTAATAGCTGCTCAGATTTTGGGCTGAATGTCTGGGGATCTCCTAAGCCTCTACAAATGTTTTCTGTGTCTGGCATAAGAAGCAAGTAGTATTATTCTACCATTAATACTGTTACTGTAATCCTGTATTATTTGTCCATGTTTTACACAGCATTGTTCTGCTCCCTAAGGACTAGACTTTGGCCAGTGTTGCATTCTCATCAGTGAGGGACGGCTTGTGCATCTGGGTTTTACATTAGAAACACCCTCTCTTGTTTGTGTGGAACTCATTCAGAAAAGTGACTGAACTGTTTTCAGAAGTGGGATGCTGTAGTTTTATACCAATGGAGCGCCAGAAGACTTAGGTTTATGTGTCCTTGTTTCTGGTTGCAGGAAAAGACATCAATACAGAGCATGTATGAAATTCTGCCTGTGTAATGAAGAATATTCTTTGACTACACTGTTTCCAATGTAAACTACTGAACTTACGAACACAAGTTGAATGGGAGATAAGCCAAAGTGATGAAGTCCAAGCAAGATGAGGAAGCACAGAGACTGTAAACACATTATCTTCTATTAAAGGAAACATGTGTTGTAAAGATATAGGGTCTTGTCTTTTATTTTGGTAATAATAAGTTGTTTTTTTTCTGATACAGGTGGCAAATTTACCAAGGAAAACATCCGCCAGAGAGCAGAGGTAGGCCAGAACACTTAACAAAAGCTTGATTATCTGTTGTTCTGTAAAGCAGAAGACTGAATGCTGGTCTCCTGAAGGTACTGGCAAAACTAGCTTTTTCAATGGCCCAGGAGTTTATCCCAGGTGTTTTGCTACCATAGTGACCATAGTTTTTGCTACCATAGTTTTGCTTTCACATGTATAGAGAGCAGTTGGTTTAAATTAAGAACTGCTCGTATCAGGGTGCAGTTTTTGGAACACAAATGACAGTTACAGTTAAATGAACTAAATGCAAGTATTATGAAAAATATTTCTCAGTACACCTTTTAGATGTAGACTAATACTTGGCAGGATACTGCAGGCATCACTGCAGTGCTAACAGATCACATTAAATACAGCAGAAGTATATATGATACAGATAAGTTTTACCTTCAGAAACTTCTGTCATCTAAGCCCATAGAGCTCACTAAGAGCAACCAAAATGGATGTATAAACTCACATACTTATACCAACTGGGTGTAGGGCAAATGCTGAAGAAATACACTCCTAGAACAGTCCTTTTGTTATAAAACTATGCCAGGTATCATCCACAGCAGATATCCCTGTAGTTTCCTTCATGAGGAGACTGCATACAAAAGAAAATTGTTTTGAGCTCATATTGTGGGAGAATAGCCTAAATTCCTATTTCTTTGTGTGCTAGTTCAACAGCTACTAGTGATCTGTGTTGATCTTTTTCTTTACTGCTTTTCAGAACAAGGATATCGTGAACTAATTTTTGCTCTTCATTTGAAACACTGATGGCTGGTGTTGAGAGTAAAGCAAGGAAGCTGTGAAAATTTGGGGGCTACTGGTATCTTTGATATATTTCTAGCAATGCCTTTCATGAGAATTTTACTTCATTGTGAATTTGAAAATAGAGGTGATAAACCAGGCAAGTATAATGAAAACTTGATATAAAAGGAAAAATTTAACTTAGAGATGATAATTTAGACTAATATATTTTAACTTATTGTATTAATTCAGATTTATTGTAATGCCTCTTATCAATTATGCATAATACTGAGATCCTACAGCATTACTATCAACTTGTAAAGGCTGTGGAAAGTGAAATTTGCACTGATGCTGTTCAATTCAGCACATGCAAGCTACAGATGATGCCAAAATGAATTTTTAAGGCATCACAGACACATAGAATATTCTGATTTGGAAAGGACCCACAGGGATCATAAGAGTCCAACTCCTAAGTGAATGGTCTATGCGGGGATTGAACCCAAAACCTTGGTGTTATTAGCACCATGCTCCTACCAACGGAGCTAATCATGTTTTCATCACCTTTTTTTTATTATTATGGTCACAGGTATGAACTGAGTAATTATATTTTGGAGGTGCAGTTTTTGTGAAGCAAATAAGTCTTATTGACAGGTTTGGTTCAGATGATGATCTGACAGATGATTTAGATTCACAGTGAATTTGCAGATGCCACTTGTGACTTTCCATGGCAGTTACTGGGAACTGATTTTTAATTCTTTGTTGCTGTTTGAGACAGATAGTTTTGTTTCAAATTTTAAATAAATCTGAGGTGTTTACATCTTTGAACATGTTTACTGCATCAGCTATGAAGTAATTTAAGTGGTAACAGTGCTAGTGAGCATACTGCAGTACCAAAAACAAAAAAATATTTTGATACATAGATCAATAGAGTTTTTTAAGCTCTATTTGATTCAAATCACACGATGTGTGACTGTGATATCATTAAAACAAATATCCCAAATGAGCCATCCCTTGCCCTTCATACCAAAGGGGTGACATCATTTCTGCATATTGTATTGATAGTTTTTGTCATTCAGTACAGAGGTCAGACAAGTAAGCTGGGAAACCAAGTTGTGTTCCAAAACGCCACACCAAGTCCCAGCATGAGCTTTTTATCTTCTTTGAATGTAAGATCATAAGAAATTAACTTTTATTCTGTTTTGTCCACCTGTGTTTACTGTAGCTAGGGGATTTATCACTTTTCTATTTGGATTCTATTTATTTAAAAGCAGAATGAGAACAGAAGAGTATATGGGAAAACTCCTAATAGGGCCAATTTGCCCTATGAGTCTGTACATTGCCACCCCACACAGTGGTAGCTTCAGAGCAGGCTGCTGATTATTTGCCTGGGTAACTTTATACTGCACTTCCTACTTCAGGGTATGGCTCCTACAGCACTGGTCTCATTCTTTAGATGTTGTGGAAAATGGCATTTGCATTGAAGTCAGTGATAGTTGAGTGCATACACTGAAGAAAATAAACAAAAACATTGCTTTCATTGTCTCTTCCTTCCTCTATTATGTATGCTAAACTTTTGCTATTGTTGTTTTTTTTACTTACAGAGATACCAGGAATACCACTGGAAATTGTGTCTTCCAGTTCCTTCCTTGAAGGAAGGACAAGGAATCAGTTTTTTTATTTTTATGTTTTTAATAGCGGAAGAGTACCAAGTCACAACTCTGAAACTTGTTCTACTATGAAAATAGCCCTGCTGAAAACATAGCATGGCTTTGTTTTGCTACTCCACAGAAAAAAAATCAAGAAGCTGATGAGCAAATGGAAAAATATGTTGGAAAAAAATTATTTTTTTCTTATAAAAAACTGCACATGTTTATCCTTAGAAACATTTGCAAAAAGGTAGATGTCTTTTGTTATGTCCTAAAACAACCTGTTCACTGAACAATACATAAGAGTTGAGCTAAATGGCATTTGCTTTTATCATAGTAGCAGCAGAATGGATGTGACAGTGCCTGTATTACTGTTTGCAAAGAAATGTATGCAAATTCAGGCTGATACTGCTTGCCAGACATGGAATATTCTCTGTATTGCGAGAGAAAATTCCATTTTTATGCAAATTTTACTGCTTATTGCCTATAGAGCTCTTCTGTCATATTTGGAGGTACTGCACGTCAAGCACTGGAGAGGCTTTGTATTATTTCCAGAAATCCCACTGAGATATAAGGGGATATGTAAAGCAGTCAGAGAGGCAAATTAATGTTATTTCTTTCTGCCTCCTCTGTATTTCATCACGGATTGAAGACACAATGTGAGAAAAGAGATTTTGGCATCTCTAGCTGAAACACTGCATTTTTCAGACCACTGTTATTCACATAGCTTTGTATGTAAATGTGTTCATTGTTGTGTCGAGAAGACACAAAAGCCCCAGCAGAGCCATCTCAGATTGCACTCTGTGGTACATACTGCAAGGGAATGATGAACTGAAGTTGCTGTGTTCAACATAGATTGAGTTCTTTGCTGTTGGAACATTTTATTTTTGGAAGTGGTAGAAGAGAGGCAAGGAAGATAGGGCAGGGATAGAAAGTGTGGCTTTGAAAAGTCTATCAGAAGGATTTCCTGTTTATCTTGCAGCTCATCTGTCAGAACACTGTCCTGGGATGCAAGTTTATGTTTCCTCTCCTACTGAAGCAATTCTCCTCAGAGATGCCATCCCCTTCTAATGTTCAGAGATGAGAGTCCTTCTCAGGCTGTGGCAGGTTCCTGGGTCCTGCCTACTGGAACTGCCCCATCAGTGCTGAGCAAGTGGGACCTCAGCTTTTGCCTGCTCCCCTGGGAAGCAGGACTGTCAGGTTCCATGTTGCACATCCTACTTTGGATGAAGGATAGTTCCAAAAATTCAGATAACTGTGCTATGTAAACCTGTAGTCTGGGCCCTCTCTTGAAGTTTTGAAATACATGTTCAAGTTATGTTCAAGTTGTGTTCAAGTTCAAGCAGAGGAAGGAGCTAAACTGAGGTTTCCAGTACCCAGGAGACATCCTCAGGTCAGTGGGGAGAAAGAAGTTATGTGCAGTTATATGGTCCCATGATATTCCCTGGCTACTCTGCAGTCATGCAAGCTTTAAATGGGAGACCTGGAATGGGAATCTAGAACAATTTTTTCCTGCATGACTTTACCATGTGAAAGCAATTATTGAGTATCATACCTCTAGTTTAATAAAGCTTGTGCATTTATAATTATCATGGAGACTTCTAGCCTATGTTCATCCTGGACAGAAATGTTTCTATAGCCCCCCCAAATATTTCAGAGTGGGAAATATGATAATGTATGCCTGGCTTTCTGAAAAAAACAAGAACCCTTGCTTCAACCTCTTCTATTTTTGTTGCTGTAACTCTCTTGTTATTTTCAACAAGCCTTGAGCACTTTTAGGGTGAGGTGGGCATGGAGAAAGTATTCATTTGGCTGTACTGTCCACAGAATTTTTAAAAATATTCTTTTTTATTTTTAGAAGATATTTATAAGTTGCCTGTATAGTATGGGAACTTGTGAATAGCATCACAAGATGACTATTTCAGTGCAACACAGAATTCCTCAGCTTTATTTGCATCTTCTTTTTTTGGCAGGTTTCCAACAAATGCATGACACTTAGGTATGTAATTCATGAAATTTATATCCCCACTGTATTTTTGTAGAGTCTTTTTTTTTCTCCTTGTCTATTATTAGTGAATAAACAAATTTTGCTTTCTTAAACAAGATCTACTACAGTACAATTCTAAGATAATTTCTATTGATGAAAACTCCCTTGGTGATTGGCAAACTATACTAGAAACAACTCATCAATAATCTCCCTTTGTTAAATGTCTTTGGATTTCACTTAGAGGTGTTTTATGGAGACTGTTTCAATGGCATCTGGCATTTTCATTTCTAAAAAATTGGAATGCTGTAAGACCTATAATATGTATAACATTAATTCTAAATGATATGACACTTACACAATGTAATTAAAATGTTACCTTAGAGCTTATAATTCTGCGCACTATATTTTTGTTCCTACAATCTTTCTTAATTAAGATTTAGTAAGTACATTTTTAATCCCTCCACAATTTAATATTGTTGTTTTTCTAAATTTGTTCTGAATGTAAAAATAGATATAGAAATCATCTACCAGGTGGTTACTTTATATAAAGCTAGATTTTTAAAAACTATGGGGGTTTGGCAAAAACTGTGATCCACTTCACTCCTTATCAGCCTTCTTCTTATTGACATAATTACCATGAATTACATTTTCTTGCAAATTCAAATTATGATTTCCCCGGCCATATTTATTTGGGTTCTTTTTGTTTTGTTTTGTTTTGTTTTCACTTGGTTGGTTGTAGGGTTATCTGATAGGTTGAACTTTGTGTGCTAGAGTAGAGATGACAGACTGTCCACCATTCCACAGAAACTGGCTCAGCATATGTGTAAGATCTTAGGGTTCATGTCCCCATCACATGTTCTCACTTCTGAATTATTTTCTATTTTTCACTGCAATCTATTTTTTTCACTGGCTTTTCTCTCATTAATACCATAAAAAGGTCAAACTGAACTTCTCATCCAGTTTTAGTTTTGGTTTTTTGTTTGTGGTTTGGTTTTTTTTTGTGAGGTCAAAATTAGGCAAAAAGAATTTGTTTATCTTTAACTGAAAACCTCATTTTAATATCTACACTAATGGCACTGGGATGAAAAAATAGGTTGGAGAGAGTTTTAATCCTTAAAATGCATTATCAAGTAAAACAAGCACAGTGAAATGTGGAAATAAACAGAAAAGCAAGAGGAGTTTCTTGTCAATAGTTTTTGGTAACTGGAAAATTGTCAGAGTCCAGAAAGGCCATAAAGACTTCATTGTGTTTTTCAATCAAGTTTTAGAGCCAGATAGTTACAAGGCAAATTCATTCTCAATATACAGCCTCTGGAACGATGACCATAGCATTCAATTAATGAGATGTGACCAAAATGTCAAGATCCTAATAAAGAAATCTTTCACTCATCTGGGTTATTATATCAAGAGATTTCTTTATTTTTTTGGGTCTGATAAATATAGGGCATGGAAGGCATCGACTCATTTATAGTATCTTCTTATTTCATAGTGACAGTGCTTGCCATCGCTCCCATACAGCTGCAGAGCTCCTTAGATAGGGAAGACATAGACTGAGCAATTGTAATTGCTACTAAAAAGGAGGAACACAAAAGAATCAAATTCAAAACAAGATCCAAACCCAGCTCTGGTGCTCTGCACTCTCTGTGTAATATGTTACCATTACTTCTTTTAAATGTAGTGTTGAAACCCATTTAAGTTCAGATGTTGTCACTGGAAACTCATAAAAACACCAGTTTAAGCAGTCTCATGCTGGTTGACCATCCCATTAGCCTGTCTCGGACAATGGCCAGCAGCAACAGCTCAGGGGAAAGAGCTTAAGAAATACATCAATGATCTTTTCCTCTTTCCTTTCTTCTAGTGATCAGTGCTGCAGGCATTTCCTCCTCTTGATATCATATTAGGGCCATTGTTTAGTTATCCTCGATGGACCTTTCTCCAATTGACTTGCCTAATGCCATTTTCAACCTGCTAATATTTTTCACGTCCAAACTTAATTTAGCAGTGAGTCATACAGCTCTTGTTGTGTGGAAAATTGTTCTCTTTGGTTTTTACTGTTTTTAAACCTGTCATTGGATAAATTATTTTGTTTATATGGCAAGGAAGGAATAATGAACAGTTGTTCTTTATTCCTCTTCTCTGTCCTAGTTATTTTATAATAACTATAAAGAGGAGGATTTTATAAACCTCCTCTTCCCCCCCCCACACAAGCCATCCTGAGCTGAAGAAAGATGGCCTGCTTTGCTTGAGCAGGTGCTGAGACATACTTGCAGGCACCCTTGTCCCCCTTCAGAGCACTCCAAGTTCTACTGTATCCTTTCAGAGGGAGCATCATCAGAGTTATACCATCACACTTGCCAGATGTGAAAAATGTGCAACAATGGAAGTACTCCAGGACATAAAATAACAGGATTTGTGGCTTGTCTATAGATTTAATGAGTAACTGGGTTGGGAGTTTGGTTGGTTTTATCTTGAATAGAAGGGTGATTTTTTTAATCTCTCTTCCTAAATGAGTTCCAACTGCTTTGCATTTGGACTAAGCAAGCTAGAACTTGCCCCAGAATAGGAATGTTCACTCATAGAGGCAATCTGAAGCAGCTATCCATTTAAAATTTTCTCCCTATTCTGTTATACATCAATTTTCATCCATCAACAAACCCTCAGTCCAGGACCTTTCTGTATTTCTTTCACAGGAGCACTGTGTAGATTAATTAATGCACACTGTTGGTTGAAACTAATTAGTGACAAAATTTAATTACCTTCAACACCAGTTGACTGTTATCCACACATGTGCAAGCTATAATTTCCCATTCCTTTGGGATACATTTCTCATATGGGCCGCACATGTTTCATAAAATGAAATGTTTTGTAAGTTCTCCTTATTCTGGGAGATTTGTGTGGTCTGCAAACCACAGACACAAGTAAAGGTTCAGATGGCTCCAGTAGAATGCAGTCTGCTCTAGCACATTGTTTATGTGTCTAGATACACAGGTCAATAAACATCCAAGTAGTGCACCTAAGCTGATACTAACTACTGTGTATGCTATTTAGACAGAGCTGAGATAAACTGCCTTCTAGTCTCACTCTGTTGAAGCATGAATATTGTCTACAGTTTTAACTCAGAAGACAATGACTATTGTCCATTCAGTCCTGCATGAATCTGTAATGAAACTGTTAAATGGCAAATCCCACAGGTATTTCTAGCAATTGATATTTATGAGAAAACACTATGTCGTTGGAATCAAAATTGTCATTAAAACAAAACTCTTTCTTAAACCCAACATCTAGTACGCATTTTAAGCCCATTTGAATGGCTTTTTTTCCACAGCTTGATGGAGTTGACTCTTGACCAATAACAGTTAAGAACTCTACAAGATAAGATAGTGGACGTCTTACTAGGTTCAAGGCATTGAGAAAACAAGAGAGATCTACATGACAGTAAGCCAGTATGGCCCCAAGGGACCTGGATTTGAGTTCTGATATTGCTGATGACCTGTATGATAGACATAGTAGTTTTTCACTTCTGATTTTTTCTGGTTTGCTCAGCTGTAATGTATTTGCAGAAGACAATTTTTGCTACATATTTGTAGTCAAACACAATGCACTCCTCCTTCTCTCTTGGATGTCTGCTAGACAGATTCCCTGCTGCAAACCTAATAACACAGGGATTTCATAAAGTTTCCTGCAGAATATCTTTATGCACTTTGTAATTTCAAGAAATTAGTAAGAATTATTTAGCTGAAGTCGTCAGGAGGGGTCTTTTTTAGCAGAGAAGGTGAGTCCTTGCTCTTTGAGTCTTGTCATATTGTTACCTACTGAGCAGTGGTTCCTTGCACAACTGCTCAACCTGGCTCACAGATTCCAAGATACAAGAGCCTTGTTCTTGCCCATGCACGTGCCATCCTGTCCATTCCCATTGATTCATTTCCAGATTGAGGGCAGTCTAAGTGACTGGCCCAGCAAGATAAATTACTCAGCAGAAGAGCTGGGCAGTCTTCTACTAGGTTAGGGTAGCATCCAGAAGAGTCCAGATGTCAAGTGTGTAGTGTAGGAGCAGGGCAGGTGAGAAGAGAGGCCAGGTGAGGGTCACACTTCCTCTTTGTCGGCCAGCATAGGACACCAGGTTTGCTCAGTTGTCTGTGGAGCCGCAGCTTAATAAACTATTAAATTGTCTCCAGTTGTGTATTGGAGACATAGAAGATTCTAAAACTCTAGGCTGGCCCAATTTCTTTCTGAATTCATGCAGTATGATCACTTACTTCATTTACCAGAGGCTTCAGTTCAAATGCTGTGCCCCCAATATATCTTCGTTAACAATGACACAGATTAGTAAACATACTTCACTGTTGGAGTGATGGCTGTCTTCCGTAGGGAGGGAGCAGTCTGTTTTGGCATTCTAGGAAACCGTTTTCATTTCATCAACAGACTTTGTTTTGCATAGCTGCTTAACATGAGACAAAGTTGAACTAATGGTCAGGTTTAAGGTTACTACTGAGGATTTCAACTTTCCAGCTACAGGGAAAAAGGTTTTACATTATTTTCATCACAATCTCTGTCAAAAATGTTTGAATCTGCCTAGAATTAATTACTGTTTCCTAACCCAGTAAGCTCTTCCAACAAATACAAAGAGCTGCCTGGAGTTCTGACACCATGCAGATCTGTTTTGTTGTTTGTTTATCTTGGTAAACCAGGAGTTTTTTACAATAGGATGCATATTTTGGCTTTTGAAATGCAGCAAGGCGCACAGGAAATTATATGTGCTGACAAATGGATTCTGAACTTTTGTTAGGAGGAAACAATTTCAGAGCCTCCACTAGGAAAACTCCACCCATCTTGTTATATGGTGTTTTAACCACTAGCTGTTTAATGACTTACGCGTTATGAAGGACATGCATCTTTTCTCTTAGAATAGATTCTTATACTCAACTCTGCTTGTACACAAAATTTCATGGATTTCACTAAATAAAAATCACTTTGGTAAATGTTTCAGAAAAAAACGATTGTATTTAACTGTCGAGTTCTCTGTTCTTTCAACATAAAAAAACTCTTCTCCGACAATGTAACAGAAACACTGCTATTAGCTGAAGCTTCAAAGAAATGATGATGATTTCCATAATATATAGCATGTGGGTCTCTCCCTGTAGCATCTTGTAATAAGGAGAGGGTCTTTATCAAGCAGGCTTAACATATGTTCCTACTATCTGTTTTTCTTGAAGTAATTTAAAGATGAAGGACAAGGCACTGCCAAACACAGTGGAACAGAAGATTTTCTCTTGTGGGTGAGGGATGGTCAGGAAGGTCGGTGTCTCAGGGCTGGGATTTCCCATCCATGCTACATACACTTGGCTGGGCCACTGACCATTGTTTCAAGTGACATGCTGTGCTGGCTCCCACACAAGGTGATTTTTTTTCTGTGTCACATTTACAGAACAAGCTCTTCTCACAATATCTGGGATACCAGCTCATTGTGGCTTCTGTGAATACGGGGGAAATTCCTGGCATATTCCGAGACCAAGACATTTGAAAGTCACTCAGTGACTGAAAATGGGACTGAACATTTCTTGAAGGTACATGAACTGTGAATCTGAGAGTAAAATTTACTTTCCACTGTGGGAAAAAAATAGTGCTGTCTTGGCTTTCTACATGGTCTTTTCTTTAGGGCAATGTGTATCGCACACATTTTTGTCATCATACAGTAAAAGTATCGAGTGATAGTGTCTGACATGGAGTTGTTGTTCCTTCAAGTTTTCCTTATTCTGGAGTTCCTGATCTATTAAGGAAGCTGTACCTATCAGGGCATCCCTTTTAATGTTAGACTGTGAAAAAGAAAAAGAGGAGCGCAACAAGTGTTTTGGGACTGAGGCTTCTAGGGAAGAAGTATTAACTTCATTTAGCCAGTCTTCTTCTATTACAGCATTGACTTTGTCTCTTCGACTTTGGTATATTCTTTGCTATACTCCACAGAGAGAAACCTGTATGACAGAAATTAAGAAAACAGTAGAATAATGGATAAACAGTCTAAAACTTTTGGCTTTAGAACATCATGGCTTATTTAATCTCCCTTCTAACTATCTGCTTTCTCTCTCCTTCCTCACAAGTCAGATAAACTCCCGAGGTCACATATAACATCTGTTTTTGGGGTGTTAATGTCCTAGAACAAGGAGGTCAAATATATAAACTATAATACATTGATCAATATAATGGTTGGCTGGTGAAATTCAGTTAATTAATTAAAATTATTTAAACTAGAATTACTCTCTTTATCGTAAGAATGTCACTTCCATGGAACATAGACAACTCCTTATATAAAGGTGGGGCTGCCTCTTGACTTGTTTCCTACTTCCAGATTTCCTTTTTAACCATGGCAGGAAGACTGGGATTGTGACAAGAGGAAGGGGAAACACAGAAGAACAGTTAGTAGCAGTAAGTTTTCTCATGTTTAGAAATAGCTTCTGTGTGCAAAAACAATTGTCAGCGGCTTTCAGCAATCTCAGTGATGGGTTTTGTTTTCTCAGACCTAACCTCCCCCTGTTCATCAGTCTTTTCACATGCATCAGTCATGAGTCTGAGTCTCTCAGCATCCCCATGCTGAGCTGTCATTAATCAGTCTGCACTTTGGAAACTGCTTATGAGTCTGCTTATGGCACAGCTTAGGCAGCAGGGACCAGCTGTATTTCAGTTTATTGTAAGTACAGTAAAGCTTTTCACTGTCCTCCTGTATAAGAGGAAGAATAGAAATATAAGTTCTCCCAGACCATTGGGAGAACCAATGGCAAGCTGCTGTCAGCCATTCCAGAGGAATAAGGTAACAGAGGGTCAAGTCTGATGTACACTCACTAGCAGTGGAGTGTATACTCTTACCTGGTGTCTGAAGTCAGATGCAACTTTTTAATTATTTTCATGCTTTATAACATCAATATAAGCTACTATGCAAGCTCACCAGTGGGGAATAGCACAGTTCTGGTGTAAAAACACATAGCTAAGATTTGAGACCAATGCTCAAATTCCAGCCTCATTACACCACAAAACTCTAAGTTATAATTTTCTGTCATTAAACCTCTTCTATGGGTGGTGAAAGTTGAACAGCAGTGAAGACTCAAACCATTGTGTCACATAGTGAACCATGCTACGCCAGGATAAAGTCAAACAATGGAATAGTAAACACATCCAAATCCCATCTGTGTCACAGTGTCCACCAGTGGGACTGTGACTGCATCATGGGATCCTGAATTGCAAGTCCTTTTATTTGAGGGCAAGGGACACACAGCCTAAAGAATAGTATAATTTTATCACTTAGTTTATTCTATCAGTCCAAAATGCTGTAGTGAGTGTCTAGATCAGTTATGCTTTTTCATAACTGCCATGTTTTATAGGGTAGTGCTAAAAAATCTAGTACTTTGGTTTATTACATCCACATCAGAATGACCTACACCTTCTCAATTTGGGTGCATAAATGTAACTGTAGGTGTCTGTTCATATATTTTATGTTTCTTTGCAGAAGAATGGTTCTACTCTGCACAGTTCTGTCCCGCATGAGCAACCATCAACGATTATGTTGTGGTTATCACATATGAAAATGGAAGAAAACAACAGCTTCCTTCACACTCGAATGTAAAGTAGAGGTGAAAGGAAAGGTTAAGTTGCAGTAACATTTGCTACTTCAGTTATTTGCACTGATGGGGTAAGGTGCTTGAGTGCAACTACTTTTGCTTTTGAAGAGGGTGCCTTTCCCTTTGGTGCTGGGGACTGGGTGGAAGGTTTGCTCTGTCTGCAGGGAATCTGTCTGCTTTCACCTGCAATCAAAAGACTGGTGTACCACACCCAGGCCCTGATGAGACCTATCCTCCTTCAGTGCAGCAGACCCCAGGGAGGTATGGATGGAGTTCCTGAGTGTCAGGCGGGAGAGAGGTGAGAGGTTATACCCAACCTAACCTGGTCTGTTACAAAGTTTTGGGCACGCTCTGACTTTGATTAATGAACTGTTCTGCCCCAAATATTTCTTGGATGTCTACATTACCATTTTCAATTGTGCTAACTCAAACAAAACAGCAATCAATTAACTAGAATTACAAAACTCTAGGCTAAACAAAGCCATCGTGAAGAAACTGGCTTTCAGCCCAGTATCTGCTGATGATGGGATATAAAACAGCCTATTGATTCTGCAGCTCTCAAATTCTTGTACAAAAGTAAAAAACAATGCTATTAGCCTTTTCAATAGGGAGAGAAAAAAAACTCCATTTTGTTCAGTGCCTCCACTTAGAAAAGGCAAACTACATTACTGAGCCAATTTTTAGAAGGTTGCACAGAAAGAAGTACTTTCAGCACATTAAGAAGACTTCAGCTTGGAGTTATACAAACTCTAGAAGAAAGGCAAGAACACTAAATTTGAAATTAGATTTATATGTCCACCTGTCAAAAATGCTGTGCAAACTTTTTGAGGTATTTTTATCTTTCATCAAGGACGCAATTTGAGAAGACAAAACAGCTCTTTCAAGTTTTTGTGCTGGTGACTGTCAAGTTTATTGCTAATACTATGATATTTAGTGCTTTTCATCTGGCTTCAGATGACAGAACCCTAAAACATATGAAGATCTCAGCTTCTAGTATTTATGCTTTGGGGGAAAAACTTGGAAACTTGAAACAAACACACAAATGGCTTAAATAAGAGGACAAGCAACAGCAACTGAAAAGATCAGTTTCCTAAACCTCTACTTTTTAATTAATCCTCTGCTCTGGAGGAGAGGTTTGAGGTTTTTCAATATGTAAGGGTTGCCAATACAAAAAGCATGCAGTAATTGTAAAAGCAGTAACCAGTCCAGCTGCATTCCCTGTGCAGAAACTGAGAGGGACAACAAGCCATAAATAGTGGTGTCACCGCCACTCTTTGCCTCAGTTAAGGAGTATTATTATTCTAAACACAAAACAAACTATTGCTTGGGCTCCAACTTAAAGTTTCAAAGCCTCATAAATCTGCCAGGTCGAAGCCAATTTTCATTGGAATTTTGGAAGGGAACTTCTTGAGAGAAATATCCAGTGCTAATTTTAATTTCCTTTTACTACTTGTTTTAAAAGCCTTGTCCAAAATCAAAATGGTCTCCAAATGGAAGAATACAAATTTTTCTCTGATTCACCTCATTCTATGTATGCCCATAGCTCACCACTAGTCTTCTACAGTAAATGCAAGCAGAACACCTACAATGACTATATATTTTCCTTTAACCTGAAGCTGCTGAGAACTGTCTTTAGGCAGAGATTGATGTGATGAGTGACTGCATGTTAATTACTGATGGGCTTTAGGTAGAATATTGCTGCCTAAGCTGTCGTCTCCAAGGTCTCAGTTGAGGCAGGTGCTTTGCCTTCAGTGTAAACCTTTTTTAGGTTTGTTCAATAAAAGGTTTGGAAACTGCTGCCAATGAGTACAGTTGCTGGCTCCAAAAGAGAAGAAGAAGGTTTTGATTATTTATTTTAATAAAAAGGAAAAATCCTTCAATGAGAGCTCAACAGACATCTGAGGCAATTTTCAGAAAAGTCTACTCAAAAAGAAGGATGTGTGTATGTGCTAACTCTCTGATTGCCCTTGCATGAATAATTTTTTTTCCACTGCTTTTTCTGCTTCAGAGTATCTTCCCAGGTGGAGAAGCCAGCCTTTTCATCCTTCCTGAAAGGGAGAGGGGGCAGGTCAGAAATTCCTCCCTTTTCTTAAATTTCTACACTACCCTCCAGCCATAATACTTAATTGTCTCCATGCATTGTATTCTACACAGAAAACCTGCTTGCAGCACAGTGTTTCCTAGATTCAGTGTTTTATTGTTATAATATATGCTGTTACATGAGTGCTAATATGCAAAAGAAACAAGATGAGCAATATAAGATAAAATCAGAGGTCTCTTTGTTTCTAGGGATATTTATTCCATTTTCATGGTTATGAAATTCTGTTCTCCTTCTATGCAAAAAAAAATTGGCTCCGAGCATCAATGAACGCAGTGATAGAATGGACATGATTAGTCCAAGATCCCCACAAAGAACTTTAAAAATGAGAAAAGTATCAAAACGGTAGGTTGTAGAGCGAGAGAGAGAGAGATTGATTAAGAGATTGATTAAGATATTTGGTATTGTAAGAAAATTATCTTTTTTTCCCCACGTGCTTATGATTTTAACAAACATTTGGCTTTTTTCTGTTGGGTTTTCTTGTTTGTTTTTGTTGGTGGTGGTGGTGGTGGTTTTTTTGTTTTTTTGGCTTTTTTTGTTAAGCCTGCTATAGGCCCATACCATACTCAGCTGGTCAAAACACATGGTCTTGGGCTAAAGAAAGGCAGCATAAGCAGTGGAGGTTTTTCCAATGAAAAGAAAGAAGGTAGTAAAAAGGACTAAAGGACTACTCTACATAGTTCAAGTGATTAGGGTAGAACAGAAAAATATTCTGCCTCTAACGTGGATTTAAATAAAGATGTTTCTTTGCTTGTTAACTACTGTCAAAAGAGACCTCATTCTGGGAAACATGCTGAAAAAAGTTTTTCTTTGTATACCATGCATATCAACTGCCTGGTAGACAAAGAAAGATTCTTTGTGACTCTCTTGTTTTTACACACAAAAGCAAATAACAGTGTCTGCATCTATAGGTATTGCTTTCCAGTGAAACAATTTTATGTCATACCAGTCCACCAGATTCAGAAAAATAATTGGACTATTGTTGGCCATAATAACACGTTGTGATTACAACAGATCCTCACTCTGCGAGTCAAAACCAAATTTACAAGCTTGTGAGCATTTTTAGCTTTTTGCTTCTTTATTTTTGCTTCTCTGTTTTGGCCCAGATTGACCCTGCACTTCTGGACTTGTTGTTCTACCAGGATATCTCTTAACCTCATTAACAGAGGCTCTTATTAAAGGGAGCTCTGTGCAGCAGTGTGCAACACTGACATGGTTGTCTAATGGAAAGCACAGCTGTGAGGACCTTCCTCCAGGAAGGCAAAAGAGATAGTTACTATCAAAGCAAATTTAGGCTTCAGACACAAGCACTTCTTGCTTTTTTTATGCTTTGACATTGTGCAATCTATAGCAGTGTCTTGTAGGTGAAAAGAAATATGCAGCTGGAGGGTGTCAGAGCTTTTTCCAGCAAGTAACCTTGTCAATAAAACAGCCTGAAACTTGGTTTATAGCTTTGGCAAAGCCATCATAGGCTGAATTAGTCACAGCAGCAAAGCTATCTGCTCACCAGTAGGGAATCTTCACATTACAAACTTTTTGTATAAACCTCATGAGATTTAATAGGAATTACTTTATATACTAGTAAAATTTATAGATTTTTACAGACTCTAGAGCTTGTTTTTGCTCTTTCCAACTCTTTGCAAAACTAAGATGAGTTCCTCTGGCTCTTAGGCTCTTCTCTCTTAGCTTTCTCCCAGATGCTGCTGCTAAATGTTCAGTGTGCATGCATGAGTCTGGAGACTTGGCTAGAAGGCAACAGAAGTCTGGAGCTCAGGAATGTTGCTGCCTTTCACTTTCTCTCTCTGTGAACTTCCCAGAGTGACTGCTTCTCTTGTTTAGGCAGTAGTGTGGTTATGATCCCATCAAATAATTGAGCAAGAATGCAGTTCCCTGGTATAGTTTACAAATCTTTAGGAAGATTGGTATTTTCAATCTGTTTCAAACTTGTGGACCCCTGTAAAATGAATCTAAGTCTACTGAAGCAAACTTTCTTTTCTCAGTTATCTTTCCAGGTCTCCTAGTAGTACACCACATGTTAAAGACCACTGATCTAGAAAAAGAGTCCTCCCTTCCAGCTGAAATTTAAGTTATGTTTACTCAAAGGTTCAGAACACTGTCAACATCACTTAGTTTGTACAATCTCTGTTATAGGGACCATTTCCTTTGTTTTTTACAAAAGTTGCACTTAGTTCATTGGGCACTGTGCGTTGTGAGCATTACTGCTGTAATTACTGTATAGATAATAAATGGCAGTTTTATCTGAAGGTCCTCAAAATATCACTCTGTAAGAAAGTTTCTCACCACTGGATTTGGAATATTTGGAAATGATTACTGTTACATTCTCAGAAGCAGGATGTGTTTCATGATGGTTGGTAGACTAGAGGTATGAGGTAAACATTGTCATAGCTGACTGAGTTTTTGTGGTTGCACCCTAACTTGTACAGCTTTCATGAGAGAAGCCAAGACTGAAAGGAAACATGGGAGTTTCATGGAGCACAATTACAGTTGTTTATTCAATTATTAGCCAGTCCTGAAATGACTCACAACACAGCTGCTTAGATTTACAGGCAGTTAACAGTCTTAAGTGTTTGTTGGCTTTTTTGTTCAAAGTGATGTAGTGGGACACTGTCCTGGGACAGATGTACCACAAAGTTGAAGGCTTGAGGAAACGGAACACACTTTTGTCTCTTAAATCAGCTGCTTTGTCAATGGCTGTGAGAAAGATACTACGAAAGTGATTTTATCTTTCATATCTTGAGATAGCAGAGTAATCTAGTAACAGTATTCAGTGAAAGTTGGGCACTCTAAAAATTCTGGGATTCTCTGATCTGCTATTTCCAAATACTCCAATTTTGACTTGACTTTATTTGGTAAATCTTCCATCTGTAATAATGACACAGTGTGCTGGCTGCTGGACTGGTGGAATTTTTTTGAAACAGTGATAATTGACATTCAGTCATGCCTCAGAATAATTTGGAACTGTTTTGGTTACATTAACATTCAAATTTCATACTTTTTGTATAGAGAATTACTTTGCGAACAGAGATAGAATTACCAGTAAATATAGGCCATGTCATGTCATATAAACAAGACTTTACAAAATGATGCAACATATTGCCTTTTCTAAATGCAGTTGTTTCTGATTTTATTTTGGGGCTGTTCTCCTGTACTAGACTTCTACATTAAATAAAAAAATTAACAACACTGACCATAACACCTTAGGACTTTTGGGTTTTCTTTTTTACTTTTCTTTTTAATTTTCTTCTATTTTTCTTCCTTATTTCATTAGTTCACTGAGATATCTCTTCTGCTCTTAATCTCCTCTGTCTGAGGTTGAGGTACTGTCTTTTTTCTTGCTTCTGTTTAAAGTATTCTGTATTTCTATACTGCTATATACAACCATTAAAAACTCAAAACTATCTATTCCTACTGTAGGCAGCAGTATTTGTAAAAACTGTAAGTGATTCTCTGTCTTTTTGTCAATGACAGATCTTCATCTTAGGGCTTGCATCCTTCTTCTGGACAGGCACTGGCTGAGGTCAATGCAAGCTGCCATTTAGAGGTTAACAGCCTTCATTGTTACAAGTCCTGATAAAGCTTTAGACTTCCTTCTCCACTGCCCTGCCTGCACTCATGTAGATTAGCGCAGAATGAAACTACAGCGAGTTTGTTACATCTTTGTTCTGTCTTGATAGGATCTGAAATCTCACCTTCCCTCGATGAGTCTGCAGTGGCTGACAGTGAGTTTTTGAGTGTTACTCAAACTTCCTGAGGGTTGTGATGAATTATGCCCGCTGCCCATGATCTGGTTGGCTTCTGCCACTCATAGAATTTACTAAGAGAGAGGAAAACCTTGTGCCGTGGTAGTAGCTTAGGACAGCACGGGCTGCAGCTTTGATGAGGATTGGGATGGCTGACGAGTGGCCAAACAGTTATCTGATCGGTGATTTGGACTGCGTGTTGCATTAGACAGCGATACAGCAAAGGAGATTACAGTCCTCTTAGCTCCTGCTTGGAAATTTGCCCCTTGGGATCCTCTCTGATCCATGCCCCTTGCAATCTGCCTGCTCTGGGGTCCTTACTCTGTGATGTGCAGCAAACCAAACTAAATGCAAGGAAGAATCCAGGGCCAGTTGTGTTTGAGAAAAATACTCCAGGGACTAGCTCGTGATCTTGGAGAAGTTAGGGGGTGAATTTAGTTTATTGCCTAAAAAAAAAGGCATGTTTATTACTTACTACTCAGAGGGTAGTTTAAAACAATTAGTCTAATTATTGTGGAGCATTGTGCCCTAAAAGCTACAGCTGAAAGTAGGGAACCACAAGATTTTCATGTAAGTAGGAAAAGGTTTTTTTTAATAACCTAGATGAGTCAGAAGAAACCAGTGGTTATATGTTTGAAGGAGTTTCCTTGAAGTTGGAGTCCTGTAATGAGATGAGCTCATCTGCCATCTGAGCAACCTGTACTAGCACTGTTGAAAAGTAACTCTTAGTTGCTGCTTAAAGCAAGTCTAATACACTCCTTGTTGCGCTCTGAAGGCCTTGGACTTGATCCTGCTTTTTTTTTATACATGTAGACTCATCACAAAGCATGCAGCAAGAAAAAACCCTTTTAAAGAGCATTATCTTGCAGCCCTAAATAAAACACACAAGACGAAGGCCTCCTTGTGATGTTTTAATACTCCTTTTGTGAATAATCAATTTAAGCCAAAAAGAGGCAGCTGAATTTTGAAAAACAAGCACCTCCTCTGTGCCCAGCAAGACTGTTTGCTGTGCAAGCACCAAACAGAGAAAAGAAAGTGGCTGGGATCCTGCTCCAGCTTTTTTTTGAGCTTTTGACTGTCCAGAGAAAGTGGGGTAAACATCTTCCACCCTGGAGGGGTTGCAATGGTTCACCTTAACTACTGGCTTTGTTATGAGTAACATGGAACTAGTGGGCACTTTCTTCTAGAGCAATATGGCTGAAGGCCGAAGTTTGAAATTAACAGCTCAATTCCAGCCTTATAATCTAAAAATACTCCAAAGAAAATTTAATTGGGAAGAAGATGAGTCCTTGTAAGACTGAAACATAGTTTTGTTTCAGTCTTACTCTTGTTTGCAAGAGTGTAGATGCAAGTGTTTTCAGGAATAATACAGAAGAGAAACTTTCTGGAGAAGACCAGATGGGAAATGTAGACAGCTATTATTTATCACAATGAAAAAAACATCATGGGGGGGAGGTTGTGCTTAAGACCCAAGACTTACTTGTAAGGAATTTGAGACCTGAGCTGACAACATAATTGCACTAGCTTTTGAATTTACCAGAAGCCTATTTCATGAAAACTGCAGCTGGTCTCTGTGCTTTTCTTATGAAACACAGTTGCATTTGTGGAAGATCCAAGCAGTGCTGCTATGTGGAAAAGCAAATAATCTCAAAGATGTTTACTTCTGCATGGAAATATTCCCAGACAAAGGAGTGAAACCCTCTCCCTAGAAAGATTAAGTTCAGTCATTTCCTTCTGTACAATACTTTGTCCTTTTCTTACATCGACAGTCTTCATACTTGCAACCACTAAACTTCATCCTCTTACTCCCATTCATTTTGCCCACTATTTGTTTCCCAAGGCAAGTGGCATGAAAGTCATCTTGTATTTAAAGTACTTCCACTTAAACTTTACAGTAAGATTGGTGGTAAGATATTTTGAACTTTGTGATTAAATGTTTTAGCAGCTGTTGCTGTAAAGACTTAAATATGCTTCCAATTTTTTTTTTCACACAGGTATCTCATAAAATTGGAGGTAATTGAATACCTACAGAATACAGACATAAAGTAAGTATGATAGCATTTTATTTGATATTAATGATTTTATGGGAACATATAATTACTTGAATGGTTGTGCACTCTGGCATTAGTGTGCCTGAAAGAGTGTGTTCTATGAAACAGGAGCACAGCTCTAAAAACTCTATACTTAACAATATTGTTTTGCAAAGCAAATGAATGTACCTGTGCCTGACAATTAAATTGTATTGTGGGTGGAATAATTAATTTGGACACAAAGCAAGATGCACATTGCATTTATTATTATTATTTCTGCTACTACTACTACTCCTACTACTACTACTACTAACTGGGGAGTGCCCAGGTTAATATTATATCTGTTTTCCCCGCTTTACACCCTAGTGCATGGCATAGATGCAGCAGTTTTCTTCCACAGATCCTCCCCCTCACCGAACAATCAATTCTGGGATGTGCCTCTTTCTCTTAAGTGTGTGTAGGCGGGGTGTCTTTACAAGTTGCAGTTTTCTGTTATTGTAGGGACTGGCTTTTTTCCCCCTCAGATTCTAACTCAGAACAGATAAACTTGTGCTTCTCCTCAACTGAATGTTGAAATTCATCATCAGACAGCAAAACTGAAATGGCAGTGACTTCTGTACGTTTAAAGGCATTGGCTACAGTTTTGCTGAGTCACAGCCAGAACGAGGAAAACATTAACACAATGACTGGTGCGGTTCAGAGCTGGTCATGTAAAGAAACGCTGTGATGTTTGAGAACATATGCATATGTACAAACTTACTGGTAGAGCAGTTAATATAAGCAGACCTCCCAGAAGGAAAAGAATGTTAGGTTATAGATGCCCAATATGGTAAGAGAATCCCTTTCAAGCAGTACAGGAAGGGAAGTCCTGGCCACCATTGTGAAAGACACCAAACTCATTAGAGGTGCAAGTTTCTGACTGCCAGGGCAGCTGGAGGGATAGAGGTGGAGAACTGGCAGATGGAGCTGGATCCCACCTTGTGTATGGGGAAAGGCAGGGATCCTGCGGTGTGAGAGTATGAGAGATGCTGTGAGAGTGAGTAGAAAAAGATGTGTGTCGAAAAAGGTGCAGCTGGGGAGAACACGGACCTGCTTCTTGCCTGTGCACAGGAGTGCTGCTGAGGGTGACTGACAACAACTGGTGCTCCCCCCTGTGCCACTGACCTTCTTGTGCACAGGCAAAATCCAGGAGAAAGAAAGAAACCTGCCCGCAGCTTCCTTGTCACTTGTGCCCTTTTACCAATAGTCAGGTGAATTACCTGCAAAGACAGGAGTTCCCACAATTTATCCACGTATCTAATTCCTCCAAAAATGTGCGGTTCTTCATATACATACATACATTCATATTTTGTGCTACAGTGTTGTAAAGCTTGACCTTTAAACCTCTCTCACTCTTTCTGCAACAATTATCCTACATTATCAGTCAGTCGCCTTAAAACTCAGGGTATTTTGTCAGTCCACTGCAATGTTATTTTTAGCACAAGCAAACAGAAACCAGACAGACTCATGATCAGTCCTTTGGGGAAACGGAGGTAGAAGGATGAAGAGAGAGGAAGAGACTTCTTCTCTTGAAGATTTTTCCTGTTAGTCACAGCACTGAGGAAAAACAAACTCCATATGGAACAGATCATGTAAGGCCTTTAAAACATATTTGGAGAGACTGTACAGTTTCTTAAAGGAACTTGGAATAGTCTGTGGTTTGGGGGTTTTGCTGTATTTCCCATTTGGGGACATGTGTGCATTTTCATTTGTTTTAATTCAGACCGAGTTAAATGCATCAAGCAGTAGTTTGTTTTATTACCATCTTTCAAAGATCTATTCATAAAGGTAAAACGTTCCCTGATTCCCCAAATGGGAAAGAGTTACAAATGCTTTTCTCCCAGTAGTTTCATCAGAGAAGTTATTTTTCTTTTTATTTTCTTTTTCACAATTTTTTATTATATTTTTTTCTATTGACTTGCAAATGAAGGCTAACTTTTTGTTCCCAGCACAAGGCCAGAGTGTAGTGTACTAAGGCAAGGATATGTGCTCAGCTGGATGCTGAATTCAGACATGGACGAGCTATGTAGTGCAGGAGATCACAACCAGTGGGCTGATTTTAGTGGAGCTATTAAATTGCCCTTTTTCACTTGCCCCCCTGTCAAGCAACTTTGTAGAATACCATTCCAGAGTATTAACTGTGGAGTCCAGCCTTCTGTGATCTGCCTTTCCTGCCTGATAGGATAGTGATGGCTCACAAGGAAATAGGAGTGGAGCGAGATTTATCCCTTGGTGAAAAGGTGCTTCACACAGAGGGTAGTTGGGCACTGCAACAGGCTCCCCAGGGAAGTGGTCACAGCACCGAGCCTGACAGAGTTCAAGGAGCATTTGGGCAATGCTCTCAGGCACAGGGTGGGATTCCTGGGGCTGTGCTCTGCAGGGCCAGGACTTGGACTTGATGATCCTTGAGAGTTCCTTCCAGCTTAGAATATTCTGTGATCTATGATAACTATGCTGTAATTCTGCAAGGTCAATAAATGTTATGTGCAAGAATAGCTGTCATTAAAGCATTTGAGGTATTTTTTTTCTTGAACAGGTAATATAGTAATATAGTTATTAAACACAAACTTTTGAAAGGTGGCCAAAATGAATTCATAAATGTGGTAATCTTTTAAAATTCAGCACTCATCACAAGAATATTTAGTGTGCATATTGGGAAAGAGCTCTGGGCTTCTGAATAAATATCAGGGAAACAGACGCTGACCAAGGTGTTTTGGTGATATTTTTGGGTTTTCTTTGGTTTGTTTTTTAAGATTCCAGTGAGAACAGGTAAGATAAGGGCAAACACTGAAACTTCCTGCTTTTCTGAATTACTGCTGTAATTACTTGTTTTGACATCTGAAAAGTATGAGCTGTTCTCTCCTCCAAGTTTTCCTTGTATTCCATATACTGTATATTAGCACGAGTAGAGGCAGAAACTGTTATAGAACGAAAGCGACACAGCTTTAGTAAATGTGAAATATGGAATGAGGTTTTACAGGAAACCAAGTATTTTGTTAGTGCTCAGAGGAATAAGGAGCACTGAACGTATATGAAGAATTCAGGCTTTATTTAAGCCATTTTTTCTCTTTTGTGTAATTTTAATTTATTCTTTTTTAATATTGTGTAACTTTAACCTCACCTTTCTAAAGAAGATGACCCAGTAGCCTGCCACGAGGCAGGTGTAGTCTCTATCTACAGACTCTTGGAATTTGCTTTTTACGGGTCTGTGTTTCGCGGTGGACTTGCCCCCTTCGCATTTTGGCAATTTGGCAACTCACTTAGAGAAGCTCTCTCAGACCTGTGAATTGAATTTCAGACCCGTGGTGGCAGAGAGGAGCGGGAGGGCAGCTCGGCGAGGCGGGGACGGGGCTCGCAGCCAGGCGGAGAGACTGTGACCTGACACACGGGGGAGGGCAGGAGAGCCCAGCGCTTTTCCCCGCGTGAAAACAGTAGCGGATTTTTTTTTCCTTTTTTTTTTTTTTTCCTTCTTTTTTATCCCCCATTCCCTTTTCCTCCCTTCTTCTTCCCGGGGTTGTAATCCGACTGCTCTCTTTGGCTCCATTCCAGAGACAAATCCGAGTGGTTAATCTCTCTTCCCCTCCTTTCCCAGCCTCGGGGGCTGGGGGGCGGCGGAGTAGGGAGGGGAAGGAGAGCAGAGCAAGCACCAGCCCAGAGCCGGGCCAGGCCTCCCCGGGGAGGGGCTGAGGCAGCGGCTGGGCTGCGGGAGCTGCATGGAGGAGGGGAGTTTCACAGACTCCTCTGCCCGGCTGCGAGGAGGAGGAGGAGGAGGAAGTTTGGAGATTAAGGCGCTGCCCGGAGCTGGAGCGCACGGAGTGAGCCGGGGCGCGGCCGCGGGCGCTGTGAGGGGGACAGCCGGCCGGCGCCGCTGAATGTAAGCTCCCGCACCCCGGCCCGCACCCCTGCGCCGGGATTTGCAGCGGGAGGAGGAGCGCTGGGCGAGGGCAGCAGACGGCGAGAAGCTGCCGGTGAGCGCTGCCGGGGGCTTTGTTCGGTGGGGCGCGCCGGGGAGGGGGCGGTGGCTCCCGGACCGGCTCGGCTCGGCTCTGCTCTGCTCGGCTCGGCTCGGTTCGGGGCGGGCGGGGAGGGTCCCGGTGTCCCGCAGCCCCCGAAGCCGCGCCGGGGCTCCGCAGGGGAGCGCAGCCTTTGTGCGCGCCCGCCGCGGGCACCGCACCGTGCCGGGCTCCCACCGCGGCCGCCGCAGCGCTTTGTGCTCCGCCGGAGCCCCGGGCAGCCTGGCCCAGCTGCACCGGCTCAGCCCGAGCCTGCGGTTTCATCGAGTTTCTTCGGCGAGGGAGGAGGTACTTCTTTAAAATATGATAAAATTCCGTAGGGCCTCAGGTTTTGTGGGGATGCTTTAGCAAACCCCCAAAACCCATCCTCTGTATTTTTTTTAATGTTTTAAAGTTAATGGGATTGTGATAAGTATGGCCTAAAGAGGTTTAAAAATATGATTGATCTGTTGTTAAGTAGCAGGAGCTTTGATTCTGTGGAGAGGCAGTGGGGCAGAGCTGCCCTATAGGACGCTGGATGAACTTCCCCATATCCCGCACTCGTCTTTTCCCTGCTTTGCGGGTCGTGTATCCCAGTCCTTGCTGAAGGAGAAGCCTTTCAGATCTCATCCTTCAGTGAGCACTGACAGACCTGAGGCACTCGTTTCCTTCTTTTTTCACAAGCCACACTTCTCCAAGTACGAGGGACAAGGACCTGAAGCAAACTTAGACGAACGTTGAGCTGGTTTCCAATACGGTCTGTCTTTGGTTGGCTTTTTTCCTCCTTTGATTATTAATGGGCAGACACAGAAAGAGCTGTGGCCTTGCTTTTTTTCTTTTAATGCTTGCTGGTACTTCAGCATTTTAATAACTCTGCCTAGAGAACCTGATGACTTATAGGTGTTTTGAAAGCTGTGTAATAAGAGCCTACTAATAGTCATCTTTTGCTACTGTTTCATTCTTGGAGGGAGCAGTCTTTGCTGCTGGAGAGTTGCAGTTCAAATTTCCACAAGCGTTTGTTGCCCGTGCCTCTAGCTAAATTTATAAAGGAATTCTGTTAGCTTGTGTGAAGCTAAATCTGGCTGTAGCAACTCCTGGCTGTACAATTCACTGTGGTTGGCAAGGCACAATATATAGCTTCCTTGAGATTTATTTTTAGGGGTTTTTTCCCCATGGTGTGTGTGGGGCACGTAGTTGTCATAATTTTGGGAACTCTTCACCAATGTGTTTGTGGGTGCTTTGGGATGAAAACATAAGAGTTATGCTAAGGTTAGGAAATGTATTAATAGAGTGCTTGTCTTGAAAATATGAGAAGGCAGTTTGAGATTGGCCTCTTAATGAATATTGGTATTGTTCTCAGGTCCACGCAGATGCTTAACTATTAAACTTGGACTCTACTTCTCTGTGTTCTCAGTTGGCAAACTAGAAATGGTGCAAAACACTTTGATAAAAGGTTCAGTTTAAAATGTGTTCATTTATGGGAATGCTGGCTGTTTCTCACAAACCTAGAGAGCCCTAAGCAAACAACGTCGACCTGTGGCCACACAACTTAGTGCATCTCTTCAAAGGCATGCTATGATTCTAACACTAGGTGTTAAGGTGTAATTTTTCTTGTTTTACTTTTGACTTTCCAGAAAAAGAGAAGGGGAAAAAAATAGTTGTGTAGCCAAATTAGTTTGTGATTTATAGTCTTACTTGATAACATCTTGCAAAGACAGTATTGACTTGATTTTTAAGTGGAAATCTTCAAGTAGTGAACCTAGTTTGTTGGCAGCTCTCATCATTTCAGGACATCTGCTAATGTGTTCTTCTTCCTTGGGCAGGATGTGAGACTACAAATTAACTGTCTAGAGGCATACTTTGAGACTACAGTGTTTGATTGTGAGGCCATGGGAAAAGGTAGAAAGGGTTTGGAGCTGACTAACTGAGCACTTGGTACCTTCCTGTGTGGGAGTGGGGTGTTTTTGTCTAGGTAGATTTTTTTAATGGCGTTGTGTTTTGGGTTTCTTTGTAGTTTTGTTTTTTTATTTTGTTTTAATCCTTTGTTGTGACCTAAAAAGTGTAAGCTAGAAGGGAAGTGAACATATCTGCTTACTTTTCTAATAAGTGGCAAGTAGTGAGTTTGTGTGCTTTTTGCTGCTGTTGCTTGTGTAGGTTGGTGTGTTTGAACCTTTCGCTGACACAGTCTTTCATGTGGCACTGGTGGTAGTATTTTTGTGAAGTCATTTGGAGGAGTATGCATGTTTGAAAGCCTCCTTGTGTGCATTTCTTTGGGTTGGGTTGTTGTATACCTGTTGTCCTCTGCCTTTCATATGCTTGTGATTTCTTGGCTCCTGTTCAGGAAAGGCTTTTTAAAGCCTTGCTAACCAGATAGGACTGTAGCAACTGACAAAGGCATTTACTTGAAGCAGTGCTTTATTGTCTTTGAATGCAAACTCAGCAGTGCAAAGCTGGTCACTTTCTCTAGCCACAGAACACTAACAGAACTGTAATTTGACATTGGCTTCTGTGATTTTATCTTGCTTTGTGGTAGCATCACCAATACAACTTTTAGGCTCAGGTGAGTACTTCTGAGATCAACCCAAAAATGGGGAAATCAAGAACACAGTTACAAAATCTGCTGTTAGTAATTTTGAAGAGTAGGTCCACAGATTAGCCTGAGATAATGCTATTGAAAAAAAGTTTCTGTACAGAGGTGTAGTCTCTAAAATTGTCACTAAAAAAGACCAATCCTAAACCAAAGCAATTATTTGGGAAGGATACTACAGAATGGATGGAGATTGTTTATCTCTTAATTTTTTAAGAAGTCTAAAATAACAGTATTTTAACAGATACTTAGTGCAGTTGTTAAAGGATGCCAAAGACCTATTGAACTGTTGATTTTTATTTATTTATTCATTTTCTTCATGCTTGGTTGCCATTCCATTAATTGCTGGACACCACTAAGTTTCTACTAGCCAAGCCAGAGCTGCAGCTCTTGGTTGTGAGAGCATGGGGTTATGAAGAAGAGGGACCACATTTCTGGGTGGCAGCATGACCCTGCCATGTACCCCAACTCCATAAGGTCAGATGTGCTGGATCAGGAAATAATGGGAACATCCAAGCTGATGAAGGGAGCCATTTTCAGGCTCCATTTAGAAGTGTTTCTTAGATTAGACAGGTATAAAGCTGTGGCAGTTATAAATTAGAACAAAGGAATCAATCTGATGTGCATTCCCTTTTGTATTCAGCCATGTTGAGACGGAGAGTTGCTGTGTTAAAGAAACATGTTTTATTGACATGTTAAATTAGTTATGGCTTTAAGTTACTCTGCTATAAATTTCTTAATCGCCAAATACAGTACAGATATTTAGATAGAATGTACAATAGAAGATAGAATAATAAAATAGGAAAAAATGCAAGTTAATAATGTAATGTCTACCATTTGGAAGACATTTGGAGAGATGGCAATCCTCTTATAATAAGCTGGAATTTTTTCTGGTGGGGACAATGAGGATGTCTTACCACTACTTACTCTAAATGACATTCTATTTCTGTAAAGTTAAGAGGGGAAGGTGGGGGAAAAGAATTTTTGCAGCCTTCAGCAAAGTCTGGAGTGGCCAAAAGGCTTGCAGAACTGTTGCTGAATGGTTAATTCTGAGAACCTGCATTACTGTCACTGCACATAAAAAGTTTTAGCTAGTAGGACTGTCAAGGAGAAAGAAAGTGGAAGAAAGTGTTATTCTTGTAAACTTAGAATGCAAAGGATGTGGAGCCTAGATTTCCCCTGCGCTTCAGAAAAGCGTCACACACCATAGTGAGTGGTGGAACCACAAAACTGTCCTGGGAACAGGAGTAAAGGGAATGAAGAGTAAAGTCAATCTTAGTGCAGTGGCAACAGTTACAGTTTTAAGTGCAGGAGTCAGAGATGAATGTGAGCAGATTGAATAATAACTAAAAGTATCAGTATAGCCTGTTGGTATTCATTAATTTTCAAAAAAAGCAAAAAAAGTGTGTGACAAACTATTTCTTGGTGTTTAAACTTTCCCAAATCACTTTAAAGATATAAAGGGTTTTTTTTTTAAGTTATGGTTGTTGTGTCAAATAGCTTCATCTAGTCTGATTCATGAAAGGTTGCGTTTATGTGAACTTGGCCTAAAATAGGTTTAACCATGAACTTGATTACAAATGCAGGAAAATAAAGGGACCTAGACAGGTGAAGAAAATAGAGGGAAAAACTACTTTTCAAGAAGACCTGAAAGAAGCAGTTGTCCAAGCAAAGTTACAAGCTCTTAAACCCACTGTCATCTGTTGACTGAGGTGCCTTCTGAAGAACCTGCATGTGGGAGTGGTCACTACCTGTGTTTTCACTAATGACAATGCAGAGCATTGCTGTGAAAGTACCAAGCAAGGTTGACAGTTTGAAAATTTATCTGTAAGAGTGACTTTATGCATTTGACTTATTATTTTCTTCCTTCCTTCCTCAACATGCGCTCCACTAGTTCTGCTTCCTAGTGTTCTATGGGACCATGATGATTATGCTAGTGGAGGCTGCACGTGTTGTTTTTTGTAAGTGTAGTGAACAGGTATAAATTGGGCTGGCAGCAGTTTCCCATGTAAACTTTAGACTGAAGCAGTGCTAATTAACTGTGAATCCTATAAGTCTTGCTTGCCTGCTCTTGAGTTTCAGACTGCAAGTGGTGCCAAGCCTCTTTCTGTAAGCATACATTCTGTAGAAATTTGCATGTGAGCCCTGCCCAGATGTTTTAAAACCTAACTTAATGAATGTAAACATTTGAATATATGAACCTTCTTATCCATTCAGCTGTTTCAGGATCACGCTCCAAGCATTAGTATCATTGGCTACTGTTTTCTGCTGATAAGATGCGTGCTTCCTTTCACTGGAAGAGATAAAAAGTGTGTACAGTGATTGAATCACCTGCTCATTTGCTTGCTCACAGCCATTGGAGATGAAACCTTGGTACCTTGGGAAGGAGGTGGCTGTTTGGGTTGTCCTGAGGAGCAGTGTCAGGGGCAGCATAACAGCCAGTTTCTTTTCATGGTCATGGCTGACGTCTTCCAGCATTGTCGTCTGGGTGTAGGCTTCAAGGTCAGTTTCTGCCCTTTAATTAGCCCACATAAAGAGTCTCTATCTCTTAGATTTAGTGCACAGGCTCTAGTGCTAGTATTTTCTCCGATGCTTCCTCTTGTGTTATGCAGAGTTATCTGTAAACACAGGCAAGTTTTCCTCCCTAACCCCCTGTAAACTCTGATTTGTTGAAGTATTGACCAATGTTCACCCGCATGTATGTCCCCTAAGATTAGATATACTGTCAGGTGCAGCTTCATTGTGGTTTCTAAATACCAGAATCAATGTGCTCTTTGGGGGTTTTCTTTTTGTTTTTGTTTCTTTTTCTGTATTTGCATTGCCTACCCCAGTGAGTCCAGATCCATAGCTGAGTTCCCAACACATTTCAGAAAGGAAGCGGCAGAACAACTTGCTTTCTGCTGCTGCCACTGATCTCTGGTACTTCAGTATAAAGTAACATAGTGCTTTGTGTCGATGTCTGATATGGGGGAAAAATGATAGCTCCTTCTTTGTGAATAATTTTGAAAATAGGTGAGATGAAGAACTACTTATTTGTACATCAGTAATCTTTATTACTTCAGCATGCATAGAGCTTTCCACTTCTTGTTTTAAACTGAAACCAAGTTAATAGCAGAGTTGGATTTGGCTTGCAAGCAGTATTGGTGATGCCAAGATGAGCATGCTTCATACTCGAGTGCTTATGAAGCTTTCTCACTGTTTACTTCCAATTCCTTCTCACTATCCTGATAATGTGCCTTGTGAGGTTGCTCAGAGAGCTGTCACACCTTAGTGTCTGAGTGATGTCATCACAGACTTCAGTTGCTTGTAGAAATGCTATTTTTTCAGCAGTCTTAGCCTATTGGAATGGTATACAAAGATGTATTTAAGAATAAATCAGTATTTAATTTGGAGAGATAGTTTCCTTCCCTCGTACTCTACCAGCATGCAGTTTGTAACATCTTCTTTCTGTCAGTCTTTTCTGGTAATTATCGGTCTCTCTCATGTTGGAGGAATGAAGTCATAAACCTCTGATTTGCTTTATCTTGGTCATTCTGTGCTGCTCCTGCCCTGAGGAGGTTGCTGTCTGTGTCCTGCTGGCAGACAGGACCATTTAGCCCACTCCTCACTGGATACAGCCTTTGAGAATCTTTGCCTTGTCAGGTTGGTTGTACTGTGAAGGCTCTTCTGCCTTATGGTATGAGAAGATTGCCTCCAGCATCTCCTCCTCCTGAGCTTGAACTCATTTAATCTTCTGAGTTTTTCCCAGATTTTTGAGGCAAAGCTCCTGACTTACTTTCTTAAACTCTAGCTGCAGTACCAAGCATCAGAGTGCAGATGTTTTGGTAAACCGCTCTAGAATGCTGCAATCTGTTATTAAGTGAAAGTAATTTCTGAGGGAATGAATGACTATTTAATCTCCAAGGTTTCTTTCTGATATATAGGGCAGTATCTTGCCACGATTGTGCTCCTCCATTGCTTTAGATGACATGGTTCCTAAATTGGATATCTGTGCTGGGAGGGTCAGTGCTAGGCAAATTTCTCAGGGGAAAATAACAAGTTTTCTGCAGACCTTCCCTTCAGGAGTTGTTTTCCATTTTCTTAGAGCGTGCCAGCAGGGAAATGCAGACCAGAGCATTAAGAAAACCCCACTTTTCTCTTGGTATGAAGGGCAGAGTGGTTTGTTAAGGCACGAGACATGCTGGGCAGATTTTAGAGCTGATCTCCTGCATGCTGACTTATCCCAGTGATCTGAGTTACTGCAGTTTGCACTCTGCCACTTCACCTGCAGCAGTGTGGCCTGTTCCCAACACAGGTGTGCTGTGCATGCTCATGTGCATGCTCATCCCACACTCGTGGCTGTGTACGCTGACAGTGTCGCTTGTGCTCTTCACCTTAGAGCCAGGCTGTCCTGCTGGATCTGCTGCCACGCACACTGCAGATCCAGGAAGAATCACGTTGAAGAGGTTATTTCTGCAACCCTGCGGCAGAGGATCCTGCTGATAAGCAACCTCTGTTCTCAAACACAGATTTGGCTCTTGCACTTCTCAGGCCCCTTCAAAGCAATTTGTTGATCCGAAGCACAGAATAGGTGCTGACTCAGACTCCCACAAAGTCAAAGCAAGGAGAATAGGTGATTTTTTTTTCTGCCCTGTTTTGGTGAAGCAGTGATGTGATTGGGACCTGTGATACGCACAGGTGGGGTATGGAGGAGAAAGATTTTCTCCCAGACACTACTGCATGCTGTTTGGATAGGATAGGAGCTGTGTCTGCTTTTCAAGGAAGAATGCTGAAAAAACAAAACCATGATGGATCTCATTTGCTCTCTTCAGAAGAAAAGCTGGTCATTAGCCTTTGTCACTTGTTGCTTGAGTGTCTCTTTCATCTCAAGGGGACAGTGCTGACAGACAGACCTGACAGATGCACCTGCCCACCCTGGCTGTGTGCATCATGCAGCTCTTGGAGCTTCTACAGGGGTCTGGATGCTAGAGCCGTCTGGATGCTTCTTCACTGCTGCTGTCTTGTAGTGATGAGGAGTCTGCCCACTAAATGTTATGGGTTTTTTTCCCTTTTGCTCTTTAACTCAATGTCAGTGTTGCACAAAGAGTTCTTTCAATATTTAATAGAGGATCAATGATGACCATCTTCTGATGATAAGAGGAAAATATACTGGGTTGGTTCCTTTTATTTGTTAATTATAAATATTGAGTCATATCAGGGGGTGATTAGTTCTGTTATCTGGATCACAGTTACTTGTCTATGCCCATACTTGCCCAATGCTACTTCTGTGCTGGGGACAGTTTGAGGTCATACCAGGGATGGTCTGGAGGAGTTCTGGCAAAGACTCACCCAGCTGTTGACCTTGTCATGCAACTCACCTTTGTGCTGTTAACTGTTTTGAATGGGTAGAGTGAAAGAAACTCCGGGAGCGCTGCATGAACCTAGTCCATGAAATTAACTTAATATGTCTGGGAAAGCTCTCAGCTGATTGCATGTGGAATAAATCCATTTGCTTGGGATATGGCACATTTTCCGTCTGTTAATCAGTCATGTCGTGCAATGAGAAGGTGCTACAGTATGTGGCCTTCCTGTAAAAGCAAGCTGCATTCCTCAGCCAGAAAACTTGGGCTTTAAGAATTGGCACATAAAGTCATGTCAGTAAAAGTCATGTCAAATAAAATTTCCCTTAGTCCTCCTCACTGGTGATTAAACTTGCACACTGGTTTGCTGTCTAGCACATGTGAACATCTACAAAGAATTTTATTCTGAGCTTTTCTTAAAGGATCAGTATGTGGAATTGTTTGGCAAGAGTATTTGTTTTAAAATGCTACAGTATGTGTTGACAAAATTTTTATTATGTCTAATGCACAATATAATCCAGGTCATAAGGATGGAGTTGTATAGATGTGAGGTGTGGTGTGTGACTAGGTGAGAGCAGGAATATCAATGAATGGAATTAATGTCTTGATATCCTACTTGAAATTGATGCAAATTCACACCTGTAAATTTGTGGAATTACATGTAGTAGAATTACTGTGGTCTTTTAGCCTAGCTGAAACAGGATAAGGAAATTCTTGAAAAGCAGAGATTTCAAAGCTCAGACCCCATGATTTGAGGGAACCCGTTAACTGGGCTAAAGTAATGTTAGCTTTCACCACACTGAGAGAGTGTGTAGAACACAAAGGTTATGAGTAATTTGCACTTTTTAGGGAAACTGAGGTGAAGATAATGACTCCTGAGGAATAAAGTAAAACACCCATCCTCTTATTGAAAATTATTGTGGTTGCCTCCCATGTAGAGTATACCTGAAAGGAGCACCTTAATTTTACTGCATCTTGAAAGATACTTTTCAAGCTTCTGGGCTTTTAATTCAACATTATAGTGTGAACTCCATGTTCCGAAGTGTTTCTCCTGGGACAGCCAGACATTATGGTTCAAGTCAGTTTAAATGTCTGAATTCAGGTTTCTTTGGTGCTTTTGCTTCTTAAGATGCTCCTTGCTTGATGCTTTAACCCTATATATTTTCTAAAAGTGATTAAGAAGTAAAGCTTTTTGGTTAATAACTGTGATATTTCTAGACTAACTAAGACTATTTTAAATCATGCCAACTTTTAAAAGATGAAATAGAAATTAGAAGACAAATGACAGTATATTTGTTAATCACTTTCTTGAAAGAGACATGCAAAATCTTCATGATAGTTTTTCTAGTACAAAAGTGTTCATTTTTCTTACTCTGATGGTTGAGAAATAAACCACTGAATGTATGAAAAAAATTCACAGGGTGAAAAATTAATTTTCCTTATGGATTGTCCTGTTATATAGTATGAGGATAGTAAAATCTGTAGAAAACCTTATTGGAAAAATTAAAAAGGTTGATAGAACATTCTGTAGCATCCCAGAGGTTGTACTTCAGTCAATTTGGATGACTGTAAAACCCTGTCTCAGATCATCAGTTGAAATGTTTTGAAAGGCCGTTGTATCTGCTGGGGGTTAGAGAATATCTCAGCTTTTGGCAAAGGATTTTACCCTAGAATTAAGAAACTGTTATTGGTGAAACTACTGTCAAACAAGACAGCCCCAGTAAAATTTTAGGCTTCTTCAGGATTATCTAGGTTCCTGATTTTGTTTATATATAATGTGTATTATATATATGCACACAAATGTGTGTATATTTAAATGGTTGTGGTTGTATTGCCAGTCTGTTTTTTCTAGGGCTCTTAAAGAAATTGGGTTCTCAAGCAGTTGAAATTGAGTCCTTTGACTCTGGAGGATTTGAGCCTAGGGAAACTTCCATGATAAGTGGAAAGTAGGATGGTAATTATAGGTCATCTTGCATTTCTGTTTTGCTTAATTTACAATCTGAAGTACAGTCAGGTGGTTGGGCATTTGAATATAACAGCTGTTACAGTCTGATCAAAGGAACTTGGTGAGACTACTCATATATTTCCTTCTTCAAATTCCTAGAAATGTTAGTGGAGACTACTGTCTTCAGTTATGAAAAGGAAAACCTTAGTGAAGTTAATAAAATGGTTGCTGTAGTCACTCAGTGATACCAGAAGAAAAAAATACACTCTTTTAGTCTGTGAAATTGCCTGTAGTGTTAATTTATTGTTGTAAAGACAGCATGGAGAAGGCAAATATATTGATATTTTATTAAAAGAAAATTTCAGATGGGGTAGTTTTTTGTATTTAAAAAATGTCTGTAGGTGAACATTATGCCCCATTAGCAAGATTGAATTGATAGCATTATTGTTGAAGTTGAAAGTAGACCAATATTTTTTAAATGGGTTTTTGAAATATAAAATGTTGCCTGTTTATGATTTGGTTCACCTAGACCAAATTAACTTGGACACTTAGCAGGTACTCTCATTTTTTCTGGCATAAGAACAAGCATTGGGCAGAGCTTCCTGGTCTCAAAAAACTGGTGATGGTAAGAAGCCTCCATAGTGCTCCCAGCCAGCTGAATGCCTGAGGTATTTTGCCATACAGGAAATCAATTGCAGCTGAATGTGCACTGTTTCCACTTCAAGTATATAAACAGGCCCTATGATGATATAAAAAAAGAAGAAAGTTATTAAATACTTTCTTGAAAGTTCAGAACAGGAACATTTGATGTTGGTTTTCTGTGGATTCTTTACTGTCACCTTTGGCTCAGTCCGTGGCACAGAAGGAGAGGTGAATTAATGTAGGATATTCTAGAAAAGGGAAACGTAAAGCAATGTCTTAGAGAAATGAAAATAATAAAAAAAGATATCCTTGTTCAGTTCCAGTTGATATTCTGCTGAGGCTGGGAGGGGTTACAAGTTTAGCAGAGGGAACGAGTTCTTTCCTTGTTAAATCAAAAATCCTCCATTTTTAGGCTTCAAGGCAGGCTAATAAATTTTGCGAGAAAAAGCTGCACTGCAGTTCTACCTAAATAGCTGGTTTTTGTGAAGTGGTAGGAGAAGCATTATATTTGTTCAGATACTTATCATGCTTTGTTGACCTTGTGAAAATACCTGGCTTTGATGGAGGTACCAGGCAGTTCACAGCAACCCATGTCTCTTATGTACTTCATAGGCCGCTGATGTTGTTTACCAGGGAAGTGAGGGCTCATTTGGATAGAGGTTTCCAGGCATTAGAGAAAATTAATTTGAAAATCAGCTCTAACAATTTCCAGAAGGAGTGTGGCCTGAAGCCCTTGGGGTTTAGAGCTTGGGATCCCAGCAGTACTTCCTTGCTTCAGCACAGCCATACAGCATGACCATAGGCAAGCTGTCTGATCTAGATTTTTAAAGATATGTAGGTAGGCAGAGATGGTAAAGACTCTTAATGGGATTTTCAGAATCACATTAGTGTCTAATTCCTATTCAAAATCTGACTCCTTAGCTTGTCTGAACTGGATTCAGCCTGTGCTATGTTTTATTCAGATGCTCTTTAGGACACAACGGGAGGTGTACGTACGGCAAGTGTGACTTAGGGGGAATAAACCGAGGTGTGCCTTGACCCCTGCTGAGCTGTGCAGCTGAGCTCCCTTTTATCCTTTCTCTAATTCCATAATTTCCACCCTCCTTTCCGCAGAATGCCAGAGATTCAACGGAGGAGAGGAAAAGTGACTCCATTTTGCCCAACCTAACAGTGATATATTTGGTGAGTGCTCTACGAGGTAAATTTTTTTACTACTATTTTAACTTCTGGTTTTTTACTTTGTTTTAAATGTGAGGTGAGGTTTGGTGTACCTCTGACTGAGAGGATTACCACTGGTGTAAGGTGAACGTGCCTCAGGTTAACCATGAGGCTGCTTAGTATGCAAATCCACAGTAGGTCACTGTGTGGGTTAGCCAAGAGAGAGGGTGCTCCTCACGTGCACACTAGTGGGTTTTTATGATAATTAATCAAATTCTGGGGAGGCACCTAAGCAGTTAGGGGAGGTTAACTGTTCAGTTTTAGCGCTTGTTTCTGGAGCAGAGGTTTTCCTGAAGATCTGTAGTTTAAATTTTGCTTGGTTGCTTGATTCTCTCGCTTTGGAAGTAAAAGTGTCACTTTCATGGAGAAACAATGGTCTCCCTGTGGGGATGGGGAGAGCCAGGACGACTTTGTTCTCCTGAGCTTTCCTTAGTCTATGTCATTTTAGTTTATTTTTTAGTGATTTAATTTTTTTTCATATAATCTCACTGACTGGAAGTCTTGGAGCATTTAGGGAACTTTGGAACATAGGAAAAGCAGGTTTACATGCCATAGAAATGTAACCTGATTGCAATAACTGATTTCACTCATTTGACTATCTGAAACAAATTGACATTGCAGAAAATTTCACAATAGGGCTGGAAGGAGGCTCTACAGAAAACATTAAATATGACAACTTTAGGCAAGATCCCTTTCTCCTCCTCTCCAACAAGAAAGATTCTTGGTGCCAACCTAGAGGAATTTTTTCTCCTCTTTGAAAAAAGCAGATGTTCAGTGGCAAACAACTCAGACGCTGCTATTTGGAAAGACTTGATGCCTTATATATAGGTAATCTACTTCACTCCTTCCAGTGCTAATGGAAACCAGTGTAGCATAGATAAGTTTATAATTTAAAGAAAAAAAGAAGGTGCATTATGTTAATTGCCACTCTGGCTTCTGTGACCTGCAGAGGGAATACTAGTATGCTATATTAGACCACTAATTAATAATATTTATTCTTTTACCCTACTGACAGTGGGGCTTGTAATATAATTTTGTAATATGCATTTATGATCCCATTGTGTTCAAATGTTTATGAAATTTTAGGAGAATGGCGACTTTATTTGTTCTCCAATGCTTTAAGATTGCGTAACCATAATAGAGAGACACTTGCAGGACTGTGTAGCATTAGATTGAAGCTTACATCTGACAAACATAAGGAAGCTCTTACTTTCCTGTAGATCCAAGGGAGAACAGTCTCTGTAAGTAGGAAAATGTTTTGCACAGGCTACAAGAGGAAAGACCAGAAATTCCTCTTTGGTGTTTTCCAAAAATAGCAAGATTTGAATAAAGTTGCATGTTTTAGCATGCATTAGAGAAAAATAATTGCGTGACCTAAATTCAGGACACTAGTTCTCTGTGTTACTTGCTGATAGTTAATTACTAGCATATTCTTTCATCTGCCAGTGTGGAGGGGCTGTACATTCCCATCTTCCACAAAGGAAATAATTTTATTTATTTAGCTTGAAGTTTGTGCATATCCAAATGCACGCAAAGTATTTGCCTAGTGACCTTAGAGTGAATTATTTGCACAAACTCTTCCCTTTTCCTGATCTCCATTTCATTTCAAGTGTGCTGCTTGGCCTTGGTTTTGAGTTGCAGTGGTTTCATTGTGTTTTCATGATGAACAGAAAAGCTAACCAGACCATCAGACTCAAATAACCTCTCTTCTGAAAGCGGAGATAGCATGGATTGTGCCTGCGTCCTAAGATGCAGAGGATTTCCTAAGATTCTTTGGGATTCCTGGCAGACAAGCATTCACTGTGAAGTGCTTCAAAAAATTGTTGTGTCAACAAAACTGGAGTGTGTGGGAATGTATCAGCTAAGGGGATAAGGCATTCAAGGACTAGATGAAGGGCATATAGTAAGGAATTAATTTCGTGTGAAAAAGGAAGAAACACAAAATATGAGGACTGGTGTTCTGTAAAAAGAAAAACTTAATGATTTAGGCATTGAGGGATACAGCTTTGAGGGACAGATGTTGAATCTTACTAAATAACCACCAGTAATTTTGCCAAATTTGTTTTACATGTCAAGCATAAATCTGGAACTTCTTAGAATATTTTTATTCTGAAAAACTTCTGGGGGTGGTGAGGGAAATGTTTTATGAAATTTGTTTCTATTTTGCTATTATCCGTTTGACTTATATAACAATATTGTTTGTTTTTAATTGTTTCAATAAGTTGGTGCATAGAATATCTTTAGAAGGATTAAAGTGGGCTTTAGTATCTATTAAATCATAACCTGTTGTAGCAGAGAAGGAAACATTAGATCAATATACTTTATTCTGACAATTCCGTGTGAGTTTTAATACACAGTGTGTTTATGCTGAAAGTCAATATATTAAAAAAATTCCTCAAGCATCTGTGCATCACTGAATGCTTTGTTTAGGTCATGCCTTTAGTGGTGTGAGGGTTTGCAAATCTGTGTGGGGGTGGAGAGGAATGATTCTATGCCCACGTATGAGCTTTTCTGTAAGTCGGGTCTATTTTTGGTATGCAATGAAGCAGAGGTACAGGGCGAAAATAAGGGTTCAGACTCAATGTGAAGGCCTGTAAAAGCTTTCCTATTGTGGGAAGTGCCTACCAAGCTCTTAGAGCAGTTGCATTAGTGTCCATGGGAATATTCGGGGTTTAATTTGGCATGCTAGATTAGGGCCTAATACTTTAATTAAGGCTAACATTTTTAATAAGTTTCCTGCAAACCCTTTGTGGCTGACTACAGTTGTGGAACAGACATAATATAAAGCCCATCTCTAGAGTTTTCTTTTCTTGGCAATTTTATGAAAGCTGTCATTCTATTTCAGACCAATGAAGCTGACCAGCAAACGTAATCTTTAATGGAAGGATACAGAGATCTGACTAGACTTCTTAAAAATATTGATCCAGATAATTTATGCCAGTGATGTATTGAAATTCTATGTACCTAGTACATTTAGATTAATGTTTTTATAAAAATTGTGATAACTGTTTCAGAAAAGGCTTTGTTACTTGATAAAACAGCTTTTCCAGATAGAGGCTGCTTAATTCTCTTGTCACTTTCCATGTTTGGGGTTTTCTGCTGTGAAAAGGAGTAAACGAATTGTCTGAAAAAATTCAGAAATAATATAATTATGATTTTGTATAATTTGTAGACAAAATGATTTTTTGTATAACGTTTGTATATTAAAGTGTTGAACAAAAATTCTTATGTTTGTTTTTTAAAAGCCCAAAGAAACAAGCTCACCCACACCTATCTGCTTTCCTGCCCACCACACTTGCTCAGAGCGGTCAGTCCTTTCCCGCTGCCATCTCCTATTGTTGTGGTCAAATGACCAAGGAGAAGTGTATACTTCCTTTTGTGTCGTGTAGATAGGGGTTCTTAATTGATGACTGCTGCTTTCTTTCTGGCAGAAAGGAAATGAATGGGCAGTAGTGATTATAGCACATCTGTTGTTTTCTGGTGAGCATCCTGTACAGCAGTGAAACTGTCTTGAAGACTACTATTTTTTTTTTTTTTGGTGCATGTGTCCTGTTCAGGACTAGTTAATAGAGAGGGTACAGGTTACAGTATTGTTCCTTTGTCACAGGTGTAGCCAAACACATTTGTACGTAAACTAACAGAGTTAATGTTGGGCTTGGGTGCAGCTGGTTAACTAAAGTCAGTGGACTGTGTAGTGCTGCCCACTTCTTTGGGGGTTTTTGATGCATATTGGATAAAATTGGAGATTTTTTCAGCCCTTGTCACTTGCCATCCTGAGAGCTTCTCTGTCCCTGTCCTCTTAGAAGTGAACCCTTAACAAAGGGTGTGTTGAGATATACAGCTTTCTATCCATAGGATGCTGTTTAGCTGAAAGCTTACAGCCTTCCTTGAGCTAGATGGGTTTTTCAAATGACAGATGCACCTGGCCACTAGAGATGGGAAAAGGAAGCAAGAGTATTCTGTGCCATAGGTGCACACCAACGTGGCTGAACACAAAATTCATGATGCCGTAAGTGAATCATGCTGCAGTTAATGCCTCAGGTTAACTTTCAGTCATTCCTTGATCAGAACAAAATTCAGAAGATAAAAAGCAGGTGACATAACCCCAAATTTAAATTGGGTGGGATTTCCTTCTACCTGTGATAAAACTGAGGTTTTTTTCCCAAAAGACTTATCTAAGAGTAATTTAAGCAACTAAGTAATCCTTTTGCTTTCTGAGTGAGATATGTAGAGACCCTGAACTTGCCTCTGAAGCCTTTTAAACATTTAGCCTATCCCCATAGGATTTCAGAATTATCTTGCATGTCTTGGCAAGAATTATGGTGTAGCTAAATATTAGTCATGACAAAAGCCAAGTAATACAAGAAAAGCCCACAGAATCATTCAAGATGTACTTGTTCAAATTTTTGTAAATTCCATTTTATGGATCTCTTAATATATTGAATTTTATAAAGGGTGCATTATTAAGAAACATAGTGTATTGTTAATTTGAGTTTTCTACAATTCTAAGCACTACATTGAGAGATAATTCTGCAGCACTTGAATTACTTGTGAGAAACACTTGAATATTTGTATGACTTAATGTATTCAAATTACAGGAGTTTGCTAAGATGTTTTTATCATGGAATCTTGGCTTTAGGAACAGATGTGACTTCTTTTATCATGAGTTTAAGATGCAGTACGTGACTTAGAGCATGACTATAAATTGTTTTATGAAATTTTCAAAGACAGCTCTTTGAGTACATATGCATTGATGACTATACACACAAGCCAAAATCCTATTAAAAATTAAAAATACTTCTTCCATTGAGGCAGATATTCATTAAAGCTTGATATATAGCTCTTCAGTAAAAGAAACTTCAACAAGACCTTCAACCTCTAAAAGATTAGCTACTGCTTTTATCAGCATGGACATCGCTTTGAAGAAACTGAACATCTGGTTTCCTTCTGGGAGAATTATGTTCTGTCCACTTGACCCTTTGTAAAAGTAAATATTTTTATTAGTTACGTTATGTAGGAATTTGAAAAAATATTTAATACATGAAAAAAGCCCCAACCTTTGCATATTTAGCTTCAGTTACAGAAGTGAAATACATTAAATTATATTATGTTCTTGATTCATGAGTTCCTATTGTATTAAAAATTATACCAATATGGAATTTGATAAGAGACGTAACTATGACTTTCCTTTTTCTTTGTTTTCCTTCTTATAAGAAAATATTTATTTTTCTCCCTTGCTGCCTTGTCCTCTCCCAGAATTATGTTTGTCAAACCACAGACATTTCAGCCCTCGCTCCTTTTCCTTCAGCCATGGCTGTAAACTGTACTTCCAAGGTAAATCCATCTGGATTATATTTGTTTACCACGTAATTTAAATGTGTAAAGTTACTTAGTAAAGATACTTGTATGCTTATAGAGGTTAAGGTTTATTGGAGATGTAGATTCTAATCCTGTTTTCAAGGTAGAATAGAACAGACCTTAATATCATAGTTGTTGTATTTGTTTCTTCTAGGTAGAAATAGATTTCTTAGGAAAAATGCCTTCCATGCATCACAGGTTTGAACACAAATGTTGCTTGTTTTGTGCCGGTGTGAAAGTGAGTGGATATCTTTTAAAATACACAATGCAGCCTTTTAAGTAAGGAAAGGCATTGGACTTAATAAAATGTTACACTCAGAAATGATTTTACAAGTAAAGACAGTTAGGAATTTTTCAGCCAAAAATATTTTGTTGGAAAACAACAATTTATTGAAAACAGAACATTTCACACAAGCAGTTTTCAACAAAACTATCAGAAAGAGAAGTTTTTCAGATACAGGATTGTAAGAAAACTTGTTTTAGTTCCATGGAAAAATAACAATGTAACTTAAAACTCCAGTGAATACTATTTCCCTGGAAAGTTCTGTCTCTATTTTTAATTATACTTTTTATTTGATTTAGAGTCCTTCAATGATCTCTACCTTTTTCTCACAAGAAACAATGGCTATTTTCAAAATTCTTCTTTTTATTTTTCCATTAAGTGGGAAAAATAGCTTCCTAGTTGATACTAGTCTGCTGATGTTCATTTTTGCAAATTGTTCCTATGGAAAAGAGTCTTCCATTGTTTTAATGCAAACTTGCTGGCAAATGGCAGACATGACATGACTCAAGTCATGACAAATTATTCCCTCAGTTCCTTTTCATTCCTCATTTGATATCTATCAAAATCTGCTGGTGACTTATCAGTGAAGTTAAGACCTACTCCTTATAAATTTGATTTGTCCCATTTGTTGTTGTTATTATTATTATGATTGTTCTAAACTGTGTTGCTTATGTAATAGGCACTGTAAGTGCCTGTCTCTTTACTGGATGTGCCAGTGTTGAGGGTTTATTAATCTTCAGGGTGAAGTAATGCCTTCCAAAAACTGTGCTATCAGAGTAGACAGCTTTTGATCAAATGGGTTGCAGGATAATTGAGCAATGATTGTGCCAGATCTGTCTAGGATCTAAACCAAAAATACAGGGATTTGTGTTTATTTTGGGAATAGGTTCATAGTTGTACATTTGCCTTGTACAGCAATATTTATGAGAAATGACATTGAAGTGGACTTTAAACAGCACATTATAATATAAAATGTTACTGTGTCTCTGAAGCACATCTGGTAATGCAAGATGTAAAGCTATTAATTTGGTGAGGACAATGAGTTCTTTATGAATTGGGGTTAGCCCATTGAAATGAATTTGCTCCTGAATTAATGATGATGGAGGGTGGGGAATTTGGAGTAATGACCATCTGCTGGGTTGTTGATGTCCAGCAGGCTTTAAGAGACAGAGTGACGCCTGTGGTAACATGCTTGGGCAAATCTTAGTATCTGTATTGTTACTAAGCATAACAAGGAAATAAAAGATGGATGAAACTATAAAATTTAGGTAATTTTTGCATGAGTGAGAGGACTGTCTTCCAGGGGTTGAAGCTTACTATTATTCTCCATTTCTGAGAACAGCTTGATTTGATTTCCCCACTGGCCAGGAAAGATGAGAGGCAAAAAACTCAAATGCTTTGTACTCTGGGGACTGGAGGAGCCCCACTCAAGTGCTGGTGTGCCTCATCTCCTGTGGTGCAGCAGTGCATATGTGATAAACTATGAGTCCCCAGCTCTTCAACCCTGTTGCTAATCATTCCATGTAAATTGCTTCCCAAGATGTAGTTTAACTGCCTGAAACACTAATTTTCGTGAAGCTCTTTAACAGCCTTTCAGCGCTGAGAGTGGTGTACATTTCTTGAGATTGTCAAATCATATTTTGTCTTACCCATACCTTTATGAGACATAAAGTTACTTGAGTAAATTCTGTAGTGTAAATAACTGTATAAATGAGGGAGGCATGAAATTCCCCTGTACAAGTAATTTCCTTCCCTGCTTTCTTGGATATTAGTCTTCAAGGTGAGTGACATAAGCTGCTGCGTGCTTGCTGGAGATGAGATTAGTCGCTGGGGGTTTTCCCTAAAATGAACTAGCAGTACTGGTAGAAAAATGCATGCTTCTTTCTGTGTATGCAGAAAGCATAATGTAAACACACATCTATTTATAAGTAGGCATCATACAAATATCTTAATATCTCTATAGTATGATGCTTCCTGCCACTGATCTTTATCACTAAAAGTAAATAATTTTTCCTTGATGGTTCTTGTATGTTCATGGTAGATATCTTGAAGATAGATTTTACTTAAACTGTATTACAGTTGGATTTAAAAAGAAAACCCGAAGCCCTCAAACCACAGAAAATTCCCTTCTGTTAAGGATCTGCTTTGCATTTCATGCTGGCATTAGCGTGGTGATATCACAGGGATGCCCGGACTTAAACTTGTGTATGGAACAGCCAAAAGAGGACTTCTCTTGCTACAGGAGAGCTGGGTGACTGCCTCTGATCTCTCCTTGTGCAAAAATCTCTTGTTCTGACACAGTGGAAGGAGGCATCCACCATTTGTTGGATACACAGGAGCTGAAAGTTGCAGAGAAAGATTTCTGGAGTTACAGACATGAAAATTATGCTCCTTTATGTAAGATTTGTATCTGGTCTGTTTTAAAGGTCAGGACTGAAAGGTATAGGCAAACCCTTACACTGTCCGTGGCATATGCTTAAGGGAAGAGTAGTTCAATTGCATGTAAATGTACTTTCTCCTCTGCAGAGAGTATGGTTGTCTTGTTTTCTTTCTTCTCTCCTTGTTCTGCTTTTTTGTGCCAGCATGTGTTTTTCTGTCTCTGTCTCCATTCTGAGTTCTTTAAATCTTTGAAGTGTATAATAAGGCTCAGTTAAGAAAAAATTGTTGAAAACTATGTGTCAGCAAAGGATTATGAATGTAGGTGGCCTGAGAGAGGAGTGCTGTAAGGTTACACCTGTGTAAAATTCAGATGGGTTTAGGAATGTTCCCAGGCCTGGAAGAAGATGGTCAATGATGGTCATGTTTGCTGGTGTGATGTTGGGAAATGATGGCCTTCTCCACAGACACTTTACAGGCATGACTCAGTCCCTAGTGCAGCACAGCCATCACTCTTGAGAGATGGCTTTTATTCACCCTGTTTTGGAGACTAGGATTATTCATTACCACAGATGTCTTATTCTGTCCCAGCTTGCTTTTGCACCCAGAAGCACTTTTTGGCCACATCTAATGCCTTAATTTAAGAATAGCCTTCATTTTTCTGATGATGTAACCCTGCAATGTGACCTCAGCATTTATTCAGCATCAGAAAATCTGCAGGTTAGTCCAGAAATCCTGTGAGTGTTTTCACTGTGGGGAAGATCAAGGGTCACTTTTTATTTGATGTGAGCACATCTTCTCAGTCAGCATTTCTCTGCAGAATTTTTTAGTCCCTTGCTTGGATAAGTTTGCTCTACAGAATTGCTATTGTTTATTTCAAAGTGAATTTCTGGATTGTTTGTTTTGTAGAGACAAATGGAGGAGTTTGGAATTGGGAAAGAGGAAACAGAAGAGTTTGGAACTGACTTGGCACTTGTTAAATTGATATGCCCTGGTGGGTGAACACATATTGGTGACCATTGGGAAAAAGTGATAGTAACTTGGTGGTATCTCTGGGAATACTGCACAGGCTGTGAGAACAGTGACAGGTTGAGAAGGAGATCGAGTAACTGTCATCAGATGTAAAGGGAGCAAATGCTTCTTCCCGCTACTCTGCTTCCCTAAATGCATTAAGGCTCAGAGGGCTATAGAATATCATTTGCTGATCAGATAGAGCAGTTCCCTGCTTTTTGTGGTAATATACATAGCTCTTTGTGTGTGAAATGCAACAGGGACTTTTTCTTTTTTTCCTGTAGCCCCACTGAATAGGCTGGCATAATCTTGGGGTGAGGCAGGGCCAGGTGGTTTCCTTGCCTTTCTGTGCCTCTTGCTGGGTTCAGTGGGAACCTGGTGCTGTTAGTATGCACTCTGTGTGCCTGTGTTCCTCAGAGGACAAAATGTGGACTAGGCAGCAAGAATGGAGGAGCTGGGATTTTTATGTACTGAGGATGGTATTGCATTACTTGAAACAGCATTATTGGAATACCTCTGTGTTGTTTCAGTAGATCAGAACTTAATATTTGAATGAAACATTAAGGTTTATAAATGGTTAGTTGTGTGTCTTGGCAGTGCTTTAGGTTTGTTCCCCAATTACTAAAGCACTCAGAGGAGTGTTTTGCAGAAAGTTCACATAAGTTATTTCTTCCGTTAAAAGTGGAAGAAAAGGAACTTTCATCTGAATTCACCGGGCTTAGCTCTGAGAATTCAAAAGGCTTTGGAAACTGGCTGAAGCTCTTGGTACTGACGAGTAATATCCCTTTGAATATTTACTTTAATCAAGCCTATTTAGAGATTCCTGCTCACATTCTGTCCTTATGTTTGTTGGTTTCCAGTACTAGATCAAATGACCAATGAAATATAAAGCTGTTTTCTTAAAAATAGGTTCTTCTGGAGTTGTCATTGGTATTGCTGCAGCTGGATTTTATGTTATTTTAGCAAAAATAGGTATTTCTTTGTTTCTGTGTTTGAAAGATAAGTTTAAGGTATTTTTTTTTTTTGAGAAGGTGAATGAAGTATCAAAGTGCACAATGGCTCAGACTCCATGCAGTTGTCGAGAATTACTTATAAAAAATCAACCATGATTGTTTGATCAAATCATGTCTCTTAGACTGATGTAGAAAGGAGAAAAACATTCAGCTGAAGGAAATTACCTTTCCAACTATAATACTTGAAAGTAATGTTATGTTTTTCCCCATGTGATTTTTCTGAGTGAAAATAGTATTTTGGTCAGGGGCCAGTGAAGGTCTGCGTTTGGCGATTCAGTGTTTGCTAGGAAATTTAGCTCTCCTTGGAAAGAACAGTGGAGATAAGAAGCTTTATATATTTATATAGAAGGAGTTTCCATGTCTAGAGAATACTGCAGTTTAACCCAAAAGAAATGTTTATTCAACAGCTTGTTACCTGCTTCTGTTGAAATGGTCATCCAAATTCCTTTGGAAATTCTGGCAGGTTATAGATTGTTAACGTGAATGGTTTCACTTTTACCAGTTTTAGTCTCCTAGACTCTATACTTGTGCTGATTATGGGTGAATGAAATAATTTCCCTTCCATTTCTAGTCCTATTTAATCTAATATTCCTTATTCTTATAATGAATATATTTAATGAATATATATATATATGCATGTGCTTTGTCCATGATTAAGCATGAATGTAATTTGAAACTGTAGTTTCTCTGTGCTCTGCATATGCAGTTCGGTGCTACAAAAGCCAGTTGGACGATGCCTGCAGTTACAGAACTCTGAACTGGGGACACACTTTTCAGAGCTAATATACAGCAAGAGGGCCCTGGCTTCTCCATCCAAACGAGTTAGAGTGTTCTGTAGATAACTGCAAACTTTGGCTCTAGAAAGCATGTTGTTTGCGAGCCACGCTTCACTAGTTGCACTCTGGAGTGGCTCGATACATAGTGGAGTGTTTTTACAGGAAATGTCCCAATCTGAGTTATGAGGCCATTCATTTGGGTAAATTGCAAGGGAATGTACACAGTGCTGTTAACTTGTCTGTTATTAATTTCCTCTTTTTTAACATGTGTGCACAGTGTGTATATAAATATACATACATATATGGACATGGATGTATGTTGTCCCAAAGCAGGGAGAAGGAAAAGCTGGAGAAATGTGAAGGGGTCCTACAGTCAGCTGCCTGAGCCAGGGCTGGGGGGCTGCCAGGTTTGGCAGCATTCGGAGCCTGGAATATGTCAGGGCTCAGAAAGCTCTAACTGTTGACTCTTTTATGTGATTTGCTGCATTGTTTCCTAATGTTGCATACTCTGTGATGAAAACAAAACCCCCAAATTTTCATTAATGACACTTCACTGCAGTCAGAAAGGTAGATGGATTTTTCTGGTGGCTGCGGGTAAAAATCCCACAACAAACGTGTTTCAGAGGGCATGCGTAAGTAGTTATGCATGGTTGTATTTTGCCTAGCCACTCAAATGACAATTTCTGGAAAAGCCAACTGAGTATTACTTATCTAATGATTATAATATCCATGTCTAAACCTCTCATTTCAGCAGTAATGCTGTGCTCAGGCAATTGCAGTTGAAGGAAACACACAAATGGGCTTTGTAGGAGCCCATTCTCCTCATGGCAAATCTGTGTCTGAGTCTTTCCTTATAAATGTAACAGTGTCACTGTGTGTCATGGAGACAAAACTAATGAAGGATCCACATATAAAGCAATAATTACCCATTATTCTGGTTTTAAGTAGGCTTCCCCTTCATGAACATTCCCCTTGTCAGCAATGCCAAACCAAACATTCAAACATTCCTTTGTATCTCCCACCCCCCGCTTTAACTTACCAAAAGAGTTTGAAGGGGGAAAATATCATTCTGTCTTCTTTACTTGGAATTAACATTGTTTAAGAAAATTTTTAAGAAAGTAAATGGACTTTCTGGACAGTGCTGACATTTTTTGTCTTTCATCAGTATGACCTTATTCTGAAAGTTCTGTGGTTTTCTTCTACAGTGAGGTCTGAAGTTATTTCTTTGAAAATATGCAGTGAATCTAAACATATTACAAGTACTTTACAGAAGAGGTGTAGCAGCCTAATGGGAGTTGATGCATACTAATTTCTCTGCTGTTAGCCAAATTGGCAGAGAAACAGCAGTGCTTTAAAAAATATGCACATGAGAGAATAAATTTTTGATTTTAATTTGGTGCAGAGCAGCATATTGTAGTTTGCTGTTTTTTTGGTTTCTTTTGGTTATGTTTTTTGGGGGGGGGGAGCTTTCAGAGACATGTTTAACTGCAGAGAAGAAATACCCCTGAAACAGCTGGCTTTGAATAGCATTTTTCTGTATTTATGCTCTTGAAAGGCATTGGGCTGCTCTGTTCTCTTTGCATTTGGATGCACCTTATCTCTATCAAGTTGTCAGGTTTTACGTTGTGTACTGGTTATGTGATTTGAGGGAGATGTCATTCCCTCAGTGCTTTGACTTTGGCCCTACACAGAGTTAAAATACATACAAATTTCATTCTTCCCATAGATAATAGCTTTTTACTGACCTTAAATATCAAGAATATCTCTGTAAGAGGGCTATAAAGTTTTAATTTAAAACAAAACAAGCCACAGAAAACCTTCATTCTTATCATAATCCTGTGATTTCAAGAGAAACCACCCTGCATAATAGATGCAGCCTGATGTCCTTACTAAGAGGATGGCAAGGTTGTTTCCTTTCTTCTGACTAGTAATTGTGACAAAGTTAGTGAACTTTAGTTGGGTGTCAAGAAATTTCCTGAAACAGAAAGGAAAAATACAAAAAAAAAGTGTCAGAGGGTGAAATGCCTGCAGACATGGTAAGATGGTTTCAGATGTATTGGGATTCATTGGTATGTTATCTATCACTGTAATATTTATTCAGCACATAGGACTGGATTCAAATTAATTTAAGGCTTTGCATATTATAGTTTATTTTCACTGTTATTTGACTTGCTTGCTGTAATTGGATTCCTTGGGCTCCAACAACAGCTTTGCTTCCTTGCAGCCTGATTTATTTCTTCCACTACTTGAGCCTATGGTGAAATGATGGATTTGCCCAGTGGTATTTTCTAAGATGATGTTTAGTGATACACCAAGCACAGGCATCAAGTAAAAAGAGAAGAGTCTTCTTAAGTGCTATACAACCTCTCTAATTTGGAGGAGGCTTACAGCCTGTAACAGCAGGTACCAGAGGCTCTTTACTATATATGTCAGATGAAAGTCTGGAGGGTTTTTTGTTTGTTTTGCTTGGGTTTTTTCCTTGTAAAAGAGAGAAATAGGAATAAAATCTGACTGCTAGGATGCTATCTGGGTTATTGCTTGTTTGCTTGTTTGGTTTTTTTAATATCTGTGAGCAGAGTGGAACAGTGGCAGTAGTCCTCGTCTTTAACTAGAAATCTTAAAACTGTAGTTGCTGAGCACCAGAGGCTTGAATATGAAAAAGACTGAAGAGGGACAGAATGTGAAAAAGACTAAAGAAGGACTCTTTGCGTGTGTGCATCTCTCTGATTGTTTATTAGCCAAATCAGCATCTCTCCTAATTGTAGCAAAGTTCAGAGCTTTGAAAGGAATTTGAGTAATTCTGCGATAAACAATGCTGAAATTCTTTCCTCTTCAGTTTCTTTTTCTTAACCATGTGCACTATAAAGCAATCTCTGATATTGAAGAAGTTTGACAGGTTCACATTCATCTCTGGAATGTTTTGGAATTTTTTTTTTTTTCTTCATTTATTAAGGCAGAACTTTTGGCCCAGTAATGAGGTTTAAGCTCTGCAGCTCACTAGGATGAAATCATAGAATGGCTTTGGTTGGAAAAGATCTTAAAGATCATCTAGCTCCAACCTCCCTGCCATGGGCAGAGACACCTTCCACAAGACCTTCCACAAGAGCTCAGAGCTCCATCTAACCTGGCTTAAACACTTCCAGGGATGGGGCATTCACCACTTTTCAGGGCAACTCCTTCAAGTGCCTTACCACCCACAGAAATATACTCATCTAAACCTATTCCCTTTCAGTTTGAAGCCATTCTCTCTTGTCCTGTCACTACATGCTCTTGTAAAAAACTCCCTCTCCAGCTTTCTCGTAGGCTCCCTTCACGTACTGGAAGGCCACAATCAGGTCACCCTGAAGCCTTCTCTTCTCCAGGCTGAACAACCCCAATTGTCTCAGCCTTTCCTCCCAGGGAAGGTGCCCCATCCCTCTAATGAGCTTGATGGCTCTCATCTGGACTTTCTTCAACAAAATACAAGACCTAATGCATTAGTAGTTGTATTTCTCTTGAGAAAGATGCAAGAGGAGAGAATGTTAGTGAGTAGTCAAAATACCCTAATGTAGATTAAAAAAAAAAAAACTTTAAACTTTTCTTCCCACAAAGTCTCAACAGTGACCCGGAGTGTGTAGTTGGAAGGGTGAATGGTGAGCAAGGCAGAAGCGCAGCTGTAAATCCAATATTCAGAGACTGTATTTAGGTATTTCTGGTAAAATGACTGTGTAAATTCTCACAGTGTCAGAGAATTTGTTGAAGGGAAAGTCAGGTATTCTCTTCTGGCAACTGTAAGGCTTCTGGCTATGGGTTTGACTGTTACCACAGTGTGAGGACCTGTACCCTAAAATCCTGTCGTCTCTTTAGTGCTGTAGCTGGTGTACATGCATAGTGCTTTTTGTGCTATTTCTGCACTTGGTATATACATTACAGAATAGTCACAAATTAATGGTGCTGGAAATAAGCTCTTGTAATAAAGAAAATGTTGAAATGTCTTGTCCGAGTTGAGGCATTTGGTTTATTTTTAAATAGGTTTGTTTCAAATTCACTTTTCTTTGTGTGGCCCTAATTAGCACTTAACAGTAAAGTGGTATTATCTAAAAATGAAATCAGAAAGCAATGTGAGGAAATCTCAGTTAAAAGATTTTATCTCTATCTTTCTAAGTTTCAATAAAGAAAACTATGCTGTTGGTTGGTTTTTGCAGAGTAACTACATGTAATGCATTGCATCGGGCTCCTAATTTGTTCTGAAAATGCTTTGCTAAGAATACATTGTGGGCTTCACTGTATGCTTGTTGAGTAGCAGATTTCTTTGAGTAGATGACAACAGTGTTTTGTGATAACAATAGCTGTTCTTGGCAGCTGTGACTTGCTACTGCTGTACTCAGAACGGTGTGTGCTGAGACTTGCCTGCAAGTCCCTAAATACCTTGGGACTGACCTGCTTATCCTGCTTTTCCTTGGTTTTCATCAGTGTACGTCAGGCATGTCCTGTGCTGAGCCGCTTTACCTAAGTCTGTCTGTTTTCTCAAGCTTAGGTTCAAAAGAAAGTGTCTGAAGTGACAGACCTTCCATATGTAAGTGAAACATGATCTTTTGATGGATTTATTTTTCTTTGTTTATGTTGGGGTTTTTAACTTTTATGAAGACCTGGAAGAGCTGCTGAGATTAACTGCACTGTACAAAGGCATGAGAGAAGCAATATGTGTATATAATTCGAAAAATGCCCAGTGGTTTACAAAATAATTCTGTTCGTTCTGGTTATAGAGAGTTTTGAAACAAGCAAAAGGAGGTATAGCAGCTTAGCTGTCAGGCTGCCCAACCCCAAATCCAGACTCGAGTGATGAGCACGACACTTCAGAATGATTTTTAGCTGTCGCCCGACACGCTGAGCAGGAGGGAAAGACAGGTTCTGCTGCAAGCGCTCAGTTTTGTCTTGCTGTGGAGCAGCGAGTGCCACCTGCGGGAGCTCTGCTGGAAGCGGTGCCTGGCGGCTCCCAGAGCGGCTTCTCGGGAAAGCAGCTTCTCGGGAAAGTGGCTTCTCAGGAAAGCAGCATCCTGCGAAAGTGCTCTCGCGGCTTCCCAGCGTCCCAGAGTTCTTTTCTGTCAGCTTTCTGTAGCGCAGTGTGATTACATGCCTCTTGAGCAAAGCTGTGTGAACAAAAGAGAACATACTAAAAATATGTTTTCAAAAATACTCATTAATGGTTCATTTTTACAGAAAAACAGCAATGGTTAATTACACTAAGGAATTTCCTACGAACTGCACTGATGTGACTTGAGTTTGGAAGACAGTGCTTCTGCTGAGCTGAGAAACTACTGTGATCAGCACAGAGTTAATACATACATGCAGGAAACACATGCATTTCACCAATTAAAGCGGATGTCTTTCTGCTTAGGCTTTGAGCATAAGCTTCACAGACGTATTTGGGGAGTGTCAGTCAAGGTTTTGATTCCTCTTCCTCCTCCCACAGGACCCTGTGGGGAGTTTTCCTCTTTGTTTCACTTGGCATGGAAGCAGCATATGCTGTTTTAAGTAAAGAGTTTTGCAACATGGTTGGACACAGACCAAATGTTGAGTATGGCTCATCTTTTCAAGAAGTTCTATACAAAGTTTGAAGGAGAAAACATTGTGTCACATTCCCTTCTCGACCTCATATCCGGTGTTACTTTGTGAAAAATATGCTGTCTTGCCTTGCAGACTGAAACATGGTGATTAGCTGCTGAACTTGATCTTTCAGTGGGTTTGGAAAACCATGACCAAAGCCTTGGAATAGCACTGGGAATGGATTCAGAGCTATGGGAGAGACGGGAGGAGGGAGAAGACATATGTGTAGCAGTTAAACCACAGAGGAGCCAGACAGCTCATTCCTTACATTAGCACATTTATGATGTTTTTCACATTCAAACATGGTGAATAACAGTAAACCAGAATGAAAGTGACAAAGGGATTCTGTGATTTGGTCTTCGCCTCCTGGCAAAAAGTTATTTTGGATTGGAGCCACAGTATGGATGATTAGCTCCAGAAACTAGGCAGAGGATGCTGTAGGTTAAATATGTTCTGAAGAAATGGGCAGGAGAGAGAGTGATGTTGCTGTGACTTTCATCTGTGGGCAAATGTGTAAAGGGGGTTTTGCTCCTTCTTGCCAATATAGATCAGACAGTCTTGTTTGGACCAGCTCGTCTCTTCATGCATTTGTCTTAAGTGTCACAGTTACTGCCTTTCTGTGGAAAAGAAAGTGAAAGGATGACCTGGTTTGGGAATATCAGCAAAATGTGTAGCATCTTACTAAAAAAAACCCACAAAATCCAAACGTCAAGCTCCAGCAAAACCCCTCAAAGTTGGAACATTTTGGTATGTGTTGATGTGCAGGGGGGGAAAGACTGGAAGACTTTTGTGGGACATTGTTGTAGAAGGGAAGCTGCAACTCACATCTACATCCAGAGTGGTGCTGGAAGGGAATGAAAGGAGCCATTAGAATTCTGTGCAATTTTCAAGGAATAACTATGAACTTGAAATAACACTTGAATCTTAAACAGGTGCTGCCATCTTACTTAGGAAGGCTGAGGCGTGGTGGTGAATAGGAGCAGAAATGAGGGCTTGGTTTATGTCCTCATAACTTCTACCCCTTAGGCCAATGTTATTTAGGGTTTCTTTCAATGTCAGTTCTTGGTTCATGTGAAAGAACTGTGTTAGTGTTAGCATATAAACTTGGTTTATGGTTTATGTGACATGGGATTGAAGCTGTTCTCGTGGGGTTCAGAGCAGCAATGCATCTGCTCCAGAAAGGATTTTGAAGGCAAACAAATGGCAAAAACTGGATCAGGGACAGATGTCCTTATTCTCTAACAAAGATAATATGCAGTGTTTAACAGTCAAATGTCCAAGTCTGAGTGTGTTGATGTGAGCATGAATTTTACCGTAGCCATCCTTGGAGTTTGGAGTTCATCCTGCAACCTGAGAATGTGAGTGCTGGTTTTGGGGTTCTGTGCATTGTTTTGCATTCAGAAATGCAACGTCCAATACCATTCATCCAAGAAGGGTGGCCATCTGTGCAGGCTGTCTCTGTCTGGGCATCCAGTTGTCCTTATTTGTTTGCAAAATATTTCATGTCAAAAGATCTACTAATACCTATTTTATTTCTACCCCTCTTGCACCCTTTTTTTTTTTTTTTTTGATTGCAGCAGAAAGATCTCATCTAGATATTGTTTGAAAATAAACTGACAGATGGCTTTTCTGCTAGCAGCGAAGTATGTAATGTAGAATTTCAGGACTTCAGTTGTTTTACATGTATTGATGTGTGTATAAAGCACTGACTGTTTAATCTGTAAAAGGCTGCATTTAAAATTGTAATAAAATACTGTAAGGGAACATGTATTTTGATTGTGACTAAAGTGACCACAGCAGAATCTTTTATTAATGCTTATTGTGTCTATGGAAGATGGGGGAGAAGTGCAGTGTCTGTTGTTGAAAGGTGACTGTATTTGACAAGTTTCTGAAGAAATCCAATCAGCTTTCTTAAATACGATCACTTCCAGCTATTTGGAACAGATGTAGACTAGGGGCCAGGGGTTTGACACAAAGGAGGAGGTTCAGGTTAGATTTTGGGTAGTGATGATCATTGTTCAACATATATACATAGTTGGGCTCCATAGTTACATCTGCAAACAGTCCTGTGATGAACAATAGTCTCTTTCAAGAGCCTTGATGCTTTTTTGAGAATATAGCAATAAATTGCTGAAAGAACAAAAGGGGAACAGAAGTCTTCTCTCCAATGAAAACTTCTCCATGAAACTTTAAAAGTGAAAATTGTGATACTTGAATTAACATTGATTTTGAATAGTTGGAAACCTTTACTGATGGTTTTCTTTTATTTGGGTTTTTTTTGCAAAGTACAGTTAATTAAAGAGACAAGGAATATATTTGTCTGTGAAACACAAGCAATTAATATTTTCGTGAGCATGCTTTTTTAAAAGTATTTTTTAGCCACCGGTGTGCTATAAATTTGGATGTTTTACTAATTCGCCTACAGTACACTATTGGTTTAGATGCTGTGTTTAAAGGATCTTATGTTTTTCATAACGCTAAAACTGATTTACAGTTTTTTAGCAGCTCAGGATTTTAAAGGCAAATCAATCTACTGGAAGGAACAAAAAATTTCTTGAACTAGGACCTCCCAGTATGCCTGTTTGGGTGGCCCTAGCTGATTATGGCCCATGAAAATGCATGGTCATACATCTGACTGGTTTTGGTTGCTGTTAAAGAGTTTTGCTTAACTGAGAAATGTAAACAGTATAGCTCTGTTTATTCATAAATTATCAATGCATGTATATTTCAAGTTCTCTTACTAGGATGTTCTGTGAAAAAGTGCTCTAAGCAATAGGTAGCAGTTTTGACTGATGAATTTAAAAATACAAGGTACCTCATGGACTACTAGAATAGCTGAACCTGAGATTCAGAGACAATTAAAACTATTTCAATAATTATATTGCAAGATTATTTGGAAGGGTCTACCTGGAATGTTTTTATAAGGTGCTTAAAAACTTTGGAATACTACTACTAATAAGATTGTCTGGATAAGTAGAAATTATTTGTATAGAAAGTGAGCAAGTATAATTTCCTTTTACTATTAGTAAGCTTGTACCCCAAATGCTGCTTGTCTACTAGATTTTACGTGAGTTCAGCTTGGCCTTACTGCGGAGAGAGAGATATTTAGTTTCCTTTTCTGATGAATAGTTTTTGTCAGAGATTTGCTTCTTAGATTAAAAGGAGGAACTTTATAAATAAAGGAATTCTCAACATTGACTTCTGTTTTTTGAATAATTTGAAACTTGGTGTGTTACAGAAAACAACAGCAGAGTTCTGTATTTCTTTTTTTAAAAGTTTTTTAGTATATTCTGCAATTTCTAGCAATAGCATGGAACTGGTTTGCATTAATGAGATGGGGGAAAAGTATTTTTTAAAAGATATAGATTTGTGTGCTTTTTGAAGAAGTCATAGAATTCTGTGCTACATGACTGGACCTCAGTTTTTAGATGTAATGTTTGCAATTGACAATGAATTGGAAAAGTGTTGAAGGTTGTGATATGTTTGCACCTGGTTGTACTATTTTGGTACAACTAATCTCCTGAAAGCTTTAGAAAAAGGAGCAACAAATTTCAGACTGTTTCATTACTGAAAATCATTACAGACAGTGACAAGAATATTTGGGGGAAAAAAATATTCATGGAAGGGGCTTTTCAAGCATTGAAGCAGGCTGGCCAGGGAAGAAGTGGAAACACCATCCTGGAGATATTTAAAAGACATGTAGATGTGGCACTTAGGGACATGGTTTAGGGGTGGACTTGGCAGTGTCAGTTTAACAGCTGGACTCAGGGATCTTGGAGGTCTGAGAGTTTCTAGACATTGCTCTGAAGATGCACTTTTCTAGGCACAGAGGCTGACTTTCTTAGACCTGTTGTAACTATGTTAAGCCCTTGCTATCACGTTTTGTAATGCAGAGCTGCTAAACTGCTAAGTCTGTAGAAAACCATTAGTGGGAGCGTAGCTTTTAAAATTGCCATGGATTATCCAAATGAGCTCTTGAAACAGAGTTGTTGTAGCTGTGGCAGGTCTGAACCTGTTCAATAAATAGCTTGGTTTGTGTGCAGTAATTGAATGATCCAGCTTTCAAGTTACTATTCCATTATTAAAAATGACAAGGTTATTCAACGCCCATTTGAATCCCACTTGGTTTTGTACTGGGAATGATAGGTCATGCTCCATAGCAAGGGATAAGCACAGGAACTCCGTTAAATTTGGATAAATGACTGTTAGGGTGTGTCTTACTTGGGGTAAAATTACTTTCTGGTTTTGAGTTTTGATAACAGAAAAGCAAGGCTATCACTTCCTTAGAAGGCCAAGCAGAAAAGGCTGACCTACTTTAGACAAGAAAAAATTTAACTTACATAAATAAAAATCAGGGCAAAAGATGCAAGAAAAAAAGTCTTTTTTTCCTGTTTGCATTTAGCACCTCTACAAACTGTCAGTAAAGAAGCCCAAAATTATTTCTGAGACTACTGATTTTTTTTTTGTCATTAACATGTCAGTAAGTGATTCTGTGAACATTTTCATGGTGAAGTTTACTTAACATATTTATTTCAAGTCTATGCAACTCCAACCAACCAAAACCAGAAAACAAATATGTGGATATCCATGTTTTTTCCGTTTTAAACATATTGTTTCCTGAGTAAGTGATATGAAATTATTTATTTAAAATATAAAACTTAAAGAAAACATTGTTTGTATTTTAAAATTAATCACAGAAAGTCAATATGATATTTATTGGTGAAATTTCTTGTCTCAAATACATTGTGTGATTAGCTGGTTCCTATCAACTTTACTAGTAAATCACTAGATAACTGGAATTTGATTTAAAAACTGGTGCAATGTTCAGAGAATATGTAGTGCATCACTGAAAGCAGAGGGTTAGACATGAGCTTGCCAAGTTTTAGAATTAGTTGGTGTATTTATTCTAGCCAACTGCTTAGTGATGATAAGCATAGATAATTAAATTTGAGTAATCTGTTTGAAGAACAAATTTATTTTTTAATTGTCTTCTGGAGAGAGAGTTCTGTTTTACAGCAGATTTATAAAGGAGGTTGGAGACCCCTAGATGTTTGTAGTTGTTTAAACCTCTGTGGTGGGCACACTTGTTTGATCAGTTTGTGGCACTGCCCAGCTGTGGTTTATGAACTCATAAACCCAGCCCTTCAGGTGGATAAGCATTACAACTATTAATTTGGGGGAATTAGAGAAGATGTTTAGCTAGCTCACAGTCTTCAGTATAAGTACTGTTGTGTGGATTAAACATCTATGTTAAGGACAAAGTAATTCCTGAGTAAGACATGGTGGATTTAATCATGAGTAGAGATTAATTGGGTGATCTAGAAAATGATATATAGTAGAATTTCCATCAGCTAAATAGAAATTAATTTCTACCCTAAGATGTGCTAGGATTGTAGCCTCACGTGTGTCTAATGTTTGTAAGTATTTTACATATTTGTGAGTTAAATATGACAAATATACTTGTCCTGGATAACACACCTGTAATACTATTTCGTGACTTAAACAGCTTAAGAAATCCTACAAATTTTGTATAGTTTGGTTGTAATGTAAACCTAAGCTCTTTATTGAACACTAGGGCAGAAATGTTTTCATTTTATGTATAAGATTCAAAACAAGCTATATTAATTTGAAAGCAAAGAAATTTAAGAAGGGAGGAAAAAAAGGCCATTTATATAAGTTCGTTCTCAGTTCTGCTGCAGAATTATCCAGGGAGGTCTCCCATAACTCTGGATCTGATGGCTGTCTTGAAAACTGCATGCCAAATCAGCTCTTCACCTCAGTGTTGTTAGAAAGTAGATGATTCCTTCTTTAGGAATTAAGGCTGTACTGTGAATACTTCCAATGCTGTGCGCTCTGTACAGTGCTGTACACAGCACTGAGCTGTGTGAATTGTCAGTTGAGGTGAAGTCCCTGTCCCACTTGGCACACAAACTCCTTTAGGCTGAGAATCTTCCCTGTTCTGATTTATCTTTTCTTGGTGCATCCTGTCTGATCTTGAGGCTTTCATTATGTAAAATGGAGTGTCAGTGTTGCTGGTGATGGGATAAATATTCAAAGGTGTTAAAAAGGAGGGTACAAAATCCCAGCCAGTGTGTGGTGGCCAGATGTTGACCATTGGCCAGTACCACAGAGGGTACATAAGGTTACTCTAAGAGAGATGTGTTCACTGCCTTCCTGAGAAGCCTTTTCTTCTCTGCCCACTGCTGTGTCAGAAGAAATATTGGTGCTCTACAGCCTAGTGAAGCTTAAAGTTGGTGGGATTTTCTGTTTGATGCAGGCTGCTGTGAGCCTCTGTATGGTCACTCCATGGTTAACTTCAGCAGTACCTGAGGGTAAGCAGCCCTTCCATCCCAGTTCATAGACCTCTCACTAGAAATTAGCTGAGGCAGAAAAATGTATGAAATTGAAGACAGAAGTTCACCAGATGTAATTAGTGCTTTCAGGTATGAGAGGGTCCTTTTGTGCCTGCCTACCTGGTAGTGCATCCAACTGAGAGCCTCCTGAATGGTATTGCAGTTAATCCCGAGAGAGTTTTGTCTGTTTACACTTCTTACATGCAAACACAGAAGTGATGAAAGCTGAAAACCCATCCTTCACAGGGGCCGTGGAGCAGGGGAGTGCCTTACTGAAATGTGCTGGTTTTGATGGAGAACTCTTTCTTTGCTTTGTGTCCATTAGGTTTTACTAAGCCTGTGTCTGCAGAGATGCCAGATAAAACACCAGGTGCTACAGAGCCTGTGCCCAGAAGTGAAGGTTAGTGGTTTTCTTCCATTTTTGACTATTGAAAAAAAAAAAAAAAAAAAAAAAAAAAAAAAAAAAAAGAGAAATAAGTGTTGGGATTCTGTGAAGAATTTTTTGATACTTTGGACTTAAAAACTGAGTTTCCCTTACTGGCCTTAAATTTAAGGGAGAGCTGAATTTGTATTATATATGCATGTTTATCTAGATAGCAGGACATTTTCACTTGTCTTTGAGAAACCTCTGCATCCCTCCCTAGCCCATCATCCATGATAGTACTAAAATATATAATAATGGGGAAGGACCAGTGCACTGCTAGGATTTCAGCATTGGAGATGTTTTGTTCAATTTGCTAAAGAGATCTTGTTAACTGAAGCCTGTTTTTCGTATGGGATACTTGAGTCTCATAGAACCAAAGCTGAGATTTAAGATGTGGGTTGATTGACACAAGAAGAAATTGTCTGTGTGGTTTTCACTAAATCAGTGGAATCTTGAAATGCTTAGTTAGACTATTTTGTTTCCTCTCAAGGTATATTAATTTTAAATTCCCATACCTGAAGGTTTGGTACTTGGTTTCAGGAAAAATTCATTATTTGAAAACAATTCTAACCCTGCTAATTTGATTCCTTCCCCAGAATCACTGCTGGATGTGTCATTCCAATATTTTATAAAAATTTGCTATTTCATGTGAACATTGTGAGGTGTTTCTGACAGTATTGTGTCAAAACTATGGTAGCTCTTGTATATCCTCGCTTTTTAGATCACTGCTGTCCTCATGCAAGGGCTATATTAATTAAAGTGTGGGGTTTTGTTTGACTAAAGCTTACAGCTCTGGCTTGTTTATTCTATGCCTCAAGGCGTTGGAGTGAGTCCACTTGAAGCAAAAGCCTACAATAAAATATGGCTAACTAAAATGATGAGATTATTCTGAATCTTCATTTTCAAGTTGCAGTTATCATTGTATTTTGTTGTGATAAAAGCTCACAAAGTTATTCCAGAGTCTGTATAAAATATCCTTGCTCAGTTGGTTAGAGCGGGATGCTGATAATGCTGAGGTCACAGCTTTGATCCCTGTATGGGCCATTCACATAAGAGCTGGACTTGGTGATACTTGTGGGTCCCTTCCAACTCAGAATATTTTGTGTGATTCTGTGTGTGTGCTTTAACAAATGCAACATTTGCTAAAACAAAACTTGGTTTAATCTGGATGCTTTGTTTTTAATTGCTCTTTAAAAACTAGTTTTTAGATGTTTAAAAAAAGGTGAGCTAATGAATAATAATGAATCTTCACTTAAAAGACTTGTTTTTATATCTTGATGAAAATGCTGTACTATAGATAAAACATTCTAATGATAAAAAGTCATGAGTGCTGGAAGTTAATGAGAGTTTGTGTTAGTTTATTTGATTAATACATTCAAAGATGTTATGATAGTGTTTACTGAACAAAATGGTCAGACATATATGCCAGTGGCTGTTGCAGCATGGATTTACAAGATAAACTTGCACAGTTAGTCTTTGATCATATATATCTCTATTTAATTAGCATTTATACAGTTAACTGGTATGTAGAAATATTTTGCCGGTATGACTGAGTCAGAATTGAAAGTGGGTGTTTCATTTCTCATGATTAAAATATCAATGCTCCTTATGTGCATAAACATTTATGTGAACTTTTGTCATTATTTCCAGAAATCATATCATCTTATTACTGCTTGGTTTTTTCCCCAAAGGAATATTCTTGCAGTCATTGATTAAAAGAAAAGAAAAAGGTGTATTTGTTGTTACAAATTTCTAACAATTAACCTCTTACGTTCGTCAGGGTCAGGTTGGGTTGAGCAAAGTGTTGGCAAGTAACTGATTATCTGGAAACTTTGAAAAAGCCAGTGTTGCTTTAACCTAGGAGTGCCCCTCCCTGCCCCTGACCCACTGCTCCATATACTCCAGTTAAGCCATGAAGCACAGGGAGCAGACAATTGAGAAAGGAGTTTCCTGTAATTAAGTTACTGTAACTTAGTCCTTGACTCGAGGGTCCCCAGTGGGTGGGCAGACTGTTTGCTTTTCTGCCACCTCTTCTGTCAAACCTTTTAGAGTCAACAGTTGTATTTATAAATGTCAATGCTTGCTTTGTGCTATCAGGAGAAAAAACCCAGGACCCAGAGATTCGTTTGTTGCAAAGATGGAAGTGTGTGCATATCATACAGGGAAAAATATTTTTCAAGAAGCTTGTCTAGCTATCAAGGAGTGGTAGACAAACAAATTAAAACAAAAAACTCCTACCATGATCCACGTATAACTATTTCTTAACTGTTTTCCTTTGGCAAAGCTATTATATTCTATTTACAATTGATGCATTTAGAACAATGTACTATGTCAATACCAGGAAGTGTATTGAGTGTGTTTCTGTTTTAGCTTGCAAAGGAATTAGCATTTGTTCTGCTTGTGTTTGCTGAAAAGTCACTCTTAAACTTTTAGTACAGTTAACCACTGGAAATAAGGCTGTGAGAGGAGTACCCCACCCACTGCACAAATTCCTCCTCTCTCCTTTAGAGAGGCCACTGTGATTCACGGTGGCTGCTCATGATGGTATCTGGAGCTGAGGAGTTACTTATTTGCAAAAATTTAGGGGAATGACTGTAGAATTTTTTCATTACAGATAATCTGTCTTACAGGATTAAAACTTTTTTATAGCCTAACAAAATTTTGATGATACTGAATATTTTTTTCATAAAACACAAGTGTTTCATCCTGTGGATAATGGATTAATTTTTTATCAGGTTACCTGTGAACAGCTAGGCTTGCTTCGAAGAAACCAGATGAGGTCTGCCTTAGTATCTGTTTGGAAGATTCCCAGACTCAAAGTTTTTGGGATATCAGTCAAGTGCTACCTTAGTAGTAGGTCTATGCAAAACACTTAGAAAATGTGTATGGATGTGGGAGCCTCTATTCAGTTTCTCCAGTCAGCTTGACTGGTTGTTTTTCTGTGCCTTAAAAGTAGGCATATTTGAAGAAGACATGAGGAAGTTAAACTCCCACAGTCTTCCTTTCCCTCTTCCCACACCAACTTTTTCATTAAGTAAGAGGCATGACTTCCCACAGCTGGATCCTCTCTTACTGACTTCATGGTTCACACTTGCATCCTGAAGGAAACAAATGTTGCACCTGGACTTTATAAACAGCCACTGACAAATCCCTGTGGACAACAAGCTTATGTCATTGTAAAATATCCTACAGCAACAAGCAGTGGTTTTCCTTGCATTGTGTACCTGATGGCACTAGTGGGAGCCTACCAGCTGTTTCTGTTGCTGCTTGTGATAAGTTCTCATGGCATTTTGTAACTCCTCTGACTTAGGTTTGTGTGCTATTTCTGCTGCTGTTTTTTGTGCCTCCAGAATCATATCTTGATGGAGGAGGAAGTCTCTGTCTAAGGACAATATCTGAAATTCTTAACCCTAGTGTTTATGGAAGGAGGTGATGAAGCATAAGTAGATTTGAAATCTGATTGGAAATGGGAGAAATGCAAGGTGGAAGGGTGGTGAAATTGGATATTTTGTTTCTGAGTCCTCGCTAAATTTTTGGATTCCCTGTGCCCACTGTAAGAGCGTGGCACATCTTCCTTTGAAAAAGGGGTTGTAGGCTGTTGTTGTAAGGCATACTGACTCTTGTCATAACTCTTGACGTCTGGGCGAGTCTCCAGTCTGCAGAAGCTGAGCGCTGGCACAGCAGAGGCAAGCTGCTTTGCTACAGCCAGCCTGTGTGCAGCACAGCTCATGTTCTCTGCTAGTGCAGGAGGCACCAAACCACAGCCTAGAATCCACTGGCTGTTTTCCTGAAAGCACTTTGATGAACTGCCTCAGTCACTGAGCCACTCTGGCTGGGTCCCACGTTCTTTCTCAGTCGCCAGCAGGCTGAAACTGGACGGGCTTCTAAACATCCTCAGCTCAATGAAGAGGAGGAGGAGGAGGTGGCTGTGTTGATCTAGGGCAGTGAAGGGCAGTGAGAGGTAGAGTGTTCTGGACGTTGTGAAATGTTTGAGTACAGTAAAGCCTGCTCCTCATCACAAGAGAAGATGCAGTTGCTGTAATGTAATGGTGATTAAGTCACTGATTACAAAGGTTGGGCCATTAACAAGTAGAATAACTGGTTCTTCAAATGCCAAACACTTTCCCTGGTGTCCTGACTGGCTGGTATCCTGCCAAAGATCAGTGTTTCAGTCATCCACGAATTATAAAAAGTTTATGTGGCCTGAACTGCTTAAACTTGAGGTTTGGAAAACTATGGAGGGTTTTTTTAATATCAATGATCCCATTTTCAAAGAATTACTTTTATTTTTCTGTTTCAGTGGTAACTAATTCTTAGTTCTCAAGCAATTAAGAAGTGTAGCACTTGAGCTTGATGCATTATTTTTGCTTTTTGTATCACTAAATTGCACACAATGTAAAATTATGTGTATAATGTTTCACACATAATGTGCACATATTAAAAAAACAATTTGAGGTAGTTCAAAATAGGGAGGCTAAATGTGGCTTGCATGAAGCAGTCAAATGTAATGCATCTTGATGAAAAACAGTTAGTTTCTTTAAAGCCCTTCTGAATCCTAATGTTATTAATTTATTTCTAAATTGATCGTTCAAATTGAGAGAAATATTAAACAATTCAAACATTCCTGGAGGAGCAAAGACTCCTTGCTAGAGAAAAAGAAGTGGCATACTAATTTTCTGTGTATTGAAGTGTAAAAATTCCTTTTCCTATCAGGAATGATAAACAATGTCTAATTATTGCATTTATTAATTATTCTGAGCTTAGCTGTGTATATAAAATGCTTGAAAAAAAGACTGAATACTCCTTCATAAATAGTTTATTTAAATTTTTGTGTTATGTTTAGCATCTGTCTTGCTTACCACCTCAGAAATGTGCTGCTGATCCAAAAAAAGCTATTGCATGTTTAAATGATCTTTTTCTCTTTAAAAATAATTTGAGTACCGTACTAGTTTTTGGAGAAGGCCCCAGCCAGAAGTTACACTCTAATACTGGAGTCTTAGCTGTGTGTGACCTGCAGTAAAAATATAAATGTACTACTCTGTGCTTACAAATATTGGCAGTATGCTTTGCATCTGCTCTTTCTAGATTGGTATTGATAACCATTGCTTCTCTTGAGATTACTTTATGGGAAGACTTTGTCACCAAACAGAAGAGTTATTGTTGTTAAAAGCAGCTACTAGGTGTTAAATTGCTGTTCTGCAATAATTGGAAAAGCCTATAAAGACAGTTATAATGAAAATTGTCCTGTTAGAAATGCTGATTTGAAGTAATTTTCTTTGCCAGTTTCATAATGGCTTGTTTGGTTTGTTTTTTTTTTAGTGGTGGTGGTGGTTTAAGGTATTTTTCTTTACTATCATATATTCCATGTAATTGTGTGGAAACAAAATCCAGATTGCTGGTAACTGCACAGTGCTAATATACAGAAAATAAGTAATAGTGACAGTCAATCTTTCAACAGTTTCTTAAATGTAAATCAGCTTTCATCCCAACAACTGTGCTTTTCCCCCTGTTTTGGAATTTCTGCCGTATTTCGTCTCGCTACTTTATTCAAGTGACAAGCCAGAAATCTGTTTTCAGATTCATTGATTTTACCTCCTCCCCAGCCATATTTCTTCCAAAGTAACTTAAAGGACATGGAAGGATAAGAGACAAAAATGGATTACTTGCTACCAGTTAAAGTGAGCTGCAACTCTTAAGATAAAAGACAATGTCAATGTTACATTCTTTCATCTTGTGCTGACCATATCCTGAAAACCAAAAGTTCCAAAGTAGTAAAAATAAAGATACAAGCACATTTTGCTGTTTGAGTTGTAGCAGCACAGGTACCTCCCCATTATTGACCACTCAATTCTGAAGAATTTTGACAGGTGCTATATAGTTAGCAAATGTAAACCTCTAAATATCACTATTTTTTGTTGTTTATTTTCCCGGTTATATGTCTAGCAGTAATTTCAAACTATGCCACTGACGTTAGAAGTGGGCTGAGAGGCCTTGATATCCTAAATTTAAACTTGAGAGATTAATATATACGGAGGAAAGCTTAGTTGTCGTTTTGCTTTTTTAATTGGTTCCCTGTAGTTTTATTTAACTTTCAAAAGGGGGATGAATGCTGCATGCTGATAAACCAGAAGGGGAGGTAGCTTTGATGTTTTATGAGCAATAAAAAAATTTGAAGCAATATGTCAAACTCCTGAAGTCAACTTCTTGAAGAGTCAGCAAGCTGAGGAGAGCAGGGAAGGGGAGTAAAGGTGGGAGGATGCTTCTGTTGTACTGTGCCCAGATCCATTAGTGGTGCAGGCAAAAGAGCACACAGGATACTTTAATTCATTAAATTATATCCACATTACTTTCTGGTTGTCTCTTTTGCCAGAATATGCTGCAAAACCAATTGTGCAGCTCAAGATATGAAAAGTTAATAAATTCTTTTTAAAAAAATATCTGTCCTTAGTTGTGGGTTATGTGGAGTGGGTCTTAAATTCCATTACATACATCTTGGCAATGGCTCCTGCAACATATATATTGTAGAATAATTTAAAATGGACACAGCTTCCAGGTGAAGTAAACACTTGTTTTCCCATATGTGCACAATGTAGCCTGTGCTTCAAATGATGGAATGACCAAAAATTTATTAAGGTGGTGAGAATTTGGGCTTAACCTCTGTCCTAGCAAATTTGGGTACTTCTGGTTCAGGAAAGCCAGGCAGTCCAAGTTATTTGGGTTCTGTTATGTCTGCTTTCTGTCGAGATAGTTATAAACCACATGCTTGCTCTCAATGTCTGTTTGTTAAGAAGGATGGTTAACAGTTTATATATTTGTACTTTTCACTGCTTAAAAATTTCATGTTCATGGTTAAATCTTATCTCATGAGAGGGTAGGTGTTTCACAATGGAAAGCAATATTGGAAGAAACAAGTAATGTATGAGGCTAATTGTTAGGGAATTTTGCCTGATGTCTGGCCAAGAGATGGTTCTGTCTGGCCATATCTGAAGTAAGCCAGTGTTTCTAAAGATGGGATGTCCTGCCATGAATGTTTTGTGGTTTTGCCATATGAATACAAATTGTCAGCAACAGGAAGTCCTTTAGGAAGATAAGACTCTGCAACAACTCTCTCAAGAAGCAAACAGCTGCATTCAAGGTTTGTCTCCAGTTAGGATCCCTACCCCGTGAGAGTCTTGGTGTTAGATCCCAGTCCTAGGAGCTCTGTAGTCACTCAAAAAGAGACACAGGGAGCCTTCTTCACACTGTAAGTATATGTATAAATAAAATTTTTCTCATGTCTTTAGTGATTTTTTTTCACAACTGAGTAGTAGTAAGATATATTATTTTTGTTAAAAGGCTGTCTAAAATTTTTGAGGATCATAGGCTTTTACCCTTCAAAGAAGTGTCAGTATTAACTAGAGGCACTGGTCTAATCTTACAGCATTTGGCAAATTTCAAATGGAAATTGAAGGAGCCCCAAAGCTGCCCTCCTCAACCCACCACACAAATATTTTGTGACCTTCTGAAAGAGGCAAAGTATTTAAAGACCCATTCCATTGACAGCTGCTAGTTAGGAAATCCTTGTGACAGAAATGAGACATGTGACAGAAAGATGGCTTTCTTGAGTGTGAAGTCTGTCATGAACTAGTTGCTCATTTCTCTCCTCAGAGATATTGATGGAGAATGTCCTAATAGTATTTTAAATCCATACTCGTTATTAACTATTATTGGTTAGTTCTGCTGCTTTCCACCTCCTCTCATTTCAACTTCTTGAAGGAAAATCTCACACCTGCATCTTGTTATATACCTGGACCCCATTCTTGGGACTTTGGTCTGAAAAGAGCACTGTGCTACAATCATGGAAGGAGGTGGCTTCTTGTAATTATTCCATAATTACATATTCCATAATCAGTGGGTGCGAGGAGCTATATGGGTGAGCTGTGTTGCAGCACTGAGGTTTCAGATTACATCTTGAAATGGTAATTTTAGGATCTACAAATAAAAATATTTGGCTCGTTGCATATTTCCTGTCAATGTCGTGCATTTAATGAAGTGCTTAGAAATATTTTAAGTGTTTCATAAGAGAAATGCTGAAGAAAAATAATGCCTGCATTTCACATGGTGAAGAAATCTAATGCTGTAGAGAACCTGAGTTCCTGTGTTTGTCACAATTCTTCAGCTCTTACTGCAAGATGTGGCTACAACCAGGGTGACAGGGACTGATGGCATTTTTGAACAGGTCTTATGTTGATGCCAAAGGTTTTCCAACAATAGAGTTTATCTGCTCTCGAAGACTTCAGGTGTACTGAAAGTACTAGTTTTTTGGCCAACACTCAAAGCTGAAGGGCTCATGATGACATGACAAGCTTCATTTGATTTGGAGAACCAGTGGGAACTCACAGTGCTTTTATGCTTCTGGGGAAGTTGCCCTGTACACTGCTTCCAGAAACTTCTATGTGAAGTCAGAAAGCTACACTTTCTGGTTTAAAATCAGAACAACTGATTCCATATACAGCTGGGCCTCTGCAATCTTTTGTTGTGAGTTAAACTTTTGTATGATGTATGGATGCTCTGCATTCATCCCAGACCACAGCTTGCTCATCACTTCAGGCCTGGCTGGAATCCCCAGTATCAATACAGTACCTCCAGTCCATTTTGCCACACATCTTTCAGACAGATGGAGACGTGGATATGATTCAGATCATGCCTTTGGAGTAGTTTTGTGGTCTAAATCCAACTGTCCCAGCGTGTTCCTGTGCCCTGCGCTACACTGAGCTCTCCTGGCCACCAGTATGGAATGGTATGACCCTACTACAGCTAGCATGGGCCCAGCTGGGGCTGTGTTTGTGTAATCAGGGTGCAGGAGAGTGGGCCAAAACCACCAGAATTGCAGCACATTTTTAAGTGCTGAGCCCTCCTTTTTGTGAACAGCCTGAAGATAGTGGTTTAGACTTTGTTTGGATAGAGGTACATTTTTTTATGAGTCCTGATGGGCAGGATTTGACTCTGCATTTCTTTACATTTCTTTAGTGTTTTAAGAATGTAGTGTTTCTAAATGAAATTTTTGTGGGATTGTTTTTGGTTTTTCTATTTTTTACTTCTTTGTGGGTGCTGAGCCTGTATTTAGACTTTCACATTTTTGGAAGGCAGCTGGGCTATCTGGATAGCTGGCTTCTGTGGACCCTTTCCTTGAGAGGTGGGGAAATCAAAGTCTTACTCAGAATAAAAATTATTGCACAAGCTTTTTAAGGTCACAAATTTAAAAGTCATGGAATTACTGCTGTGACTGAAGTGTACGATGCCCAAGACCAAGTTTGCACTTACCTATTGTGGGAAAATGTCACTGCATTGTTGTCACTTCTGAATACAGACAAATAACTGCCTTTTATAAAATTGTCAGAGTTTATAGGCATATTTACTTTACAGCTACTTTTATAAGTTACCCACACCCTTCTCTGCATGTGAATAAAAGAGCTGGAAAGGCCACAGTGATAATGTCATACCAGGAAATCTTTAACGTGAAATACAGGGAACATGGAGAGGAGGGAAGCTTGCAGGGCAGGAAAAATCACACTGAAGATAATGTATGGAGGGAAAAAATATAGGTTTTATGTCTATCCCTTTTTTTCTTAATTTTTAAATTTAAAGAAAAGAAATATAGGTTGCCTTTGACATAAACCAACAATTGTGTTTGTAAGCATTGGTATACAGGAAGGTTTCTTTATTCCAAGTTTAAGCCTTTAAAATTCCTCTAAAATTGAATGCATATTAAAAAAGAAAAAAAAAAGGAACCAGAAAACTAAGAAAACTACCAAGCAACCAAAAAACCCCTGAGTCTTGTAGAGCTGAAAATACTGCCTGTTGACCAGACTTGATCCTACTTAATCTTTTTCTGCCAAGTTAGACATTCTGGCAAGCTTCCTCAAGTCTGGATGTATTCAAGTACTGTATTTGGCTGACTTAGTTTGTTACTTTGTAAAGATATATGAAAATCCCAGTTCAAACATTTCGGCCTATGGTTGTTTTTACAGTCTGTCAAGAAGCACAACTAATTGATATTTCACTTTATACATCAGATATAATTTTTCCACCAGTGCAGTATGTATTTGGAAGTACATTTTCCACTGCTACTATGTATTTTATCTTAAACACTTCATAGTTTTCAGAATAAGTGCTCTTTCTACTGCACAAGGTATAGTAACACTTGGCAAGGCACTAACTTTTTTTCCACCTTTTTTCAGATTAGCAACGTCTTCCAGGTCTTGGCTCTAAGTGTTTTGTCTGGCTTTAATGCACAGCCTGTCCCTGCAGAGATGACATCTTTGTTGTCTTAACTTTGATTTTATGAAGAACTGCAAAACCATTACATATTAGACTTTCTGTATCTGAATACCTTTGATAGTTCTGTCCCTTGTATAAAGCTGAAGTTTAAAATGATAAAAGTAAAACTAATCAAAACTGTATGGTTTGATTGTATATGTTAATTGGTCTTTCTTCCAAGTCCAGTGCTGATTTCAGCAGTAATTCTGCTTGTCGATAAATGTATTACCTATTGGATTTGGTGTATGAAGAAAAGTGGGAATTTTTGTCTTCAAATGAGTTTTGTGGGCTTCCTGATGAAAAGAATTAACACTGAATCTGTTGGAGGGGTGTCTAGAAGTTTTTAAAGACTGGAAGTACTGCGGTAGGTGTGTGAGCCGAACCCCTGTAAAATGTGGTCCTTGGAAGCTGAAGACCTGAATTGCAAAGGTTTTGTTTCGGAGATCTCACACTGTTTGGAAAGAGATTTAGTCTTTTAAGCAAGGACTTATATTGTAGAACCAACCGTGATGAAAAGATTTTTATCCCTAATTGTGCCATCAGTTAAATCACGTTTCTAGACTGAACATGTCTGTGTGTTTAGCTTAAACCATTAAACTTTTGTTTGAAGAAATGGTTGTGACCCTCTGACAGGTACCTCTTGACTGTGTAAATTGAACAGATTGAGCTTCTTTTGCCTGTGGTTACAGTGTAGGATTTCTGATAGCATATGTTTCCCATGTCTTATTTTGCAGTCTTTACAATGCTTGGATGTTCTTTTTGAAACGTAAAAGCTAAATCTTGAGTGCACTGAAATCCTGAACATCATTTTATTTGTCCAGAAGGCATTTTTCCCTATTCCCACTTGATTAAGATGCTTAGGATTATTTATAAATAAGGGAAAACTGGTCCCCCAGCCATTTGGAATTAAAAAGTGAAAGACTATAAGAAAGGTACTATCTCATTAGTAGACTACACAGGGTTAAACTTAGGCACAGAAACAAGCCAAAAGTTGATTTTCTTCATTTATTTCTCACAAGAAATCCACTTGGAACAACAATCCTTGTAATTGATGCAGATGTTCGGAATTCTTTTCTGCTGACTTGGAATAAAGGCTAATCCAGGTCAGTCAGTACCTTGTAATTAATCCACATTCTTTTCCCTTTTTCTTTTTAAAGCTCTCTTTTAATTTATTTTCTTTTTTTTTTTTTTTTAACTTTTCTATTCTTTTTTCTTTTAGTAGGGAAAAGGGAGCAATCCCTGGTTTAAATCTCTAAGCTAGTCCAAAATGATAATAAAAGTTTTGAAAGGCATGCAGGTTACAGAGTAAAACTATGCTAAACTACTAAATAATAGAGCCCTTTTTACAGGTAATTTTTAAATCCCAGGCAGTTTTTTTTGTAATGTTCTTCCCTGTCCACCCTGGTATTGTGAGTTTGCAGAGAAGCAGTAACTTACATTACCATATAATAGCACAAGGTGTTGGAAGGGTTAAACAGAAAGGAAGATAAAAGCTACTTTGAGCTCACTTTGTTGCCTTGAACTTTGGATGCTGTTGAATATAGCAGTCATCTGTGATCACAGGTATCTTAGCAGCTGTATAATCAAAAACTATAAATGTCCAGATAGGAAATGATCCAGTAATTAGAGGAAACAGTACTGAACTGATGACTTAAAGTCACTTTCGTTCTTAAATCACACAGTTGTAGCTGTTAGACTTTATCCTGTGATCTTTTCTCAGTACCTTGGCAGAGTACTTGAAAACCCTGATAATCAGATTGGCTGAGAGTTAGAAAGGAGAGAAGGACTGGGACTGCTTTTTGTAGCTCCTTGCCAAAGCAGCACCTCCTGACTGAGAGGTGTGGATGCTTAAGTAGACTGGAGGGAAGGTAAGGGCTGGTCTCTCTCTTACCTAGATGCCCACCTTTCTTTCTTTGTATGTGTTGTATTGCAAATATTAATACAAATGCAAAGGAGGCCTCTGGGGTGGTTATGTATATGTGCCACTGAAATCTAAACACTAATCAAAGCTTGAAAAAGAGCTCAGATTTTTAACTTGGATGGGTTTCAGAATTAAGGAAAAGAAATCTGTGGCCTACTTACCAAACAAATGGGAAATACGTCTTTAGTTCCTGTGTGTAATACAACCCTGAATGTTGGAGGTTTGTGGGTTCTTTTCTTTCCTATTCTTTTTTTCCTACCAGAACAACATTATGAAACATTCAAAAGTGAAATGAATTTGTTTAAAACAAAGTGGGATTTTGAAATTAGGCTCAGAAGTCATCAGTGAAGGGTTTCCTAAAAGTTGTATAAGAGAACTCTTTTTTTGGAAACACAAAAAATTCCCCTACATCTTCTATGATGTTGAATAGTTGATTAGTTATCTACATATTTGCACACAATATTATCTGCTTCTTCAAAGTAGTTGAGTGTGTTTTTGTGTATTATGTCTGCTAACTTTGTGCATGTGACTTAGAGATCAAAATAACGACTCACAAATTTTCTTGTTGGCATGGTCCTAATTATGACTTACATTACGGAGAAATCCCTTGTCACCTCTTCAGATTCTCACAAGAGATTACTCTTGCTAAAATGCCAAGAGTCCTCTTTGAAAAGAAATCACTGTGTATTTTAATTTCTTTTGCATCAGACACTATATTGAAAACAATATAGTGTCTGATGCAAAAGAAATTAAAATACACGGTGATTCACTGGATTTATTTACCACTGTGGTAAATAAACTGATGCACAGGTTATGGTTAAAAGCTCTAAGGATGCTGCATGTAATGCTAATTTTCTGCTTAAAATATGTCCCTTTTGAAACACTAGTGTGTTCTGGGGAGGTGACTAATCTAGGCTGATTTGTGGACTGCCAACTTTGAGAAAAACAAAAAAAAATTTCCTGAAGAAACTATGTCCTGAAGCAAATACACAGACACAGACAAAATCTATTTGTTTTCTATTTTGGTTGTAGGTGTTGGCTCACAGTCCAAGTTACTGTGCTGTGTCTTTGTAGCTACAGAATAATCGTGATTAGTATCACAGAATAGTCTTCTGAAGTTTATTCAGTGTGTTTAAGATACTCTGAGATCTTCATGTCAAGATGCCATAGCAATATTTTGTGTTTAAATCTGGTGTGGGGATGGAATGTCCAGAAAGCTTACATGTACTTTGAATGCCATTCCTCTGCTTAAAAACCAAAATAAGTTAGTTTTGAAACACCTCCTCTAAATTATGCTGCCAACAGCAGCAGTTTTAATATTAGCATAGAAAAAACATAACTTTAAAGTGCTTATTGAATCAGAAATCAGTATATTTGGACTGTACTACTGCAGTACTACGAAGTTCTCAGAATAAGACATTTAAGCAATGAGTAACTTTAAATTAATGAAGGATTCATAGATATAGAGAAGTTGGCATGCTCATTGCTAAGTACCCACATTAAAATTTCCCCCTTGCAGGAAAAGAGCTATGATTTCATGATATAGCTAAGCAGATTTATCAGTACTACCCATAAGAAGGAAGAGTCCCATCCTGTGTCTAGTTACATGTTCACTTACCTCTGCTTGCTCTCACCCAGCATGCAAACCACGTTTCAGGAGCAAGAACAGCACGAATGTAATTTTTTTTTTCATTTGAGGGTTTTTTTTGCATGTGAACTGATTAGCCATCCCTGAGCCCACTTACCACTGGGCTTTGCTGCTGAACAGCCATGTTAGTTTTAAATACTTTGCAGGGTAAACCATACTTTCTGCAGTGGATTTGCCCAGCTTTATTAAATGTGAAGGCTTAATTCAACATCGTTCAGGCCTTGGTACGATGTTCTGCTTCATGCATGCTGAAAATGTGACTGTAACTAGTTTTCCCTTCCCTCTGGTGTTAACTCTGTGCTAATGAAATAATGGAACTTCTGGACTCAAGCAATAAAAACATTACTTCTGAAGCAGATGAGAGGCTGTTTCTCATCCAGCCAGGGCAATTTGATACTTTAAATGCCAAGTTGGGAAAGGATGTAATTGATAGCCTTACACAGAGCAACAGGCACAGCTTGACAAGGGAAAGTGGCGTTTTTGTTGGCTCTGGGACGAGACTTTGAAATCTGGGTCTGTTTATTTCCTTGCCTGTAATACTTAAACAAGTCCCTGACTTGCCTAAGGAACCTGATAGGAACTTGACAGTGTTCTAGGCAACCCGAAGGGAAGAATTTAACCTGTCATCTCAGGGGAATTTTCTCTTTTCTTTTTCTCCTCCATGGTTAGTACTTAATAATGTTTCACTCTGCCTACCACCCTTCTTTGTTCCTATAGGCCCAGATCTTACCCTAAGGCAAAAAAGATGCTGCTGACAATCATACTTTTATAGAGTAGTAACTATCCACTGTTGTAAGGGTCTTTGATGCCTACTGCTGGTTTTGTTACAGGAGTCAGTTGTTTGCAGCTGGAAGGATGTAAATTCTGACTAGAACAGAAAACTGAGGCATAGTGGCTGTCTCTTTTTCAGGTGAAGCTTCACCAATACTGTAATGCAATGAGCTTGTTAGCAGATTTTGTTGAGAGATTAAATGACAATGATAGTTACTCTTTGGTTATGGATTTACAGAAGAAGGTTATCATACACAAATATAATATTAAAAATATTTTTACAGTGATAGTTGCATACTACAGTGCTCAAGCTCTCACAGGTCTCGTGCACTCAAATTAAAGGGAAGAAGCATCATGGTTCTAGAATCCAGGAGGATCTCTGCTAAACTGCAGATTACAATCCAAAATAAAAAGCATGAGACATACTCTTTAAAAAAAAATTTAAATCTCAATGTCATGAGCAGGAGAAATGCAAGTGTCATTTTACTGAGAGATTAAACTGTCCCAGTTTGAAGGGGTCAATGTTCACATAAACACCGAAGAGAATAAAAAAATTATCTAGGGATTTCCTCTGAAACTGCATCCCTTAAGGGTGGATGAAAGGAGACCTTATCCTTACTTAAGGATTGGAAAATTACATAGAAAAATGTATTTCCCTGTAAAATACACCACAGATATCTGGGCTTTCCTGGAGTAAGTGCTAATTTCCAGAGTTCTGGGATTATATTTACCAATGATTTGGTATAATTACTTGGTTGTATTTAGAATGCAGTGCCTAGACTAGCTTATTCTTTGTACAATGATATTTAAATAAAGCCTGTGATTATGATCTGTGCTCTCCAAATCTCTAATCTGTCTGAAGGAGAGCAAACAGGAGCTCTGATTTTAAGGTGTGTTTTTGGTGGGTTTTAATTTTTTTTACAATATTTGCTCAGTGGTTGGTATAATCCTGTTTAAAAGGGTTTTTTTTTGCTTACTGGGCATGTTCTGTCTGGCTACTGTTGTTTCATCCCTCATTCATAACTGAGTAACTTAATACTGAAACCAAACAAGTTGGAGTTTCAAACCCAGACAAGGTTTTTTTTGTCATCCCATTTTCATTTTGTTTTGTGCAAACAGGTACTTTTGTTGGCTGTTCTGCAGCTAGTGTCACATTGAAAACATTTGAAGCTGATTTTTGTACAGAGTAAACATCCTGTGGTTAGAAGGGCTTAATTAGCTCAGGTGCCTTTACTGCTGGCATATACCTCCTTATCTTGAAAGTGGTGTCCACCAACTAATCCTTTATTTATGTTGAGCTTTGGAATTTCCCTTGAAATACCTTTTTGTAACCTCTCCCAGTATAAATGGGAAGTGAACAAAGTGTCAGGTAAACAATGAGTTTGCTAGTAAGCAAATTAATAACACACATGAATGTAAATTTCTTCTCGCTGGTGGCAGGTTCGAGGCCTGTGACTAACCTCGGAAAGAGTGCCAGTGATGTGCCTATGCCTGTGATATGGTTTGTTACCTTTTGTTGTACCATTTTACAGAGGAATCTTTTTCTTTTGTTTGTGTATGGGAGGACGGAATTTGTTAATCAAATGTCCAAGGCTATGTTTTCAGTGCTCAGAAGGAGGGAATTGTTCAATGACAATGGCTAATTTGCGATAGCAATCGCAATGTGAAATCCTAGTGGGCGCTTGGATCTCTTCGTCTAAAGCAAGCTGATATCACAGCGTATTCTACAATTCAGCATGAACAAAACGGGAGCCTATTTCCATTTTACGATGATGGAACTAACTCAGCTTTACTCACTTGGCAAAAAAAGGTATCATTTTAGTTTGGTTTTGGTAAATTCTTAGCCCCATTGTGAAATGGTCTTTCTGATTACAGGATTAAAGGTAATCCTAGAGAATTCTGATAGTGGTGGGTGAAAAAGGAAATGTGTAAAACCATTGTATTCTGTTTCTCAGGTTTCTGGTTCTATAATAGTATATGATTGCACTGACAACTGGTTAATTGAGAGTATCCCATCACAGGAGGAGAACAGGGAGTATGGCAGAAGTTAATGCTTTCTCCTGTCCCATATTGAGAGAAAGATAGTAGTGTAGGGAAGTTGAATTGGGCAGAACTAAAGAAATAATAATTTTGGCTTAACTATACTCTGCATGGTAAAAGAAGCTTGTAGACATCATACCTGAAAAAGCTGCCTTTGTATTCTTTTTTTAACCCAAGAGCCAGTAGTTTGCCATTTCAGATTAGGTCATGGTGTAGGCCTTCCTTACAAGAAGAAAATAAATTCTGAACTGTTTTCAGTTTGTTTTGTTGCTCTTATTTAAGATACTGCAGAAATAGCAATATTGCCATTAGTGTATATTGGAGTAAACTGGGCTAGACAAAGATGATATATCTCCCCATGCAATGGAGGGTGTTTGCCTCTGTTTTTTCTCTAATACTCCCTGCATTTAAGCCCTGAAGGAAGGATTACGTATACCCATAGTTGAAAACTTTCTTGAGCTTTAGGGGGAGTTAGTGGGAATGGGCCCTCAAGCAGGTGTCATGGCCATGGGCACAGGTGTTTGCATTGAAAGTGATCACCCAGGCTCCAGCTGGCAGAAGAGTGCAAAAAAATGCTGCTTTAGACCCAATAAAAGCAAGTGCTCATGAATATGTTATTCCTGCTGCAAGTTTAACATGTAATGGTAGTACAGAATATGCCTGCTCAGAGGCATTTAACTCAGAATTCAGGGTTGATTTGTTCAGATCAAAGGGGGAACTCAACCAAAATACTCAGATTTTGAGAGCTGAACTCTAAAATTTTTTTTATTGTTACTATTATTTTTACTTTTTTTTGGGATCTAACAACCTGCACATCTGAATGTAATGCTGATCCTTCTGGTAAGATTTAAAGGGTGAACAGTTCCAGGGGAAAATCAAAAGCATAACAGCTTTTGGTATCCAGTCTCTTGTGGAATGGAGTCGGATCTTTGTTTTTTATCAGAGAAAGGGTCATCACCTCACCAAGCATTCCCTCCCTTCCTCATGACTCCCCAAAGGTGCAGTACTCTTAATTGCTTTTGGCAGATAAAAGCTATGAGGAAGTCGGGGAATATGTTTTATTTTATGTTACTGTCATTAGTCTGAACTAGTTCTTAATCTAAGATTAAAAAGACATTGTTTATAAGGATATATCTACTGCAGTTTCTGTTTGTTTCTACTCCTGTACGTTATATAAGGCAAACAGTAACAGATCTTAGATCCTTAACTTACTGAAAATTGAAAATGTTGTAAATGCTTACAATTGAACACTTGCCTCTTTCTTTACAAAATCATTGACCTTCTCTGCATGTTAGCCTGATATAATGACTGTATCTGTGATGGGACTGTAACCTTCTATTTGTTTTAGGGAATCCCTTTTGTATTTTCACTCTAACATTACTCTGTAAAAATGCATACTTACAAAAAGAACTAAAATTTCTCTGTAGGATAATACACTCCACAACAAAGCTGTGACATTGTCACAGTCTAGGCAGATTGCATAATTGTGATGGAAGAGCTTTTAATAAAAAACAAAACAGAAAGAGTAGGAAATGCTTCAAGTGAATTCATGGACATATAACTTCTGAGTAAAATATGTTTAATATTTAAGTGAGGAACTCTGCTTAAGAGGACGAGTGAGATTGCTCTGACCTTCATTCTTTGCTCAGAAGAACAAAGTTAAGCATATGTGATAAAGATAAAAGTGCACATTGCTGTTTGGTGAATTGGGGCCACTATTAATATTTGAATGTGGTGGCCAAAGCCAAGCCTGTAAAAATGGGAAACTTAAAATTGAATCAAGTTAGAGTAATACTTTTTGATACGTGCAGCTGAAAATCAAACCCTGCTTTCTCCAAATTCTTCATGTGTATTAGAAAGGTGCATGAAATATGTCAAATGACTTTATTTTTTAACAAATGTGATATAAAAACTCCAATTTCTTGGATGCTGAAAGGAACAAATGAAAGGAACAAATCTGTTCGTGATCATACAGAAAAGAGCTGAAAAGACAAACACTGTATTTACTTGTGAATTTTTGTTCAGGAAGATGTAGCTCATTTGCTTAGTGCTGCCTGAGGGAGGGAGCTGGAGGACGATTAAATTAGTTTTCTGTTTGTTTGTTCAGAGGCTTCAAGTGTTATCATTCGGTTGAGTTTATTTTTCTTTTTTGATCAAAGTTAGGTGCAGAACTGCAAAGTTAAAAATTGCTATGCTGATAGTGAGAAACAAGCTGCCTCCTTTGCTCCTTCCTCTTTGCTATCCCGTCTTCTTTCTCTCCCATCCAGACCTAAAACCTTCAATAATTACTTTGATGACTGAAATTATGGAAATGTTCCCAGCAGTCCAGACCTGCCAGGACTAATTAAATCTCAGGATTTGTCAGTCATTTCAATTTAAAATTAAGCTTTGTAAAGCCTATCTGAAGATATGATTTTCTTATCTCTAGAGGCCCTGACTCACTTCATACTTTAATATGATTTCTAGGGAGTAAACATATTTTATCCTTAATTCACAAAGCTGAAGTTTAAAAAGAATTAATGAAAAACCTTCATTAGTTAGTCTCTTTCCATTTGCAGCTTCTTTGTTGCAAAATTTGGTCAGAACACATGAAAGAAGGGACAGGTAGTTTGCCTGAAGCTTAAATGAGCAGGCTGTTGTCCCCCACCCATGAAGTATTTTACTTAGGTTTGTGGGGTGTATTTTAGTAAATGGTGGGAAGCATGTAGCTGCTGATGTGATAACTGCTGAAGTTAGGTTCTGGAAAATAACAGTGTACTTTCTTTTAAATTTATTGCGTGGCATGCACATAGCTGTTTGACAAACACTGATGGAGCATTCAATTGTAGTTGTTATTCAGCTTAGCACTTATTCAGTGTATGTATTGCCCGCCAATACAGCTAGAACTTATCTCTTAATGGTAGGATAATTTCAAGTAATATTTTGAACACTTCACTGAGGTATGCATTGTACTGCTGATAATACAAGCCATGGTGAACACAGCAAGTGATAGTAAGCAATAATAGGTGTTTTAGAATATGTGGTAATTGCACATCTGTGTGCCCTGCCCTTTGAACAGCTAATTGATACTTCTAGGACCTAAACTCTTGTACTCTTTAAGGGCTAGAGTTGAACTGTTTAAACATCAGTGCAGGTTCCTAATTATGCACAGTGCTCTACTCTTTGCTTATCTACTAACATTATATATGTGTGAAACTGATTGCACTCATGCAGCTAGCCTGAGTGTGGCTTTGCTAGCAAGTGGTACCATTGGGTATCACTGGGAGCTTCTCAGTTAATTTAGATCTCACTTTTGTTACAGACTTAACTCACTGCTCGAAATTTAGGCTCATATTTAAGTGTTCTTGTTCAAAATAGTCTTAGGAAAAAGAAAGACTCCTTCTTGCTTACATAGCTGCATGGCAGTAGTGTTTTCTCTCTTTTCCTGTTTCCGCTCTTTCTAAAGATTTGCGAGCTTTCAGTTCTGGATTAGGAAAAAATAGTACTTACAAAAATTAATAATTAAAGCCCCCAAAACAAACAAAATGGAAAGCAACTCTCTGTCTCTCCATGACTTTGTTTGAAGAGAAGAAAATTTAGTATTCAAGCACACCATGGAAAAGAAGCTAGGCTGATACATTTTACTTTGTTTTCAGCAGAGATGTCCACTGTGGCTTTGATGCTGCTTGGTAACTTCAGTAATTTAACCACATGTCTAGAAGAGAGAATAAAAAAAGAGATGTTGTATATGTAAAGATGCGCACTTCAGAAGTTTGAGAAGGTTGTGTCTTTAAGTTATTATCATTAATTTAGTATACAACTAATTTATTTTCTTTTGGCAGAAAACAGAATTTTTCTTCCCATTTCTCTGTGCCAGATTAGGTTGGTGATGTGGTGCATGTCGTGGGGATGTTACTGTTTTAAAAAGTCTTTTCTTTCAGTCTTTTCTGCAGTCTGTACAAGGAGTTTGAGTCCTAAACATAGTGTGAATTTATCAAACAGCATTTCCCAGACAGCTTATGGAAAGCAGTCCTGGAGGACTCCCAAACTTAAATAACTGAAAGACACTGCTTGGTGTGCCTGCAGCTCTCAGGAATTGGAATGTAAAACTGGCAGTGGAATAAACGCACTCCCCGAGGAGGCTGAAGATGCTGCAGAGCAGTAGACAGGGAAAAAGAACTTTCCTGAAAGAAGAAGAAAATACGCTTCGCCTTTTTTTTTTTTTAGCCTTATTCCTCTTTGAGGCCTGCAGTGATGGCAGGTGTCCAACTCAGTATCAAAACTGCAGTTTTAAAATTGGAATGAAAGGATGGCTCTCGGCCACTCGTTAATCCTGTGCTGAGAGTCTCCAGGAGAGTAACCAGTTACTCGGCTTCACAAGTGCACAAGTAATCACGGCCAGGTGGGGTGGAGGGCTCATTCTGAAAGTGTGCTCCTGGATAATAACATTTCTAGGATATTTGAGAAGCACAGTACCTAATTTTCTGCTATTTCTTGGCGAAGTTGGGCTGTATGGTGTATATAGGGTTATGCTTCCAGAGAAAATGAATCTGCATTTGCTGTAGGAAGAGTTTTTGGGGTAAGCTCTTCCTTTTTTTTTCACCTTTTCCATCTTTCTCTCTTTTGCCTGCTTCCTCTAAGAGTTTTCACAAATATTTAGAGTTCTTATAAGATCTTAAAACCAGAATATTTTCTAAATTTCTGATAATGCTGTTCTATAAAATTATGTATGCCTTTTTTTGTTAATATTTTCTTTTCATGTACCAGCTATATAATGTAATGCAATAAGCATTCAGTGTTGAGTCATTTAAAATAGAAAATTTATTGCGATATTTCAATTAATTTCTAAGGTAAGCTAATTTCTAAGAATGAAGTAGCAAGAAAAATGACAAATAGTGGCACCTTGTATTTTCATGATGAAATGTTGAGAGGAGGGTCTTTCCTGAATTGGTCATTGAGTCGAGCATCACTGGGATGACCAGTCACTGTGGCCACTGAAGCTTGTCCATTTCTGTATGCATGTGTTCTGTCATCTCAGCATCTGAATGTCTTTAATTCACTACCTGAGTGACAAATGTTAAATGCCCTGGGGCTGATTTGATCGTCTTGGTAATTGCATTTTGTATGGGTTTACATAGCTGTCTAAGAATGAAAAGCTGTGTTACAACCCAAAATATATTATTTCTGGATGTTTCATTTGCCATTTCTCTTTGAGATGGGGGAAAAGAAGCAGAGGATATAGAGAAACTGCAGACTTTGATTGTTTTAGAGATGCTTCATGATGTGTTTATACATGAACCATAGAAGTGCAAAGTCTTTTTATTTTGGGTATCAGCATAATATCCTATTCCTGTCACTGCTAATCTTGTTTTATCTCTAGAAATTGATTTGCAGAAGTGTGATGCACAGATACATGTGAAAGCACAGGTAGTTGTCTTTAGTTAAAGGTTGAGAAGATGATGGCCTCACATATCATTCTAGTTTCCTTTTGTGATTGAAAGATTTCTCTAAAAGTGGATAGCTATAGAAAAAAAAAGTTATTGATTGATCTTATTAAATCCTTTCCAGAAGCATTTTTCCTTTACCTTTCAGACTTTCTAAGTTCATAAGTTCTACACTTTACCTTTCTATGGTTCAAAATAAGTCACTTGTATGTCTTGGCCTCCATGTAAGTGATCTACAAAGGATGGATTGAAGTGAAGCTGTACTTGTTGTGGGAGAATGTGGGAAGAAAGAAGGATACATTTAACACTACCCAAAGGAACTATCTCTAAAAGAGATAGGAAGTCCCAAAATGTGCATCTGAAATCATTGAGGCTTAATGCAACTCGGTTTCGTTTGAATCAGCTGACATGAAGCGATGTCTGTCCAGAAACTAATGTGCCATGTGTGCATTTCTTCACACACACACACACACACACACACACACGTGTTGCTAGATTTCTTAAGTCCAGTCTAATGAATGACTCTGCAAGCCTGAACCTGAAGGCTGTATTTAAATGAGGATATAAGGAGGATATGGTCCTTCAGTCTGCCTGTCATCAGGTTCTTATGCTTTTTAATAACCCACAACACCTCCCCAGAGGTCCTTTGATAGCTAAGGGCATAGGCATGTTTTCTAGTTGAACCTGCAAAAAACCATCAGTCCAGTCTTTGGGACAGTTCAGCTTGGTGGTTTTTGTGCAGCTCTGGAGTGCAGGTACCTTTGTTCTCCCCTAGGTTTCCAAACACTGGTGTGGTGACAGAGGGGATAATTCCTCCTCCCCCTGTAGCCCCTGGGCCATGTACTCTGGTCACTCCCTCCCTAGGGCAGGAACAGTCCTGCAGCTGCCCAGCTTGAGTAGAAGCCTGATGCAGGTGAAAAGGGAGCAGGGCGTCCACAGGACCATGACTGCTGGAGTGAGCTCTTGATGTGCTTGAGGGTATGTGATCCAGAGTGAGGAGAGAGGCAAGCCCACCAGTGGGCTTAGCAGGGATTTAAAGTGACTCCCTTAGAGTGCCCTGAGACTGAACTTGTCTGATAATTGAGATAATAAATATATGTTTCTGTCAATTATATCCTTATGTTAGCATTTAATCCTATTGCAAGGATTTTAATTAGCATATAAACTAGATAACTTTATTACAGCTAGTCAAAAGGAGTAAGAAAATTTTAAGGACTATTTATTAAGAAAATATTTTTTAAAGATACGTTTTTCCTGTGTCTTTAGAGAAAGACAGAAAGACAGCAGATGGAAAATGCATTATATTATTTTTCCCTTCAGGGATTAGTGTCTTGAATGACAACAGCAAAAATTTGGGGAGGTATGTTATTCCTGTTTATCGTGTGGATTTTTTTGCAGTGCATATAAATATACTTTAATCACGTTTGCTAGCAATGTCAGGATACTTTGTGCATTTCCACAACCGTGTCTGCGTGTTGGGAGTAGTCTAGAGATTACATGTCCAGTTACTGTAATCTTGGATATCTTTTTGTAATTAATTTATATTTGTAACCTGGGGCTTTCCACTGCACTGAATACTTACTGACCTTTTATTTCATTTACTGGAGGGTGGAGAGGAAGGAGGAGAAAAGAAAGGCTTTAGGAAATCCCTTTCCCCACCCTGCAAAATAGGTAACTTTCTGTTTAAGTCTTGTTTGGGTTTAAAGCCTGTAAGCAGAGCTAAAAATACAGATCATTTTGCATCCTTCATAAAAGCCAAATGTTGAAAGCAAAGTATCAAATATTCAGGAGCATTACAAATTTGATACAAGCTCTGGAATAGATGAGTATTTGAGATTTATAAAATGTTTGTAGTCCCTGCTGAACATCCTTTATGCTGACACATGATTATTACTAATATGCTCTAGTTAATATTTCAGTAATGCTCACTTAAACTGGGTATTTTTTTATAATGGATTTTGCTTTGTATTAATAATGTACACACCAGATCTTTAATCTCTTAAGATGCTTTTCTTCTTTTCTTTAAAGATCATCTAGTTTTCTCAAACTGAAAATATTTCTTCATGCAGTTGCTTACTTTTTTGCTAGATTAATTTAATCTGCTCCTTTATTTCCATTTTAAATCAATACCAGATATTTAGTATAGTAATATTTTTCTCTTGTGATCCAAAAGGTTGAGTTTGTCAGCTACTTTCCTGCAGCTGGAGAAGATCTGTTTGTTCATTTCTTAACCTTTTGACATGTCTGTTTTTACAAGCCCGGCTGTTTGTGATGGGGGATTGAAGTATAGAGTAACAACTACAGAAGGAAACATCTCTTGTTATGATCAGAGTGTAAACTGAACCCAATGCAACGAGGGGGGAGTAAGTTTACACAAGATTTTTGCACACTAGAAAAAAAAAAGAGAGACTCTCTTCTTCCTTCACATTGTGTGTTGAATTTTCATGTGGTGTAATAAAAGGTGAATTTTGAAAAGTTTTAGTCACATCTCTTGGACATATGACTGTAAAATTGACTTGCAAATAGGTTAGGCCACTGATTCTCCACTGTAAAGCAGGCTCAGAGAAGTCACAACTACATTTTCCTTGTGTTCTTGTGGCAAGTGAGACAGGTCTGAAAAGTCAAGACCACAGAGCCCTGTGTGAAGTTGCTAAAATGTCCTTGCCGTTGTAACAAGCAGGGAAATGCAGGAGTTTACAGGATCTGTATGCTAACTGTTTTCTGATGGCTCACCCCAGGCTCAGGAGTGTCCCATCAGTGGTGCATGCAGGTGCTGAAGAAAGAAGTAGTTCTATCTGTCTTCTGTCTCAGGGCATTATATCTATCAAACCTTCAGGCTTCAGCAACTCAATGCCAGTCCTGCTTTTATCACACTTGGAAAGCATAACCATTATATCAAACCTAAACTTAACCTAGCTTGTGTTTTTCCAGTAAGAGTTGTAATAAAGGGCTGTAAGAGTGACAACAGATCAAGCATTATCCTTCTTTCTCAAAATAAGGTGTATTATCTGGCAACAGATGATTATGCATGTATTTATGCCTTATAATAATAAGTTGAAAGGTTTTTTCCTCTTCTGTGTCATAAAAAGCCGTATCTGAATATGTTGCAGTGCGAAACGACACCACAGTGATTACATGGGCTATAAGCACGTGTGAGATGGCTTCTGCACTAAACTGAGGAGCAGTTAAGGGTCTATCTACAGCAGTAAAATATCAGAATGGGTGTAGTCCTATTCTTCTGTTGCCAGTGGGACTGATTGTGGTAGAGAGCCAGCTGTGCCCTAGCACAGGGCTGATGGCAGACGCTGCAGCATCACCTCTGGCTTATGCAGACAAAACCAGCTTGTCTTCTAAGTGCATAAAACATTATTCTACTGGGCTACTGATAACTAATTATAATGAAAAGTATGGTTCCCCCCCCCCNNNNCCCCCCCCCCCCCCCCATTTTAGTAGGGTGGCTATTTTAGCTTCTGATTTAAATACAGTAAATGTTTCCTTAAAACTCACGTGAAAAAAGTCCGTGTCTAAATGCTCTGGAAATTTGAAAACCTTGACATCCTGCATGCACATCCCTTCTGTACTGCTTTGGCAAGTCTGAAAGTTTTTAATTTTCTTTCTTTTTTTTCCCCCCCTTAAAATGAATCTATTCAGATGAGAATGTGGCGTTGCATAGTGAATTACCTTTATTTGTGCAAAGTATAAGCTGTCACTGCCCACACCCATTCATCTCTGTAACAAAGGGGATAAATCAAAGGGGCAAGTGGGAGTGCTAAGGAGGGACTCCTAGCTACATCACTATGTGCAGAGTAATATTACAGGCTCAAAGAAGAACCACCGGTATCAGCGATATGTTCCTGAACCAACTATGTTAGTCTGGAAAGAGAAAAGCAAACATAAGAGAAAGGAATGTCAATATGGGGGGGGGTGGAATGGTGGGCTCCAGTATAACACACACAGTGCATACTGCATAATTGTTTTCCTGTTTGCTAATGGTGATCATAAGGTCTTTTATCTTAAATATGCTTCTTGCCACCTTTGGATGTGAGAGATAGTGCTGACATCGCGAGGCTTGGAGTTTGAACTACCCTTTCCATAGTAAATAGAACTTGATGATGAAAAAACCTCACGGTCTCTCCACTAAGAAATCTGGCAAATCATTATGATACTATTTTGCTCCCATCCCTGTATGTTAATGTTAGTGTGACTGCTAAGAAAATCAATAAAATGGAAGGCCGCAACTCAGAATCTGACAAAATGGCAGTGGTGACTGGCTAATACTTTTGAGTAGCTAGACATTCTGTTCTTGCTTTCCTAGGCTTTCATCCTCTCTCATTTCTCCATGTGTGGTATTCTTCCACTGCAGAGTTATTGGCAGATGCAAAAGTATCATCAATAAATTATCATCTGTATCTGTATTGAATGTTCTTCTAACACAGAAAATCCTTTTTTCCCTTGGCATGAATGAGTTCTAAACAAATCACATATCCAACATATATCAATATATGTTAAATGCAGTGATCAAACTGGATTAGATTTTGTACAATCCTCTGGCAGATACTTCTAGAAACAGTTTATGTCAATACTGTTCATTGAATTCTAAAGATGACATTATATTATTACACCTTAAAGGGCAAAGGGGATTATGGATGTTGAAGCCTCTTCTTGATAATTTCAGTGAATCTGTGCTGTGCTTGTTGGGTGATGCTTTTTACCAGTGTCTGGTAATTTTGCCATTGAAGGTCTCTTACCCATGGTGATCCACTGGCAGCTTCTCTCCATCAAAGTGCATGTTCATGTCACAGTTTAGCTGTGGCACTCTTCAGTTTCTGATGTTGCATTTTTCCGACTCAAGATTAGCTGTAACTATTGCCATGCAAAAGGCAGCAATATGACCACAGTTGGTTTGACTGTTCTTGCTGTCAAGTATTCAGGCCTTCAGTGCAAGATGCCTTTGTCATTATTTTCAGAGAACTTTGCTGTAATTTCATCAGGAGGGAAATGTTTCTCCCAGATTGTTTTTCTAACCTTCAAAATATTTTGCAATGATTTTATAATTGGCAAGGTCCGTGCATAGTTTAAAGGTTTGAAGTGTTTCAAGTCTGTTAGTTTACATTATAAAGAACATGCATTAACTGAAATATCATTGGAGAGGAAATTTTAGTGTCTTTTGGTGCTCTGTTAAGTGATACTGATCAATAAAAGGTAAATGGACTTTTACTCTCATGCTACTTGACTTGGTAAAGATTATAGCTGTTCTTATGGCCTGTGGTATTAAGAGATACATGGTTTTGGATACAGAAATAAGTATAGCTGTTTTCATCCATGGCTGTATTCAGAAATTAGTGCAAAAGAAGAAAAAATGAAGTAAACCCACCGTCCTTGTATTTTGCTGAATAAAGTTACCCGAACTGAATCGGCTTGCAAACAATTTCATCATCTTACTAAATTGTTATGGCTGGTCATCTGTTTGCATTCTCTTACTGACTTAATTACAAAAACTTCACAAATGTTTTGTCAAAATCTTTGTTAAGGGAACACTTCAATAGCGACAGAATTTCTATATAAGTGTGAAAGTGAATGCTTCTTAATGAAATTCTGCCTATGCAAGTCATACATTATAAGCAATGCCAAAGGGGGAAGAGCAGCGAATTGCCCAGCTAAACTCCTTTTAACCTGTGCCTCTTTGTAATAAAATAATGGCAGTGAGGGTTTCCAGAGAGATGAGGGTTTGAAAAGTGAGCACGCCAGCTAACAGCAGCGGTATGAGGCCGAGCGCGGTGGGACAATCGCGGTGCTGTGGCCTCTCGGTGCGTCCCTGCGCCCCGCAGCTCAATAGTGAATGCGCCGCATTGTTCCGCTGGGAAAAGCCTCCGAGCGCTCGCCGTGTCAGGGCTGACCGAGGGAAACTGATTTTCAGCTTGTAGCCTCCTTGTCAGAGGGCTGGGAGAAGCCTGGGGGCGCTTGGCCATCCCTCACGGCCCCGCTGCTCCGCCAGCCTGGTGCTCGTCTGTGGCGGGTCCCCTGCAGCGATCTGCCGCTCCGCAGTGCGCCGGGGAGACGATGGGAGAGAGGGGAAGGGGCTCGCTCCCTGCTGGCGGCTTCCATGCTTCCGTGTCGAGTGAAGGGAAGTTAGAAGGCGACATTTGAATTTAAGGAAAAGCACGAACGTAACAGAAATCATTTCGTTTCGTTTCATTTCATTTTTCATTTCATTTCATTTTTCATTTCATTTCATTTTTCATTTCATTTTTCATTTCATTTCCATACAGCGTAATGGTCTAAATTTGGTCACGGGTTTTGGAATAAAATGAATGTTTGGCTGTGGGGTGCTTTGGGTGTTTTTTGCGTAAAAAGAGACTCTCTTAGGTAAGCCATGAGAATGGCTCTTAAGTGAATTACCTTGTAAGTTCCCGTGATTGTAGGGCACTGAGTTAAGGAAGCTTTGATGCTCTCGCTATAAACAGGAATAACAAAAATAATTGCTTTTTAGTACTGCTTTTTGGGAAAATTGTGCAGTTCCACCACAGAGTTAATACATCTTCCCCTCCTCAGCCCCAAACCCACACTTGTTTTAGACGACAAAATTGGCCTTTGTGGCCAAGTTTCTCCAAGTCCAGGAGGTGTGTTTTGGATTTAAGAATTTGGATTCTAGCTCTAATATTTTAAATAGGAAGGATTTGCTACTTCTTTCTCATAGAAAACAAGCAAGTGGAAAACCCAAACAAGGAAAGTGGTGGGACTGAATGTCCCTATCTGGAAGAAAGATAGAGTGTGAAGGAAAAATCTGAGAAAAATAACTGCTTTAGCTGTGCTGACTAGATTTAAATAGGAGTCTAAGTTTCTGTTTTCCCTATCTCTGATCTAAACACTGAGAAGATTCATCTGAGTTGTTTACTGAATACCAGTGGGTTTAGATGTTGCTTGTTGTAGTTAACAAGAACTCTGAAAACTGGCCTGTATAGAAGTGCTTGAAGGCTGCAAAAGAGAGTAAAGTCGTACTGACTATAAAAGCCAGAAAAGCAGATGGATGGTAGCAGACAGTTGTTATCTGATGTTTTTTCATGAATGTTTTAAATTTCAGCTACCTTGCTGTGAACCACAGAGTGGTACATTTTTAAGAGGTTTCATGCCCCTCTCTTGTTTGTATTTGTCAGGGTATATTTTCCTTCAGATTGACAAAAAATTGCATAATAAATCCAATGTTCAGAAGGAATCTGAAGATCCCTTTTTTTACTAACTTTCTTTGTATGGTGTTACATGTGTATAAAATTCAATTAATATACCCCTGAATAGGAATGTTAGAGAATTTTCATACTTTGAAGTCTATAGGATTATTTTTCTGAAACTGTTGGTAAAGAAGGCACAGTGACTCTGCAATATATATAGCTTTAATAAAATGACTGTCTGGTTCAAATTAAGCTTTTTATTGCTCTGATAAGGAAGCACAGAGAAAGGCTTATGATTCAGGAAGTCAGTTGCTGTGAATTATGCACCAAATATTCTCTGTAACCAAGTCTAGGCCTTTAATCTATTTCCTCCTTGCCCTGTGGCTTCTGAAGTGTGATTGTTGTCACTGTTAATCTTGAATTCTGATATGTCAATAAGTGTTGCAGGCATTAACACCATCTGCATGTGGGTGCAGAGGCTGCACTGCTCTGTACACTGACACTGCAGAGATATCAATCTCAATTCACACTTCTTGAATACAAAAACTCTACGGAAAGTAATGCTTGTTGGGATAGGAATTTTGCTCTCAATTGTTTGTCTTCATGAAATAACAGCAAAGAAGTAGTAGGAAGTATTGTAGATGCTGCAGAAGGGCCTTAAAGCAACTCTGAAAGCATTGTGAAGACTTTTTCATCACAAACATGGATCTATTGGAGTGGCTTTCATAGACATGCCTGACAAGCTGACAAGGCAGGGAAGGGAATGACAGGGAAGGGAAGTTTCATTTTCATGTAGCACTGTATCTTCTCTGTATTGCAACAGGCAACAGGACATTGAGAGGAAGGGTGTAAAACATGATGCTCATAATTTAAAAATGTGGTTCCCCATGCTCCGAGGGGCAATTTGAAAAGACCAAATTAAGGCAAACGGTACTCCTGATGGGATAGGGTCATGAGTAGAAAATAAAAAGGGAAGAATTAGGGTGGCTGCATTTTTAGGGATCTGTTGTTTGTGGCAGCAACAAGACACCTTTGATTTTTCTGCTGTGACCAGTTATTTCACTGCCATTTGGCAGTCTTAGTCTTCTTGACCTTATTTATGTAAAATTCCACACTTAGCTGTAGAAGCAATACAGTGAGAAGACATTGTGTATGTTAAACTCCTTTGAACCTGAACATCTGCTTGGTTTATTTTTATTTATTTTCATTAAAAGATTTGTGAGATGTCAAAATACTGATTATTGTATTTTGTAAAAATCTGCCACAGTCATTTAATAAATCCAGAGTCCTTTAACTGTCATTGCATATGTTGCTATTGAATTGGGATTTTTAAAGGGCTGTTAGCTTACTGTTGTAATGCCACCTTAAAAATAAGACCAAATGTTCCCTTTTAGGATGGTGAGCACAAGAAAACAACTGACCTGAATTCCAGAGCCAGTCTGTGGTGCAGCAATTATCAGGACCACCAATATTATGGAATAATCTTAGTTCCAACCTGTGTAGAATTTAGTGATTCTTCTCCCAGGATGTAAACATGAATATTACTTTCTGCAACTTATATTTTTTATTCAAGAGAGGAAACACAGAAGAAAGTTTTCACTTTATTGTAAATGTGAACATCTGTTAGGATGAGCCTGCTGTTACTATTTCAGTTCTGTTTCAAAATTCTGGTTGCTAAACTTCCTGAGGTGCAGAGGAGATTCCAGTAAGTGGCTTTAGTTCAAAACCAAATGGGAGAGATCATTTAGCTATGTTTAAAGAAAAACATCAATTATTTAAAGCTTCTGAAACTCACTTCTCTTTGGCATCTAACATTGTCTGCTCTATCAGAGAACTGGCTTTTATAAAATGTGTTTTGCTTCATGCAGGATTTTCACTGGAAAGATCTGTAAGTCAACAGAGAATTTGGTGGCAGAAGCAAACAAAAAACTGTTAAAATGAGTTTAAAAGAACTAATCTATTTGTGCTAGATACTGTAGTTGCTAGTTGTATTGAAATTGAAAGAGATGAATTGTAAAAGGATGTCTTCTGTAAGGTCACACAATTAAGTTTTTCGTTGGAACTAGAAGGAATGATTCATAGATGCCATGTTTCTTTCTTCCGAAACTGTGTCTTACTCTCTAAAGTTTATTTTACCTGCTTTAAAGTGGGAGACAGTTAAAATTTTTCAGTCTTAAAAACCTCCCGATGTTCTTGGTAAAGCAACAAATGGTGTGTGCTATATTGGCTGCCTAGCCAAGAGCCTCTGTGTGCTCGTGCTGCAGTGGGCTTTGAAAAGTTGTGAACTTCAGGGGCAACTTTAGGTTGCTTAGTTGAAGTTGAAAACAGTAGTGTGTTACATGTTGGCCTGACAGAATATTTGCTCAGAGCAGTAGATTAGTCCAGGAAGAGGCAGAAACCAAACCTGGTGTCCAAGCACTGTTACAGGGATACAGTGTAATATGGAAAGTCACTAGTAATATGCCAGCAGCAAGGTCTGATCCTGTGGGGTGCTGGGTGGAAGGAAGGCTGCGTGTGGATTTTCATTCTGACACAACAGTTTGCGTGTAAATGTACTAAAACATTCAAGCAGCATCACGTTGAACACACTTTTTACACTTCTTCACTAAATGCCAAACTACACGAGCAGAGAAGAAGAGGATGCAAAAGCTTTGATTGCTTGTCGTCTAGGTTATTACTCTTCCTTGTCATCTAGGGTATTATTCCTCCGTATGCATTCACATCTACAAATCTTCACTGAATTTTCATTTGCTCTGATTTAGAAAAGAATTGAACTGTGCCTTTTTATAATTATTTTTAAAGAGGAGAGAAACGAGACTTCAAAATTGACAGGGAAATGGAAAACAATTCTTCTAAAAGGCCTATAAATGGAGGACTGGCTCCATATGCTCTGTTTGTGTTGCAGTACATCAGCAGCATGTGATGGCTTGTTCCTTTTGTTAGGTGTCTCTGCAGCACTGTGTACAGATTAAATAGCTACTGCATTGCAGAGAGTTATTAATACATTACATTGCACTTCCAGGGAAGATGTCAGTGTGTCCTTTAGCCTGAATGTACCTTGTGGTTGAGTAGGGGTGATTTTTTAAAATTTTGCTGAGGATAACTTACTTTTTCAGTAAATCCTTAGCCAGCTGGGAACTATAGAATAACATTGTACTTAACCTCTATAAACTTCACTTATTGTTGAAGTTTACAAAAATCAAAGCCTTGTTCCAAAATAAAAACAGGTCACCCTTCTCAAATCTTAATCCTGATACATAAAAATGTGGTCTTATGCCACTGTACATACAATAGAAGGAAGCAGGAGATGGGGCAGAGAAAGGTATGGAGCTCCTAAAATATTATGCAGATAAACAAAATGCATGAAATACCAGAAAATGAGAAGTGAGGCCAACCCATTATTTTTCTGGCACATCTGTGTACTGTTTCATTTGTGATGCCCATCAGTAAAACAGAAGGCTTTTTTTTTTCCAGTCTTCTGCCCTGACATCTCTCAGTGCTGTGCATGTTTAAAGTGATGGAGGTTGAGGGGTTGTTCTTGGAGAACTTCTTATGTGTGGGGGAAACTTCTGCTGACTTATACATGGGGATGGAAGGGAGAGCTAAGGTCAAGTGTGGGTTTGCAGAGATGAAAGAGCAAGACAGAGCAACGTAAGGATCTCAGCTCTGTTTCCTTCTTCCTTCCACCCACAGGAGTGCTCATGAGAGCTCTCTGTGACAGTTCAGACCAGTGGCTGAAGCTTGCACTGCAGTGCTGCAGCTCCTGTTTTTACCCAGACACTGAAACAGATGGGGGATGCTTTCTGTCGTTGAGACTTCAGAGTCCAGTTAATGCTCTACAGGTCTGTCTGGAAATTAGTTCAAACTTGACTTGGAGGCGATAAAAGCTTTGTAGGCAAGGTGGGCACAAGGTGTGAGGAAGCAGAAGTCCAGAGGAGTGAATCATTAGCTCCTGACAGAAATATGTGTGCATGTGGAACATAGCAAACCCATGGTATATTTGCCATATTCAATTATTTGAGTACCTGGGTGTTGCACAGATGTACTGAGAACTTTGGCACCACTCTTGGCCATTCTGTGCCTCTGAGCGTGTCCAGGACTTACAGATACGTGGTAGCTCACTCTAAAGTATTTTGCACAGATCTTGCAAAAAGATCTTTTAATGTAAATATTTTAAAAACCCTCAGAAGCTGTGGGAGAATCCAGAGAATACACGAGAGAGCACATCTCAATGATCTCAGTGATGTCAGCATGGCAGGCTGTAAACACCTGATCTTTTAGCCTGGGTAAAAGGGACTTTCACCCCAAGAGCCCTGACGTTCAGATCAAAGTGTTTCACAGCTTTGCAATGGTCTCGAGGCTGTCCCTGCTTCCTTTTCTACCTCCAGTTTCCTGCTGTAAGGCGTTGCTGCAAGGACTGCTCTTTAGGAATACTCTGAATGAAGCTGAGGCCATGTCATGTACAAGGACAGAAGTAGTGAATTTCAAGTAGAATTTTAAAGATAGAATGCCTCTTTGTGGGCTACGTTTGAGCATGCAGCTGTGAGAGTGCACCTGGAAAGTGGTGCCAGCATCTGGGAACTCTTCTGACTTCTTTTGCCTCCCAGCTCCAAGATGGAAATGCCACCACCCCCTCTGCAAGCAAAGGAGATGTCAGCTTTCTCACGGGTTAGCACCAGCCTATAGCCTTTTCTCTCCTTTAATGTTTTTTATCTTTTCTCCTGCTTCTCCTCTCACTGTCTCCTCTCCTTTCTTTTTTTTTTCCTTTTTTCTCTTTTTTACTTTTACTTGTCATCATTGTGATTTAGCACAGAACACTTGATAGTTTGGTTTTCACATTTTCTTCTGAAAATAATTTCTCTTGCCCTTAAGAAAAAAAAAAACCAAACCACTGAAGCTTTGCAAGCACTCTGCAAAAGCCTGTTCCTGTTTATGTTAGGGCAGAATAAGATCCAGAATGCTTCTATTTCCCAGGATCATCCTATTATATTGCAAGTTCATGGAAGTTTCTAACATAAACACAGAATTTTCACAATACCAGCAAGTGATTTATTTGCTTTACATGCTTATCAATATTGCTTAGAAATCAAGGAAACAAATGCTGTGGAGGTGGGGGCTCTATTTGATGTTTGCTCAGTGTTGTGCCTGGAAAAATGGAAGTTAGTGGGTGTTGCTCAGTGAAGTGTGCATTTTAAAGTTACCCACAGTGATGCCCATTGTCCTGTCCCTGAATTGCATGATGTCATATGCCATTTAAAGCTCGTAGTGATGCCGAAGACTGTCGGTGCGCTGGGAAAAAGGCGATGAGAAAGTTGTGAATCAGGTTTCTGTAAAACCTTTGTGTTTAGGGTTTTGATAGATAAAAGCTGACTCATGCAATATTTCTGGTGAAGGAGCTGTACAGACTAGTAAGAGCTTCTCATTTTACCTGAGTGCCCAATGAGCTAATTCGGGAACAGCTGAAGTCAGAGCCCGCGCCTCTCCTCTGCCGCACAGGTAGGTCGTGGGCTCTTCTGAGAGGACTGAAAAATAGAGAGGACTTGTTCAGCCCGGGTGCGAGGAGCCAGAGACATTCCTCAGTGGTGAGATACTGTCGCAGAGGATTTTCCCTTGCAATAATGTTCTCGGGTATTAGCGTGCTTGGTTGTGACAGAGGCTGTTCTGCTTTAAATACTGCAGGGAGTGGGGGTGGGGGGACAGTAGTTGGACTGATAGAAGCACATTAGTTGGTGACTCTTTTCCCTCGTTGTGAGATTTCTAATAAATGGGATTTCTGTTGCTCAAAGTCCAGTTAAAATACTTGGCAGAGTATCGTTTGTGACAGTCCAGACTAGACATCTAATCCTGCAAATAGTTTAGCTCTCTAGTGTGATATTTTTCACAGAGGGTGTTCATTTTAGAGCTGATATGTATTCATATACAAAATTTAGTGATTAAAAATCTGCTGACCCTCACTTGGACAGGATTCAGAGCAGAAGATATAGGGAGTGTATTTAAGATCATCTGGGATTGGTAGTGGATGATTTTAATCTTTCTCAGTCAGGAAGCTGTAGAGTGTTTTTGTTCCTCAATTCCAGTGTTGCATTTTGAATTTGATACTGAATGTAGAAATTGGTCTAAACTAGTTTGCTTAATTGTATCTACAGTATGAATGCTTTATTTGAAATATGAAGATATCTCAGGGAAAAAAACAGGAAAGATATTTCTTGTAGTCTCATTGCTTTTTTGTAGTTAAACTCCAGAGGATATGAAGACTGTAATTTCTGGTAATATTGACTTTGTAGATAACACCTGAGGTGCTCTTTTTCTTTCCAGGAGAAAGGCAACAACAATGCTAATCATGAATATAAATTGACTTTTGATCTTTACTTGTGCAGTATGTCGTAAAATTTCATGTGCAGTAAACAACTTTGAGGAATAAACACCTATATTTAGATACGACTTGGGGATCTTTAAGTCAGCTTTATATTTAAAGACAAAGCACTTTATCTCCCATTGTGTGCTAATGTTCTAGCATAGCCAAAGCTGCAGAGATAATAGAAAACCATTTATCATTACCATGAATATAATTACAGGAAGGAAGTTTTTGTGAAAGAAAAGCAAGTGATAGAAGAAGGTGATGCATTTTTGGTGAGACCTTGTTTATGACTGCGCAATGAAACCCCGAGACATGCCAAGATGGTTGTTTTGCATGTGCCTTCCGTCTTGCAACTAATATTAGAGCTGCCTCTTGGGATGAAACAGTAGTATTCCTTGCCCTTGCATGTCTGTGGAGTAGGGACGTGTCATTGTTCTTGCTGGGGAGCACTCTAGGGTTGTGCCACGCCAGTGTGTGTGTGTGACACAGGAGCAGGGAGCTTTGCAGGGGCTGGGAAGCGGGAGAGAGTAACTGAATTAATGCGAAGGCACAAACAAGAGATGACCTTGTTTAAGGAGCGTGTTTCCTTGTGAGTAGGGACAAGTAGTAATTATCCTCTTTTCGGTGCTGAACTAACAAGTAATGACTATTATTCCTTAATTAAAGTATGCAAATTGAAGATGTCTTTTTTTTACTCCCCTGACTGAGTTAAATACCGTTATTCACAACTGACAAAAGTTCTCAATATTATTTTGGTTCATCCTTGAAAAGGTTCAGTAACCAAAAGAAACCCTAACAAAAAAAGCGGTGAACCAGGCCAGACATGGGTCAGGGTGTAGAAGACTTGCTCAGAGTGTGTGGCTCCACAGGCTCTGGGGGTACCTGCAATTTCACAGTGTTTGCCGCCTGAGTTTTGATGAATGCACCTACCCGCTGCTGTTGCTGCTGAAACTGGGAAGATGGGGTGGAGTGGGCTTGTAAATCAGTCCCACAGGGTATGGGACAAATTACTTGCTTTTTATAGTAAGTTTGTATGAAAGACAGAATTTTGCAAGAGGTTACAGGGTTTGCAAGGCACTGGGTCAATTATAATTCATAGAGAGCAATCCTGGGGCAGCTGTTTACTCTCTCTTCACTCTCATGGATTCATTTGTGAATTTCTCACCAGGCATTTGCTACAGGTAGCTGGTGCAAGAGTGAAGTTACTTTGTGATACAACTGCAGAGTTAAACTACTCTGAAGAGTTCTGGAAAGCCAAATACAGACCCTGACAAGAGAAAAGAGGATGGGCATGTGGCTATGGCAATGAACTCCATTCAACTACTCTCTGTCCTGATGCACTTGTGACTGCAGAAATCATCTAAAAACTGTGTTCCTAATTTTAACAGCAAGACTAATTGTAGAGGTTATTTTCCTGCCAAAGTGTTCCAAGATGATCAAGTCCAACTGTTAGCCCAGTGGTTATGCCAAGTCGACCACTAAAGCATATCACCAAGTGCCACATCTACACATCCTTTAAATACCTCCAGGGATGGTGACTCCACCATTTCCCTGTGTAGCCTGTTCCATCACTTGACAGCCCATTTGGTAAAGAAATATTTCCTAATACCCAGTCTAAACCTCCCCTGGTGCAACTTGAGGCTGTTTCGTCTTGTCCTGTCATTTATTATATGGAGAAGAGGCCAACCCCCACCTGGCTGCAACCTCCTTTCAGGTCGTTTTAAAGAGCAATATGGTCTCTCCTGAACCTCCTTTTGTCCGAACTAAATACCCTCAGCTCCTTCAGATGCTCCTCATAGGACTCGTGGTCCAAACTCCTCCCTGGCTCTGTTGTCCTTCTCTGGACACGCTCCAGCCCCAAACTGAACACGGGATTTGAGGTGTGGCCTGGCCAGTACCAAGTACAATGCTCAGATGAGTTTTTAAAGACAAACTTGTGAAGCCTTGGAAGATTTACAGATTCTGTGTTATTGGGAAGGGCTATAGGTTTTTCACAGCTACCTGTACCTGAGGCAGGAACTGAGGGCTGGGCAGAACCAGGGCATGCCACGAAGCCCTGATTTCCATGAGCAGGGTGTTTGGTATAGGACTTGCCAGCTGAGGAAAGGGAGCTTCTTCCTGGTTCCATTCCATGCTGAAATCCCTGGTCTGCTGTGCCCTGCCTTTCTTCCAGGTGTGCCAGCTGCCTAGGTGCCTGCCTGCTGCTCTGCAGGAACACTGGGCTTCTGTGCCACCAGAGTGCACCCTGAGAAACATATTTTACTGGTTGGAGTCATAATGGATAAAATTGTAACAGAGTTCTCCGCAGAGAAGCCAAATGACAATTTACATCTGGCTGGGAAAGGAGTAAAAATGAAGCAGAAAGTAACTTTTGAGATTAATGGTCAGGGTGAGATTTTAAGGACAAAACAGGCCAAGTAGCAAATACTTAGTTTAGTGTAATTTATATAGAAGCATACAAGAATAGCAATTTGTATAAAAAATAAAGGAACTTGAGTCAACCATGTTGTATGCAATTAATTAGCCATGCCTTGCAGGAGCCTGGTATTTGCCAAGGTCACTAGGAATACGGTGTTAAAGAGCAAGCCCATTTTAAGTATTGCGACTAATCCTCGGCTATTTTAATAAGCAATGACACTGTCATTAAACAAGAGAATAAGTGGGTTTGCTTTGGTTTTCTAAGAAATGTTAAGTTCTCCTAATGCTTCTGGCTAGTAGTGTGTCCTATGTAAAACTATTTTTAACATTTTTTTCTGACTCCAATGTCCTTGATGTGAACTGTGCTTTGTTTCTATTTTTTATATATTAATGAAAATTTTTGCACAGCAAATACTACATATTAATGCCTTTGGGTTATTACCTGAGAGGCAGACCATGTGTCAACAAAACAGGATGAAAAGAATGTGGGGTAATGGAATTTTGTAAGAATCCTTTACTTCCGTCCTAAATGTAGCTACTCAGGTGTTTCTTTGTCATGTAATTTTAGTAAAATACTGTTATCTTGTTTATCCTGTGCATTTTTCAAGGGGGCATTTTTCATTCAGCAGTGTTGTACTTTCTAACTTGAATGTGAAAAATGATCCAAAGCTGATAACAAAAATACATTCTTTCTTATCAAAGATGTATACTTTCTTATCACAAGTAATAGCAAGGCACACATCACTTTCTGTACGCACATAGAAACAAGAGAATTTCACTGTGTTTTTCTGTTTTAATTTTTTTTCCCGTTTCATTGCTTTATATTTTTTTCTGGAATTGGTACTTGATGTAGTTTATTCAAAAAGGGTAAGAAAATATGCTTCTGTGCTTCAAAACTAGAAGAATCTGGCACGAGGAAAGGCTAAAGATTTTCAGACTACATGATAAAACCAGAGGTACAGGCCTGCCGAATTAGGTTTTTAATCTAATGACCAATTTCTAGCCCTTGTAATGAGCAAATTACTCTCAGTGTTAATTCTGTGCATCACCTTGAGGGCAATATTTCTCCTTAATAGAAAGCTAATCCCCTCATGACTGAAATGGTGCTCGTAATTACTCTCATACAAATGAAATCTTATGCATTCAAGACAGGCCAAATAAATCAAAACATTATTCTCTGGTATTTTATTTCTGTTTACTTTGGATTTATTTTGAAAAATGGGATAGTTGCATTCAGCTTTGGTTGAAATCCTCCCCCTGCTCTGACAGCTGCAGGAGCTATGTATCGGGGAGGTTTCTGCTTGTAATTGCATAGCAACCCTAACTCAGTTCGAGAAGGGCCGCCTTAAAGGTTGGGCGGGTTTGATTTGCTGCTTTATGATTTCTTACTGAAACTGCTGTCAAGAGCTGTAATTACTGGTATGAATTTTTGAAAAGTTGTCACTGGACTAAAATAAGGACTCAGCTACTGCTCTGTGGGTAGCTTGAGTATTGCTTTTCTTTCCTAAATTGTCACAAGTTTCCCTTTTTCACAGGACAGGCGTTATGAAATTCCATGAGTTTGTGGCAAGATTTTTTGGGGGAGGACACTTCTTACTGAAACAAAGCTTTGAAGTATTGAATTTACCTGCAGCTACTTTTGCACATTGTCATGCTGCATCACACACAACTTGGCCAGAGACAAATCTGCATTGCATCACGGACAGTGTCCTGCAGGGCATTTTGGCAAGGAAAATAAAGCAGAATTGAAATGCCAACAGGAACACAGACATCTTATTTTGCTGTTGCACTGATCTGAAAAACAGCTTTGGGCCAGTTCAGCAGGGGGTAATATTCTGGCTTGAGCAGAACAGTTTTAGAATTACTTATTTTCCCAGTAGAAAACTGAATTATTTGGCAGCACTCTTTCCTGTGGGGACTCTTTCTTCAAAAACTACATTATTTTCTTTGGGAAATCATTCTGCTTTTAGTATTTTTGTACAAGCCACAGAGCTGGTAATTGATAAGTGCTTTTAGTTTTTTTTAAGACTGTTGGCTTTACGGGATTCAAAATGAAAGACATTTTCTGGTATCACCGTGTGTTTCTTGAGATTTCCAAACCTGCCAAGCCAGGGTCAGGGCTCAGCTGGGAGATAGCAGGGACTGCTCCCAGTAAAGTTGTGGGGGTCTTTCATAACCTTAGGAAAAATGTTTTGAGTTCTGTTTTTCTCCTGTGCTGAGCCTGAGCAGTGGATGTGCTAGCACCAATCCCAGTGCACTGGCAGAAGAAGGATGTGCCAGAGACAGAGGTCTAAACAGGAGGAGTGTGGTGTTGTACTCCTCGTTGGGGGATCCCCACAACCTAAAAAGCATTAGAGTTACCATGACCCCACATCATGTTGTTCTGCTTGTCTTTTGGTTTAAATAGAGTTTTGGCAGTTTTCTATGCAAAAAGCTTTAAGTGTATCTGCCCTCAACTTTTGCGTTACATGGAGCAGCAACAGTAAACTCACTTCTTTTGTTTGTTTGTTTGTTTTTTTGTTTAGATGACTTCCACTTACCTCTTGATGTTGTACCAGCTGTGACAGAGGCCCTTGACTCCAAGAAGAAGGAGGAAGATTTGCACAAGGAGAGCAGATCTTTCCACTACTGTGAAAAAACGACCATGGACCTGTCAGACAGTGACCGTCCTGTCAGCTTTAGTTCCACTTCCTCCTCTGCATCCTCCAGGGACAGCCACTGCTCCTTTGGAAGCAGAATGACCTTGGTTTCAAACAGCCACTTGGGTTTATTTAACCAGGATAAAGAAACAGGTGCCATCAAGCTAGAACTGGTCCCAGCCAGGCAATTTTCCAGTAACAAGACACACAAAAACTCTGCTGTGGAGCAAGAAGATCCTGAGGAAAGCCTTGAGAAAAGGCCAAGCATGCCAAGGAAGGCAGAACCAAAAGGAGCAAGCAAAAACTGTGCAATGTCCCTGGCCACAGAGCCCACCAGTCCGAAGCTCCTCTACGTAGACAGAGTCGTCCAAGAGATTCTGGAGACAGAGAGGATGTATGTGCAGGATCTAAAGAGCATTGTCAAGGTAGGGGGCTTGATTAAGACAGTGTTAACTGTTCCATAATGCCATTTTTTACATTGTTTGATTTCACAGTGGGACAGATGGACCTGACAACGGAACTGGAATGTGCTGGTCTTTGTAAATTAGTGTAACATCATTGTTCAAGTGTGCTTCTAGTTCTTACTTGATTAGATAAATCTAAGATGTTACTATGTGTTCATGAAGAAAGAACAGAAAAAGCCATCCTACAGCTGGCAGCAGTAGTGAACAAAGAGTGATAAATGCTTTGCAGTAAAAAATAATATATTTTTATATTTACAAAAAAAATAAATTAGATTGCTCTGTGTCCTAGAATGTATAGCAAGAAGCAAGACAGCTTCAACTTGCCTCTTTATATGCTTTATCTGAAGGGTCTGTCTGACTGATTTTTCCCATCTCTCCCCAAGTCCTAGTCCTGCAAGTTCTTTTCTGCCTTTTCCCCTGTCCCTTTCATACAGCTCACAGCTGTAGTCTTTTCTCTCTCTGTCCTTGGCCTGTAGTATTGAGTATGGCATATATATCTGCTGGAAAAGACTGTTGTTTGGCTGTAATATGAAGGAATTACATTTTCTTTAATACTTATTCTGAATGGGTGTAGCATTTATTAACAGAAGTAGAGTTTTTGTCCAATCCCTAGCCTAACAGTACCTTTCATTTCCTCTTTCTAGCACAGGGAAAAATATGGATGAGTCATTCTGTGGATTGTTCTTTTCAGTCTGTACTTAGGTGTGTGCCATCAGCATCACTCTGCTTTGCATTTTTGAAGATAACAATAGAGTCCCTTGGCTATTGTTTGTAGCCTGCATGTTTAACACACAAAGAAGAGGTTAGTGTGCTATTTGTAGAATTTAGAGTTCCAGGTAGGTGTATGTGGTCATCTGATATAGGAAATATCAGCCAGCTGGAGATGCTCTCCCCACCTGCAGCTGTAATCTGTGTGGTCCCGCAATAGCAGGGGAAAAATGTGAAGGCTTTGATAACTCAAATGCATGTTGTGATTAAAGCACCAGTACCCCACCCTGCAAAGTTCTGAGAAAGGTTGCTGTTTCTGCAAGATTTCATTGGTTTCCGTAGCTAGTGCTGTTTTGCTACATTTAGCTGTTGCCTGAGTTTCATTTTGGAGTGTTTAAGGTTGTCAGATGCTGCAGAACCAAGTCAGCTCCTGTGCATAGTAGCCACTTACTAGGCATGACTTCCATGGTTTTGGAAACCGTAGCCCTCACTCATCCTCCTATGCTGTTAACTGTTCAACTTGAGAAACTGAAAACTAAAATTAATAACTTGTAACAGATTTTCCAATTACAAGCAGGAACAACAATAAATGCTCTCTAGAAAATACTTCAAACATCACTTCAGTAGGTGTAAATAAGACAAATGCATTTTTAGTTATGGAAGAACTGAAGGAATCATGAACCTGTGAAATGCCCAAGCCTATTTTCTGCAACAACTAATAATGAATCTAGAAAGCTTTGTGTGAAACTAGACAGCTTATGAGACATTGAGTGGTCGGCAGTAGAGCTTTTCTTGGGTATGTGCTGAGAATGCAAGGGCTTCAAAGGAGCTACTTCCCAGATGGTGAAGACAGTGTGGAACCAGCTGCCTCAGCCTGTGCAGAATGTTCTTCTCTTGGTTTCAGGGAAAGGGGGGGTGACTGGGAGCAAACTTCTTCAGAAGGGCCCATATTAAAGTTTCCCAGGATTTCTTTCTCCACAAGTTACCTTACCAATGCTGCAGTAATTCACCCAAGCAAGGGTGGGAGTTGTGAGAAGATTGGGAAGACTCCAGAGATCTGTAAGAGTGCTGTAGCCTTGTAGAGCTTGATTATCTGGGCCTCTGTGATACTGAGGCCATTTAGTTTGGCAGGCAGATAACTGGTGCTGAGCCAAACTAAGATGAAGGGAAGAAGCTTGATTTGTCTTATTTTTCAGATGAATATGGGTCAGATTTGGCAGCTGGTTGGGAAATGGGATAAGAATGGGAAAAGCGGAGATGGAAAGCGGTGAAAGGGCAACTGCTGCCCAAGAAGAGTGTGGGAACTGAAGAGACACATGAAGGTGGGAGCTGGTATAGTAAAACATGAACCAGTGGTAAGTAGAGAGAGAGAGAAAATAATTAGTGGGAAAACAATGTGAGGAAATGAGGGAAAACCCAAGAAGTGGAAAGTTAAAGTGCAAGATTAGATGGAACTGGAGCTCTCTAGCAAGTTTTCAGCTGACGGTCAATGCAGAACCACTGGTGGGGTCATCTGGTCCAACCTCCCTGCTCAGTCAGGGTCATCCTAGAGCACATGGCACAGGATTGTGTCCAGATGGATCTTGAATACTTCTAGTGAGGGAGACTACACAATCTCTCTGGGCAATCTGTCCCAATGCTCAGTCACCCTTCCTCATATTCAGGTAGAACTTCCTGTGCATCAGTTTCTGCCTGCTGCCTCTCACCCTAGTGCTTGGCACCACAGAGAAGAGCCTGGATGTAGACCAGGTGCTTCATTGACAACATTCCCCTCTTCTCAAGGCTGAACAGGCATGACTCTCTCAACCTTTCATCATAAGAGAGATGCCCTAGTGCCCTAATCATATTCATTGCCTTCCACTGGACCCGCTCTGGGAGCTCCATGTCTCTGGTGCTGAGGAGCCCAGAACTGGACACAGGACTCCAGATTTGGCCTCACTCAGGGCTGAGTAGAGGGGCAGGATCACCTCCCTTGACCAGCTGGCAATGCTCTTTCTCAGGCACACATGGTATCTCAGGATACCACTGGCCTTCTTGGAGAAACTTGGCTCATGGAGAGCTTGTTGACCACGAGGACCCCTCAGAGTTTATGTACACAGTCTAAAAGTAGCAAGGAGGGCTGCTTTTTTTTTGTTTCAGGGTGGGGATTTTTTGGCAGAGGGAGGGAGAAAGAGGAGTGGGGCAACCCACATACAAAGAGCTAAAAGCTGAAGAGGTGTCAGATTGAGGACAGCATAAGAACAAAAAGGGAAAAATCAATAGGTGCTATTTTAATCACCATCTACCCCCATCTGAGAACTATCAGTAGAGATGTAGTCTAATGCTTTTTGTCCTCTTGTAGACGGGATTTGCTGATGCTACATTCTCTGTAGGGAGTAGAAACATACTTTAAAAGAATATATTCTCACTGTTGTTTCCAGGACTTTGAAAGGGGTTTCAGGACTGGAACTGAGAGGGTGTCAAAACTCACATCCAGGAATCTACATTCTCAACATTTCTGGTATAAAAATACAAAGCAAATTTGCATTTTTTTCCCCTTCCTTGGGTGAAGGTGCTATATATTTGGCTTTTAGGTTTTTTGGGGGTGGGAACTTTTTTTTTAAATTAGTTTCAGTGGGGCAGGGGGGTGTTGGTGTTGTTTGTTTCTCTTGATCATTTATTTTGTATATTCACACTCTTTCCCATTAGCCAGATCATGAATGAATACACAAACCAGGATGGAACTCAATATTAGCCCCTAGAGTATGCCACTAGCCACTGGCCTCCAACTAGATATTGTGCCTGTGATCACCACCCTCAGGTCCTGTTGGTTCAGACAGTTCTCAGTCAAGCTTACTGTCTGCTTATCCACCTCCTACTCCTTCAGCTTGTGCATGAGGATCTTAAGGGAGTTAAAAGCCTTCCTGAAGTCAAGGTAGACAACATCCACTGCTTTCCATTCATCTACCAAGCCAGTAATTTCACAGTTAAAAGGTTATCAGATGGTCAGCTTTCCCTTGGTGAATACATGATGACTGTTCTTGGTTACCTTCTTGTCTTTAGTGGACCAGGAACTGGCTTCCAGGACTAGCTGAGCACAGATGACCTATTAACATGGATGATTGTGAAATTGCATGTAGGATCTTGGTACTAGTCATAATATTAAAAGTCAGCTCATTAAGACTTAGCCTAGCACAGTATTTCGGGCAGGGTTCTTTCCAACCTTGTTGTCCTTAGAACATGGACTTGTCATGCCTGAAGTAAAATACTATGGAGGAATGGGGCAAATTAGAATTTTGTCCTTTTTTATGCTTGTAGTGACCTAATGCTGTTAGGTCATTGGTAAGCAAATAAATAAAGTAAAAAGTCATAACTTCTGGTGCCTTTTGAGTATCTGGGTGATCTTAACAGTGCCAAGTTGGTATACAGAAGTAGAAATTGACTTCGTGGGATGTGGTTAAAGTGATTTTTAAATGATCCTGGAGAGCTGCTGAGGTTTTCCAGTTTTCTTTCCAACTGCTGACAAGAAGTATTTGGCAGGCTTAGGATGAGGAGAGGAGGCCATACAGGTGCTATTTGGCACCCTTGCTCCAGGATAAGCATTAGAAAACAATTGCTTTTCTAGCCAGTACGGCCATTTTGCCTGTGACCTGGAAGGACAGTTGGGTTAGGATTGTTTTGAGGCACGCTGCTGTGATTCCTGCACAGGCAAGCATTGCAACAACAATACAGTGAACTTTTCCACCATTTGGTATGTTTTATCAGATGATCTGTTAAGGATAATTACAATTTTGAATGAGTGCAGCTTGAAGCTTGTTTTGGGCAAGTTTGTGATGAGAAATTGGATACTTCTGCTTCCTGCTTGTGTCATGCTGACAGGTGTACTGGCCAGGGCAGAACTCGCTGACCTTTTCCTCTTCAGGACCTAGCCTGACTTTTCCAAGTAGTAATGTAGTTAGAATAGACCTAAACTTCAATTAGAGAGTCATTTACTCTCTAGTATAGTGTTTCTACAATACAGAGAGTGATTTTGTTTTTTTCTCCCTGAGTAAAATGCTGTCCCTGAAGTTATAAAAAAATCTGTATTTTGTCCTTGCAGCTCATAGGAGTCAGAAACCCCCATTCATAATGTGTATAAATGTTTGTAACTGTAAAAAGACATGGACATTTCTGTTTTACCTTTGCAAAATGAAAGAATAATGCAAATGTCCTGTTACAATACTTGCACATGCACCCCTATCAGTATAATAATACAAGTAAAAGATCATTGGTATCTGTAGAATGACTAGAGGAGACTAAAGTGTGCATTGTCAGTGTGTTTCACATATATTTGATGTAAATAGAGGTTGAACTTCAGAAATCTTGAACTCCATCTGAAATCTGGGAGACTTCATTTATGTGAATGAATTCCTCTACCCTTTAATTCTGCATGTGACCTTTTTTTGTTTTTGAACCATCTCCACTGAACTAGTTTAAGTCTTTGTCCTATCTCCTCTCCAGATCTTTTGTCCCTGGCCCCCTCCTTTTATACTTTAGTCTCCTCATTTGAAAAAGTCCCATTCCCCTCTGCACAGTCTCCTGCCCATGATCTTGCTGCCTCTCTGTCCTAGGTCTTCTCTCAGTAAATCCCATCTGCATCCCATCAGTACATTGTCTCATTTCCTTATGTGACCTTTCGCTTTTTAGTATTAATCTTTCTCATGTTCTTCATCTCTGCTGATTCCAGAGCTCTCTCCATAGTTCTCTAAGCAGGCTTGATAACATTTTCATCACCATTCCTAATTTTTCTGCCCTCCTAAGTACACAGAAGTTAAGAGGGGTGTCCACCAAGCTTTCCTTGGTTCCCATTTTGCCTTCCCATCTTTCTGTAGTACTCCTTTATGTCTCTTCTGCCCTGAAATTGCACAGCATGCTTTTCCATACTGTGTATGGTTTGCAGAGAGTCACTGAGACGTGGGAACAATCTTTTCCATGCTCTTGCCTCAGAGGATCAGATCTGAGCCAGATGTCACTGGCAGCACCTGAGAATGACAGCTGGGGGTTAAGGCCTTGTGACTCCTGAGCTGAACCTTGCAAAGGACCACGGCTAGAAGTTCCTATTGAGGATACATGAATTTGGAGGGTTTCTCTTCCCCCACACCCCAATATGGTCAAAAATGGGGGAATTTACATTAAGGCAGCAAAAGGCATACTCTCAGAAACAAAGTCTCCATTATGCTTGGATCTGCTGCTGTCTCTTCCTGAGACGCGAGGATATGGTTCATGTCTCTGCTAGTCAGCCTGGGGGTGGTTGTCTTCTCGGGGGAAAGGTCACCAAAATTTTTCAACATGAGCAAAAAAAGGGCATTCTTTCTCAAAAAGCCTCGGGGGGATGGCTTTGCTGAAATCTCCTAGAACATCTCATCAGGGAGGCAGGTTTCTGGCATGGAAAGCTTCATCTGAGGTGAACACGTCTGTTGAAGCTATACACCCCTTGTGGGGTGGGGACAAGCCTTGCAAGGGGAAATGTTGGATGTTTGAGGCAGATACGTGTTGGGGCACCAGTGATTAAGGGAAACCCTTCTGAGAGGAAGTCAGTGTCGGAATGTTATTGTTCCCTGTTTCCTGGCTCCCGGTGCTGCAGCTAGGGGACGTCTCCTTCTGTGTTTGAAGCAGTTGGTTAAAAAGACCGCTCTGAAGACTGCAGTGTGCACATTGTTACTTGTGATGTACTAGTAAAAGCATAGCTGCTTGGGCTCTGGGTTTCCTGGATAGTGTAGCCCTGAAAGTTAATTCTTTGTGGATTCAAAACCTGGGAATTCCGATATAGCTAAGGCATCCCATAAAGTTTGTTCCCACATTATAGTTAATTTCGACACGTGACCTCTTTTTCTATGCCTGCTAACCTGCATACCTGAGAAAGATACCTTTAGATTGCTGACATAAGTTGCATGTGAAAATTTGGATAAACTATTTAAATTATGTGAAAAACAAATATTATGGTTTGTCTGAATGTAGTATGATTATACAACAGTGATAATTTTAACTGTGATTAGTATTTGTTAAATTTTTGAGCTGAACTTTCTCACTGCTTTTCTTTCATCCATGAAGAAAGAGCAGTGTCAAATTCTGATTGACCTCCTTTGTGAAAGCTTGGCTTAAAAGCAAGGGAAGTTTTTTCCAGTAATATTGAGATATGACAGCTGAAACTGAAGCATCTCAGTACATGTCCAAGAGGCCTTCTAGAAGTTTGTGAAGTTTAAACAAACTTACAGCAATATAAATCAAAGCAGAGAATTTTCCACTTAATTAATTTGTAATTAATTTGTAAGTAGCTTTATTAGAGAACATTAGTGTTGTGTTTGTTTCTGGAGTTGCTGTTTATGAATCAGGACCAGTGCAGACTGCTGAGAAGGGAGGTAGTTATGAACACCACAGGGTAAGTTACCAAATAGGTCTAAATAGCTATTCTGGCTACCCTTAAAGAAATACCTAAAGTAAATCAGACTTTTTTCTTCTGATGCACTGCAGGGATAGTTCAGTTTTCCCTGTGGACTTCTTCCTTCCTGTATGTGAGCAGTATTAAACATCCTTGAGCAACCTGAAGTAGTGGAAGTGTACACAAACTTGTTTTTGTGTTTGTGTCTTAAATAGTTTTGTTGTTTCTGGAACTCTGAGGTCTTGAACAAAAGTGTTTTGCCAGCTACATATGGTGTAAACTCATTATCTTATGTGCCCTTTAATGATACCTAACGAAAGCAGAAGCAAAACCGAAACCTAATTTTGCTGGGCAGGATGGGAATGGTTCTGGGTTTTGGAAAAAGAGATTTTGTAGCTGTTCAGTAGGAATATAATGTGTTGTGGACAACCAGAAGTAACCTAATAAACAACTCGTGTGGTGTAAGCATCTGCTTATGCTGTGGCATGAACAGGGAGCTGTTTGTAAACCAACTTCACAGGAAATGCGCAAAGCCAGGGTTAAATATACTGATGCATGGTTTTTCTTGTCTGCATTATCACTACTTCAGTCTTATTTCTGCTGGCAACGCTCATAAATGTCTTTCATTCAGCATGTTCCCAAGTACTTGAAAGACACTGAATAAAATTATATTGCTGCCTTCTGTTTCCTTCACCTGTACTTTGCATCCAGTTCTTATTTTACAACTATATTGTAGAAACTTGCTGGGACAGAGACTGTCAGGTGATTGCAGAGCTTCACTGTTTGCCTGGGACTGCAAACATTAAGACAGCAGAAATGTATAGCCATAGCTTTGGGTTTGTTTTAAGGTCAGCTGTGTTTGGACAGCACAGAAGGGTGAGTTACACTGCAGTAATAAATGAGCTGTCTATAAAAGTACAGTGAGCCTTTCTTAAGCTGTGGGTGGGAGAGAAGCAGCAGGGAGGGCTGCTGCTCTTCCAGGGAGGCACAGAATTGCCGAAAAGCCTGGCTGCTGTTGCTCTTGTCCTCCCTTTTCTGGCAGCAGGGCGTAAATCATTCGACCGTGCTGTCTGCAACCTCCTACCCACTTGCTGAATGTGAATGAATATAGATAAAAGGATGAAAGTTAATCTTCTGTTCCAGAAAGCTTTATTCTTTTGGGAGCAGGGAGGCAAGGGGAAGATGTAATTTAAATACGGAGTGTGCCGTTTAGGAGTGCTGCTGGTGGGCAGGGGACTCCAGGATTGTTGTTGCTGTGACTGCACTGAGGCTGGAGGCCAGGGAGGCTGTATCCCTGCCCAGGGGGATGCACAGAGCCCATCTGGGATTCAGGAAGGAACAAAGGAAAGGTCTGTTCACCTCTGCCCTCCATCTTGTTGTTGCTTACTGGCCGTGGATAAGGAGCTCCACAGAACAGAGCAGCAGTAGCTCTACAAAAGTTTATATAGAGTAGGCAGGAAAACTGTGGAGAAGAGGTCTGAGAGCTGAGAAGGGGGGGAAGTATAACTTATGCTGCAAAATTTTCAGTAAACATTACAATGCTTTAAGGAGATTATATATTTTTTGCAGGATGACTGGGATTTTCTGTAAAGAAATTTCAACATGTGGAGGTGATATCTTAAAGGCAAAGACATTCCTGCATTTCCAGCCAGGCCATAGTTTTTGTAATTTTCTTTGTGTATTATACCCATTTCCATTTTGGTCCATGGAAATATTTGACTACTTTTTAAGTTGTTATATCACTGTTATTAAATATTACTTGTCAGTGAACAGTATTCTAGTACTCCATGACCTTTAAGCCTGAATGCTTAACAAACCACATGATAGTCTCTCTCTTTTCTGCTCTTACCACTCCTGAAAATTAAGGTGTGCAGGTAGCTGCTATTTTTCCTAGTTTCATGAGAAGACCATTTTGCAAATAAGACACTTTAACAAAGTTTTTCCTTGCAAGCCACCCACTATAAAGTTCCATTTCATTGCTCTTCTTATATTAATAAGAAAAGCCATCCAGAAGTCTCTGGTAATCATGTGGTTACTAAGGTTAAGATCAATGTGTATTTAGGATGTGTGCAGATTTTCTCCATTTTGCTGGGTTTGCATTTTCATTCTTTGGAAAACAGACTCTTTCAGTTTCCTTTCTTGTGTTTTAAAATAAACATTTCTCTTCTGGAATGTCCCATTTAACTTGTAAGCATATTGATATCTCTTTTAAAAAATATTAACATTCATTTGCCTTACAAATTGTGGAAAGCTTATTTAACAGGGCAAGGGTCTACGCCACAAGGCTCAGGTTCTTTTCCTGGGTGATTCCCATATTGGAAGTCTAAATATGCCTTAATAATTCTCAGTGTTTTGTTTGATTATGGTTCAATAAGCTTATAATCAGACCAACTAAAGTGTGTTGTGAGAATTAATTTATAGATGTCCTGATTAACTTTTTTTTTTAAATTTATAATTACTAAACACTTCCAGCTGGTACTTTTTTGAGTAAAATTGAGATTATTGAATGATGATGATGATGATCTACGGTGATGTAGATCTAGAAATCTTTACAGCGCTTCATCTGCCTAGCAGCCTTGAGCTATTTGACATCCTAATTACTACTAATTATTTTCATTTGGCTGTTTTCATTGCTGTAGCTTATTTCTTCTGTGTTTCCTTCTAACTTTAGAAAGGCATTAGATGAGGGCATCATATGACTCCTTAATGACATGTGAGTAAACTACTGATAGCATTTGTAATCCCGTGATCTCCACCTGTGCTCTGAACTTGCTTCTTACCACACCTCTGAGCAGCAATTCTGAGTGCCAGCTTCTGGGAAAAAATCTTGTAATTACTATGTGGCAGTGGGTGCTGGCTGATAAAATAAATGTGGGACATGGTTTTTATCAGTGTTTTTCAAACTTCAATAACTTAGTGTGCTGAAGTGTCTTAAGTAGGGTTTCACGTGAGTTTCTGTTCCCAGTGATTTACTCATAATCATCTTTACAAATGATGGACCATTTACAGGACTTGTCTGTGTACAATCCATCAATCACAGTTTCAACTGTAGTGCTTTTAATGCATCTCTGTCAAATTACAGTTTGATTTAATTGACAGCCTACCTTCCAAGGTGTCTTTTTAAGATGGGAGATTTTAGCATGGAATTCCTGCAGTTAACAAAGGAGTATTATTGAACTCTGACTGTGTTTCATTAGAGCAAAAATTCACTGTGACAAAGAAGGCAAAAATCCTTGAGAGCAGTCCATCCAGGCAGGGTGGAGACAGACACCAGATATGTTTGCATCCAGACAGTTCAATGCTGGATCATCTGGTGTCAGGTTTTGACCCGAACCCCTCCCCCGCCCCCCCGAGAGTTTTATAGGCACAGCATTCATGCTAAAATGTCTCATGGGACACAAGAAGAAAGCATACACTGGGCAAAAAGAAAGGACATAAGACCCTAGACTGGTGGAGTTGGCATTGCAGGATATGTGCCTCCTCCCACCCTAGTCCTAGAAGGGAGCTGTGGGACGGTGCTGGGAATTGATACAGGCATCCTCTGACACTGGAGCAGGGCCAAGAGGATGTGCAGAGTTTGCTTTAAAGGCTCAGGCTGTAGAACAGCAAGGGGGAACCCACAGCTGCAGGAAGCTGTTCTGCTGTCTCCCAGCCATGCACACCGGCCAGGCAGTTGTCCTTGCACAGGGCCCCTATGAATGGATTCACTGCAACGGAGTGTTGAGGGACTGAGTTTTCCAGGGCAAATTCTTTAGTTCATTTCCTGAGATTAGCTGTGCTCTGACAGCTTCAAGTCCTGTGACAAGATCTCCTGACTGTTAAATTGTTGACATTGATGTGCCCTAGAAATTTCGAGCTTTGTATGCAAGTGTGCCTGTACTCATGTCTGCTTGGGCACAACTGTTCAGAGGCAGCATAAACCGAAGAAGGTGTTTGTTTTCAAGGTGCAAGGCATAGTGTTAGGACTCAGGAATTCCTCACTGCTAATTTTGGCTGAGACGTAACTCTACCTGTGTCTTTCCATGCATGTGGGTGAAGCCAAAGTGACTTACTAGGGGTCACTACTTCCAGGCCTTAGTAGCTGCAAATGGGACAGTGTTTTAACATCTATAATATAGGTGAGGAAGTTGATTATTGAAAATCTGTCCCTCAGGAATAGCTACATAGAAAAAAATACTTTTTTTAAAAAATCCACTTCTCTAGGTAAAATTTAAATTAATACTGTTAACTTATTTACAAACCCCTAACTGTGTGAAGTGTAGGGAGATCTCTGTCACGATTGCCTTACTCTGCAGTGCTAAACAGTGGAAATAAAACTTACATTTGCTTCTCTATTTTTAGTCTTTCCTCATACCATGTTCTCACGAGTGCTCCCACCATCAATCTTTGCCCTTTCTGCATGCAGTCAGTCAGCAGAGTATCGCCTTACTGTGTCACGCTTTATTGCCGCCACCCGCGGGCTGCGTGTGAGCCAGCTGCACGTGTAAATTGGCACTTCTGGGGAAGCTGGCTGGAAGCACAGGTGAGCTCGGGGTGGATCCTCCACCATCTGTCCGAGGGCTGGTGCTGGTGAGGTGGCCCCCTGGCAGCTCAGAGACTCCGCTCTTCTGCAGGGATGTCGGAAAGAAATCAATCACAAACCACATCTAGTGTCAGACTGTGCAAAGCAGACGGGTTACTTTGGCTGCTGCTGTTTGGAGGGTGGCTGGCTCTCAGTGCTGGGAGGTCTTCTCCATGTGCTTTTCCCTTGATGGCAGAGTTAGTGCTCTCCAAGCACGTCCTTGGACATGTTGGCGTGTCCTCCGAAGCCCACCTGCAAGGCCTGGCACACCCATTTCCCACAATGGTAGAGCTTTGCTGCTGCTGGCCAGTGGCAATATAACATGCCAAGGGGTATAAAGCAAATGGAAAGGGTGAGGAGGAAGCACACAGAGCACAGGAGCTTTCTGCTCACACTGCTGAAGGGAGCAGAGGAGGCTGTGTCTCCAAGCCTGCCTTGTCCTCAGAAAGACCCTGGCTTAGGTTGTTCGTCAGTGGCAGGATTGTGCTGTGCCTTAGTGGGCATAGCCCTAGGTAGGGGCTGCTCTTTCAGACCTGTCCATGCTTTGGTTTGTGTGAGGGTTTTCCAGCTTCAGATGTCTGTATGAAAAAACCCACTAAATACCAGGAAAAGCAGAAAGACATGCTCACAGAAATTTTTATTTAGGTTTCTGGGTTTGCATGTAGTGAATCTGTAGGGTGGACAGTGCAAGCATTTTTAGGTTTCAATCCCTTGGACTTGTATAGCCAAAGAAATCAGAGCAAGATAGCAAAGTATGTTTAATATACAAATGCACATTGCCTTTGCAGAGCACAGCAGTACTTTAAATAATTGAAAAGAGCTGCAGTGAGCTGCCATGACCAAAATACATCATTCTTGGCCACCTGTTTTGTGGATAGCATACTATTCTTTGAACCACGAGGCATTCAGAGTATGCTGCTATACATGCTGGATAAATTAATAAATAAAATAAATGATGGGAAAAAAAGAATGGGAAAAAAATCAGTCAAAAGGTGAATTGGTACATGTTATAGTTACCTATATAATTAGCAGAATAAGCACTGAGAAGCATTTTATAGTGTCTATTCTAGTGTACATCTGTTGCCCAACTTTCTTAGTTTACAAGTGTGTGGCTAGTTCCGGTAGCATGGCTCTAGTTAGCAGGCTACCAATAGGATCCATTTTGTGGCCTATTTTCCTTCTAGCCTGCAGTCTTTTCCTCCTAGTGGTGTGAATGTAGTGCTTAGGTGGCCAGGGCTGCTGAGCCATTTCAGTGGTTCCTCTTCTGTACAGCCATCTGGTTTTGTCCGAGCACATCTTTGTTGGGTAGAGGGGAGTTGGGAAAAAATACAGCCATGTGTATGGGGTAGTATCTAGGGGTAAAAACTGCTTTACTAGTAGCACAGATCTAGGGAGTATCAGAAAACTGAGGGTCTGAGTGATGCTATGGCGCTGCCTGGGTTGTGTCCTGCTTGATTTAATACTACCTATCCCTCCTCTTATATAGTATATATGAACTTATATAGTGTATATGTTTTTTGCAGAGCAGGATGAAAATTGATTCTCATTTTACAAGGCAGTGTGGCTTTTACCCATTTTTTTAGAATTACTGTGTTAATATTAGCATTAATATTATCCCTTTTAATGTGTAATTTTAACATTATCACAGTAATGGCTGACTTATACTATGGTCTAAACAACAACAGATGAAGTTTTTAAAGTTAAGTGTGTGTATGTGTTCAAAGGAAAACCAGGGTGGCTAGATTAAAATGTCCCACTAATTTGCATTTGGTTTCTAAAGTTTGGTCATGGAAAGCATTAATATGTGAAAATAATATTCCTCATTTTGTGCTTTTCTTGACAGTTTTCCCTCATTTCTGATTCATATAATTATATTTTTTAGTGTCTAAAGTTAGTGTTTTCGTAATTTCATTCCTGTAGAGATTTATTTTTTTGTGTGTGTGATTGTGGAGGAGGAGACCATAGTTAGAATATGCAGCTTCTACCAGACATTCCTTCGGATGGATTTGGCATGATGAAAGACAAATGGGGAGAACATCAACCCGGCAAGAAAGGCAGGGCAGTCTGGCAAGACTCTCCTAATTTTTGGAGAGTTTCAAGGAAAAGGGAGGAGAAAATTGTGCAATACCATGAGAGCAAACCATGGTCCATAAATCGGTCTAAGGAGATGGACATTTGTGGCGGGTTTTTTTTCTCCTATAAAGTAAGTTAAGTGTTTATGCCATAACTGCAGAGAAGCAGTAAAAGGCAAAGGTTATAAACAAATCATTCAGTGCCAACAGAGGGTTCATAGATGCTGACAAGAAACAAATAAAGTGAATAAGGCCAGTATTCTGTTCTGATAAATTTCATTGATTTCTGCACCATGTCATTGCGTTTGCAGCCTGCCCTCTTATCTTGTAGCTCCAAACCTTTCATTATTGCTCCAGATGATAGCAGCTGTTGATACACGGCAGTGACTGCCATGGGGGTAAAGTACCATTTGCTAAGAAATAATTAGGAAAATCCCCACGTCTGGGTAGCTTTGATCTGCCTGTGGTGGTGTCCTTGCAGAAGATGTTATATGCCGATACTGCATCTGTTTCCTGGATGAGTTCATGAAGCCTTTATGGAGCACACGTGCACTATAAAGCAGTGTAATCAGACAGGTCCCGTGGCTGAGTCAGTGCAAGCAGTGTGCTGCTGTGTGAGGCCTGGTCTGCATGACACCAATATGTTAAGACTGTCCAAGGTCCACTTTTTTCACAAAAACTTGGACACCTGGAACTTTTTGCTGGAGCTTTTTACTGTGTGTCTACTGCAGGTATTTGCTTACACCAATAACAACAACATAAACATATCGGTAGTCTCAAGTCAGTAATACTGACAAAGATAGAAAGCTAAACCAGGAAAGCAGTCCCCAAATTGTCATTTCCTAGCAGTATAAGATGAGGTATAAGGTAGCTCTGAATCCCAAGCATTTTGAACAAACAACCATCTTCCCTTACCCCAGGTAAGCACAAATCCACCCAGTTGTTTCTGGTTTGTTTCTGGTCTGAGGCTGGATGAAGAAGGGGGCCTGAAGCACAGTTTGAAGGAACTTTAGCCAGAGGGAGCACGGACTGTGGGTGGGTGGTGTATGTAGGCTGATACTGGCATATGTTACAGGAGTGCCGGAAAACTGCCAAAGCACCTGCAGGCTGCTGCTTGGCAGCAACATTAGAAAGGTACTTGGTTCCCTCTTTCTTACTAATAATTGGTAAAAGACTGAGAAGAGTACGAATATGTGGAGGAAAATCAGGATAGGAGGACAGGAGCAGAAACCAGTCATGAATGTAACACTGTCTACAGTACTGGAAAAATAACTGTGGACTGTTTGTTATTTTGAAGAAACCCAAGCTCCAGGTATGCTGAGATGAATGAATTGGAAAGGAACTCCTCTTTATTCATTAAATGTGCTGTATGGAGTTACTTTTTGTAAGATTTCCATTCCTCTGCAGCCCAACCTTGTCATATCAGCTCAGGGTGCTGTAGTGTCCCTGCAGTGCTAAAAATGTATTCAGAGGATCACAATTCCGCTAGAGCTTTTCTATTCTTTGCTTTTAAACGATGAAGACGTGTCTGTGGTCAGAAAAGGTTATTTGTTTAATCCTGCTGCTGGAGTAGACCTGAATATATTATCTACTTCTGCCTTTGACCCAATGTATTGCTTGCTGCAGTCCTGTCTGCCTCACCACCCTGAACCTTTTTACTCTTCTGCAGTGTCTGAGATAAATAAAAAGCTGAAATTCAAGGAGCCTGTGGATGTGATTCCAAAGACTTCCTGCACAAATATATTTCAAGGTTAGGTGTGGGCTCTGAGGCTGCTGCCAGCCAGGAGGAAAGGTAGAGTAAGGTTGGATGCTATCACAGGAGAGATAAGGTGGCTCTCCAGGGACTTGCCTGCCTATTGCCACTCGTTGCTCTTCTTAAAGACACTGAGGTTACCTTGGAATAGACTTACTTGCTTTCCCCTGGCAAAAAATACTGAATTTTGGGGGTGATGAGGGCTACATTTAACTGTAGGTGATGACAGAGTGTGGATTATTGATAGGGGGAAGGGGGTAAGAAATTCTGCTGATACATAAACATGAATCTTGGTTACACCTCTGACTTTGCTGGCCTCAGGTAAACAGAAGGATATGGGCATGGAGGCTTAAATGCTGTAAATCTTAACCTTCCTTATGAGGACATCTAGAAACCAAAAGTCAGATCCTTGGTTGATTCAAACCCTTTGTCTTCACAGAGTTTACACAGAGAATAACTCTTGGCCAGTGTATGTGTTCTATAATACCTTTTTGTATATGACTCTGAAACACAGTTATATCTTAGAAGTTTTCACGGTCTTGTTGGCATTTTGCAGGGTTCCTTTCTTGCAGCACCCTGTGTTGCTTTTGGGAGGTTGCCACACCATATTGTCTAACCACAGGCTAAGGGATTTCATTTATTTTTATTTCACATTGTTTCAGCTGTTTTCACTTTTATTTCCATACTCCAGCAGAATTTCTTCATGAATGTGGCAGCACATCAGGTTTCTTGTTTCCTGAGCTGTAGTTAGTTAAACAGCCTGCTGGATTTGTTTGCCCTTATGTGAGAATTTTAATACTGTAGCAGCAACAGAAGAAAAGGTGACATTGAGCTCTTATCGAAGTGAGGGAAGAGGTGGGAAAGTTGTTCTCCCAGAACACTGCTGATCTGAGCTTTTTCTAGCTGTAATGTTCTTATTCAAATAAAGTTCCTGGATGAGACTTTTGTAAGTGCAAAAATAAATTTTTTGCTAGAGTATATAGCAATGTAATTTGCAGTGTAACTGTGTGTGTGGTAAATTGCATGGACATAGATACATTGAGATCTGTCTTCTACATACACTGCATTCTTTGGTAACCATGATTTTTTAAAAAGTAATTTATTCAGTGGTTGCTTTTCTGAGCGTCTCTTGATTGTGTGCTTTCTGTTCTGAGTTATATAACTTTTCTGTTACTAAGACTGCATTAAATGACATTCTTCATCTCTTCTACACTTTTTTGTCTTTGAGCCAGCCAAATGATCAATTATACTGTCACTGTGAATGAAATTTGACAACATTTGTTTATCAGTAGCAAGAGAAACATTGGCTGTCCCGTCTAAGAGGTATAACTTAGCTTTCAGTCTTTTGTTATTTTCTTGGTTTCAGGGAACAGATAAGTACTGTTACTGTTCATAATAGAGTGACTGTTCACAGAGAGGCTGCTGAAGGCTTTATTGTAATAATAAGGTGAAACTGATATTCAGAGACTCATCTTGTACAATAAAACATAGCTCTGTTTACTGATCTAGGAAAGGAGGAAATGTCTGAAGCCCTCCCTCTCATTTCTCTTGTAGGATTACCTAGACTGTATCACTGATCAGACCAAGCTCTCCCTGGGAACAGAGGAGCGATCAGCCCTGTTTGGAAACATACGGGATATCTACCATTTCAACAGGTAAATTCATTTTTAACTAAATGAAAACATTTCAATAGCCTGTGTTAATAAGAGGGAGCAAACCAGCCAAGTTCACTTTTATTACTTTAAAGTAGCCAAGGTTTTTAAATTGAGAAATAATCTGATTTTAATTCTAAGCAAAATTGTTTTGCTGACACCAGATTTTTTTAGCTGTTTATTTGATGCATCAAAAGTTGCCTCCATGTATTTTTTTTGCTTTTATGCTGGGTATTTACATGAATGTAAGCCTAAACTGCTCTGTGCTTTAACTGAGCTTAATGCAAGATCACTGTGAAATAAATTCTTGCCTTAATGAAGAGATGTTTTATTCCTACTATATTGGCTCCTTTTGTGTACCTATGTGCATCACCCAGATCTGGCTTTTGTAGTGTTTTATGCTACTAGGTACTCCCTGGATTAATTTCTCAAAACTGTATTCAAGTACCTTTCCTTCATTGAAGTTTTTTGTTCAGTGTCTTTCCAGTCTTCTTGAAAACTGTGCAGATGGGATTCTGGTGTATACTGGGAGCCTGAAGTAGAATGTCTTGCTTGCATAACTAGTGCCACATTGTGTGGGATATCAGTATCTGCAGTTTGAGGAGTATACTACTGCTACTTTTCTCTGAATCCTCTGTTGCTATAAAAATTATTAACTTAGTCAGCATTTAAGGAAAACCTGACTGTTCAATCGATGCAGGAAATATATTGACATGAAGTTCCCACATCTTTTATATACCAATACTCCTGTAAAAGCTCTCTTACAGCTTTGCTATAGTTGACAAAACATCTCCCAAAATATCATGTTCTTTGAAGAACAGCAGATAATTTAATTGAATCAAAAGAGGCTTCTGAAATGGAGCACTTGTGTCAAAGATCATCTTCAATGTTTTTCCGTCTTCATGGGAAGATACTTTTAAGGGCTTTGACTGCTGGGATTGCTGTTTAGTGTCAAAGGAAAGAGTGAGAATGGATCTATTCAGAATTTATGGACAAAGATGAAATCTTAAGTCTTTTCCTGATGCTTAAAATAGCTACTGCAGGGTAATGGAAATATGCTTAACTAGAAAGCTGCTGTGTCCTGCTTCAGCTACAACAGCTGGCTTTACTGAATGTCTAACAGCTGGAAAATACATAGTGGGAGCATGCTAAAACAGGCTCATGGACTGTTTTAGAGCCATAAGACAATGATTGTGAGCTTACAGATTCCCAGTGGTCACAGAATGGAAAAACACAGTCCTGGCCATTATATTTTCTAATCCTTCAAAAGCTAGAAAAATGACAGACTTGATAGCTAGGATGCATTTATGCCAGCTTCATTGCAATATTGCCTACTAAAAATACCTTCAAGTATGATCAGTTGTTGTACAGAATTACTGAGCTGTGCAAAAAAAAAAAAAAAAGCAGCAGTTAAAAAGAAAAAAAGAAAAAGAAAAGCAGTTTTGGGCAATTTTAGAGATAAATCTGTTAGAATGGTTAAAACTTACTGGAAAGTTTTCCAAAGCATCTAATAAATTACTAATGTATTTCAGGCCTTCTGATATAAAGTTCTGCTTGGAAATTGCGAGTTCTTGAAACTGAACATTCACTGTAGATCCCAATATAGCTTCAAGGATTAAGTTTACTCCTTTGTGAAATTTGGCATGTAGCTTCTGGGTCCTAAACATACTCGAGAGCCTTTTTATTTATTCTTAGCTTCAGAAAAAGGTCCACTTGGCAGTTCTGTATTACTAGTTTCAGATGTTTTTTGTAAGTATGATTTTATGGATTTAGAATTACCTTGTTTTTTCTCATCTTTGAATTTGACTGTTAATCAATAATCAAAGGTTTCAGTCTTGGGTTTTTTCAGACTTGCAGATCTGAGAAATTTCATTTCAGTAAATGGGAATTTTGCTCAGCTAAACTACCTAGGATTTTCAGGTGGTGTGTTGAATGGCAAAAATGGTAGGCATCATGATAACTGCTAGTCCTGTGATTATGATCTCTTTTTGAAAAACTATTTCTTTCTGATTTTTCTGGTGGTAAGGTCTGGCTTCTTCTGAGAAGAAGCCATCATAAAACTTCATCCAAAAAAATCAAAGCATCCTAAAAGGCATTGTAATAAGACTTCCATTCATTTGACTTGAAAAGATAACCAATGCACTGTATGCAAAATTGTCTGTCTTTTTGCTTTCCTCTTGATCCCAAAGGAGTTAGCATTAGCTCCCAATGGTGTTTGTACAGATTCAGGTTTTCCCAGCCCATAGTAACCCAAGCTATGTAGCTCAGTACATGATCTTAACTGGCCCTGGCTCCTGTGTCGTGCTTCAGTCTGAATCTTGTTAGTGATCCAGTTGAAAGAGCACAGAGCTCCTCCAACAGTGCTTGCTCATGCTCCCTGCCTGCCTGGCACAAGCCAGTTGCAGAGGCCAAGAACTGTGACCAGCAGAAAACCTCTGGATATTCAGGTGAACAGGACCACTACTTTTCTCTATTGTTCTTTCTGCCTCCTGACAGGTATTTAATGTAGCCTATAATAATAGCCCTACTCTTTCACATCAGCTTGATGCTATAGGGATTTATTTAAGATTTTCAGGATTCTCAAGCATGACAGTTTTGCTGTTTTTACAGTGGCAGACTGCTCTTACCAATCCTGTTCTTACCATCCAGATGAGACAGTAGAGAGTGCAGTATAAGTAACAAACTCTTTTCAAAAACAGCCCTTACTTTATGGGCTTGGGCTGAAGACACAAACCACTAGTCTATAACACATACAATGGAGTCAATTGCATGAATATATAAAATCTTTAAGTGTTCCTCTTCTGTACCATGAAGGAGAAATGATGTGGTTTTTATCAGAGACCAGTAGGAATAAAACTACTGGTTAGTCCCGGTGCTACATAGTTTAAGCCATCCGGAGAATGTCTGACTGCCAGACAACAGGAATCCCCTGAGCCTGTTTGGCATGTTTGATGTTGTTTCCAAAACTCGTGTGTGAGATATAGTCATTCAGTATAACTAATGGCTATGGTCACCATTGCTACAGCTTGCTTCTTTTGCTGATGTAAATGAGCTTCGTGAGTGTGGGGTGTCAAACAAGGGTCATATTTTTATTCCCATTTTGATGAAGGGATTGAGGTGTAGAGGCTAAATTGTCACTGTACAAAGTGACTTAGTGACTGCTGAACATAAGGTCTTTGCCTGTCTTTGTTCCTTGTGACTGCATGTTGATTTCTCCCTTTCCTTCCTCCAGTAATTAGAGAAGCAAAGAACAAGTCAGGAAACTCTTCTGGCTTACTGTTTTTTGTACATGCAGAGGGAAATTGTGTCTGCTTACAGGGGAAAAGGGTAGTTCCCTAGACACAGACGTAGGAACTCTTAAGCAAAACTTTTTCAGGGAACCAGCTGTGAACTGGGAGAAAAGTAGCCCTAAATGGAAAATCATCTGTAGAAGTGTATGTGTATGGGGGGAGGGGGGGGGAATGGGGGTGGAGAGAAGAAGAGGATGAGGAGAAGGATGAGAAGAAGAAAATTCTTTTTAGAGAACAGTTTGGTAGAAAACTCAGTTTCTTCTCTCATTTTTCTGAGTTGTCTTTCAGTAAGACTGAAAACTCTTCGGATCAGGGAGATACCTTTGAGGTTTTCTTCTTCTACTTGAACTCTTTTTTCACTGAATTTGCTTTCAATAACTGAGTTTAATTCAACAGCAAACAGGGTCCCTTATTCCTCTGCTCTTGTTCAAATTAATTAATTTTCTCTTTGGCATGTAAAAATTATTAAATCCTCTCATGTTGTTTCTATGCATGTAGAATATATATGTGTATATATTCCATTACTTCTGGAAGAAATCTTCTTCCAGGCTAGCTATTTTATCTTCAATGAAGAAACACACTTAAAGTAGACTTATTTTCCTGAGCGAGCATCATAGCATTCTTCATGTATGAGAAATGCATCCCCAGTTTTCGCTAGTATTTTTCAGAGCAGTTAATCATCTTCCTTGGTCAAGTAAAGCTTGCAGAACGTAAAAAGTCTTTACAGGGCAGTTCACGTGCTTCAGTAGCTTTTAAATTTTCTTACTTTTATATCATGTTGGTTGATATTTAAGCTACACAACTGACTGCACCACTATGATTATTGTTAAAGAGCTGTAGTTACAGAGTCATGGAATAGTTTGGGTTGGAAGGCACCTATAAAGGTCGTCTAGTCCAGCCTCCTTGCAATGAGCAGAGACTTCTTCAATTAGATCAAGTTCCTCAGAGCCCCATCCAACTTGGCCTTGAATGTTTCTAGGGATGTACCTGAAGGAAGGGGCTCACCTTTGCTTAGCAGAACAACCAATCCATGGTCATCCTGATGAGTTGAATTTTGAAATAGTGGGAATACTATTTCCTTATAGTTCTCCTCTGCCTGCAAATAAAAAATACCCAACAGCCTGGGGGGAAAAGGGGTATCAAAGGTTTTTTTTTTCCCTTTGTAGGACTCCTTGCATCATTAAGTGCTGCCATGAATAGCACAGCAGTGTCTGGTTCTGAATATACAGGTGTATATATTCCAAGGTGTGCCATAATTGTCTTACCTTGTCCTTTTCTTTGTTTCAGTGAACTTCTGCAAGATTTGGAAAACTGTGAAAATGATCCTGTGGCTATAGCAGATTGTTTTGTTTCCAAGGTAAGTCTGCAGCACCAGTTGCAGAATCCTATGGGGGAAATAAGATTAATTTATTAGCCTTTGAGACCTAATCTGATTGTTAACCAAGCAAAATCAGCAAATCTCTGGACAGGGAAGGAATTTCTCTTAGTAATTGATAGAGATATGCCTCTGATTTGCATTACTGAAAAATCAAACAAAGGTGTCATTTTCTTCAATAAGTGTATCTGAGCTTGTGGAGCTGTTTATTGAGTTAATTTTTAGGGTTTGCTTTTTTGGTTAACTATTACAGGGGTTCTCTATTTTACTTGCATCTGTTACTGTAGGTGATCAAGTGGTACTCCAGTTGTGCCTTGTCATCTTAAAAACAACTAGAGAATAAAACTTGGCGTCATTCTTAGAAAAGGCAGTAATATTAACATAGAAAATGTGTTAATTGTTTTCTGAGAATTTTTCCTGAAACCCACAACTATGCCTTAAATTTTCTTTTTAAATGGAATGGCCCAAAGTCTAGCCTTCAGATTCAGATCCCATTCTCCCTGTAATGCTTTGAATTATCTGAACATTGATAGGACACCTTGATTCTGTTGGGCAATACTGAAGCCAAAAATATGGAGTATGGGAAGTTGTTAGGTCCAGCAAAAATATGGAGAAGGTGATCTTCATTGTAGGAAACACAGAGGGCCAGTCAGGGAGAATAGGAATGACTATAATGCGTAGGACACCACAAAATTAAATAGTTTGGTCTACAGATGATGCTAGTTCACTGCAGACTTCACCAGAGAATCTGCATATATCTGTAGAGCCCAAATGTGTTTAAAAAATAATGCTATCTCTGTGGTATTTCTGGAGGAAGAGGGGTCGTGTAGTTGTTTAAAGTTGAACCATCTCTTTATAGGTATGTTTGCCTTTTTATATTAAAAAAAAAAACCAAAAACCAAAATGAAAAAAACAAACACAAAAAAAACTCCAAAGAAACCAAAAAGCCAAAGCCTATCATGTTTTATGCTTTGTCCTGAACTCAGCATTGCTGGCACCAAGCACTCAATGTAATAAGTCTAACACATGGATTTAGGGTTAACTGGACCACCCTCTCATTAATTCAGTAATTTGTTTGGCACTGTTGTGACATAAGGGATTTGATAGTAAATTAGAGTGATGATACCAGATAAGCGCTGCTGTTTCACCAGATCTCTTGCTTCAGCTGTGTTTGAGAAAGCTGTAATTTATCTAGTAATTGTAATTTGTAAGCACTGAGAGACCTTAATGTTGGCACGCTACTATCCTACTACAATCCTACTACGAAAGTAGGATGCATTTTTGCCCCATCACTCTGGGGTTTATGGCATGTTGTTAATTGCTGGCCTGGATACAGGTAGCCTGGATTGAACTGAATTGAAGGAGAGAGGGGATGGGATAAGGGCAAGTGCAAAGCCCTGCTTCTGGATCAGAATAACCCCATGTGCCTGTTGAGACTAACTGACTAGAAAACAGCTTAACAAAAATGATCTGGGGTCCTGGTGGGCAAGAAATTGTGAGTAAGTCAGCAGAGTGCCTGTGCAGTGAAGGCCAACTGGGAGGCCTTCAGGGTATTTACAGATAAAACAGTTTGGAGCTGGTAGATATTTCTGCTGTATTGCTTGCTTATAGCTGGGACCGCTGGGACTACTCCTGCTGGGATGCAAAACAGAGATGGTGCAACTGATAATAAGAAGTCCAGGAAAAAATTGTATTCTCATTCAAATTGGCCTGAAAGGGCTTGTCTGGTAGACTTTCTGGCCATTAGTTCCAAAACCCATCTGCATATCATTGCTTGTGCCTTTTGTTCGCTTGTCAAATGCTTTTAGCATTTGTATTATTGGCAGACAACTGCCTGATGGCTCCAAAATTGCTAGAGATTGCAGTACTAACATGCATTTTTTAGCTTCATCCACACAAGTGCAAACACTTAAAAGCAAAATCAAACAATACTAAAATACCCCACAGTTCTGGCTTTGGCCATGAGGATTTCATTACAGCAACTGCTGACTGTCTTAACAAACTCCAGTTCTCCATTCTTGGTTGCTTGTGTCTTCCCAGCACCGAGAAGTGGAAACAAAACTGCCTTTTTTGGCAGCATGTGCTCCTTCAAGTCTTACAGGACTTTGGCCATTTATTGTTTCATTGCTTCGAGTGCGTTAGATCTTCGCTGTGAGTTAAGCACGGGGATGTTATCACGCTGAAGTCATAGCTCACAGCCTTAGCTGATGGATGTAGCTGTGCTGCACCTTCTTGAATGCTTCCAGTGGAACTGTGCTTAGCTTACACGAGCTCTGGACCCAGTGCCATTTCTTCACCCAACTGTGAATATTGTAGGTGTTGTGAATCTTAAGACAGGTATAACCAAGTTTTCACTGTAGTTACTGTGTTTGCTTTTTGCACTCTTAAGAAGCTCAGTAACTGCATAAAGTAAAAGTTGTTTTCTTTCTTAGGACTCATGTGAAATCACACAAAGTTGGTTTGCATGTGTAACAGAACAGCTACGGTTAAAGTAACTCTGGAGCTTATTGTATAAAATGTTTTATATTTGTGAAGATGTGGGGAGCTTAATTTTTGATGTTTTGGATCATTCTCTTTGAACTTTGTCACTTGGTTTTGCTCAATAAAATTTCTTGTATGGCATATTATACTTCTCTCATACAATCATACGTGACTGTGTTTCCTGTGTATAACTTTCATGCTTCAGTAGTAAAAAGCCTTGTAACTTTTAAGGGAAAGGATTATCAAAACATACTTCAGCATACTTTGAACAAAAACACATCATTGTGGATTTGAATCTTTATCTTAACATTTCTTGTGCTGAGTGCCCAAAGTAAATAGCCCCTAAAATGGCAGCTTTGATTTATTAACAGACTTCGGCAATGTTTTTAGTCTAAACCAGCCACTAACACAAAACTCATTAACCAATAAAATAATGATGCAAAGCTGTGACTTTATTGAAATATAAATATTTAATAGCAACTTACAACGTTGTATTGAATCTGTCTGCTTCAAATATTTTAATACATTAATAACTCACAGGCAGATAGACACAAATGCAGAAAAGCACACTTATTTTAAAACCTGCTATCCAACCATGAATTCCAGTCTTTCTTCCTCAAGATGCAGATGATGTGGATGGGTATTTGTTCAACAATGTGGGGTGGCTGCTGCATGGAAATAACCTGCCTCTGAGAGTAGTGTTGTACTAGTTGAGTTTATACCAGTTCTGATCCTTTGTTTAAAAAACTGTATTAATACTAGTATGTAAAAGTTCTTGGAGACATTTGCTGGTAACTAATTGGAGACTGATAAAAAGGTTCCAGTGCAAGCATAGCTGTGTCTTAATTTTTCACACAGAAGACTGTTTATAAGGTTTTTTTGCCAGTTCAGTCTTTCATTTTCATAGTAATGATGCCAGTGTTAATTAGAAGATTGACTTCAGTATTCTGTACGTTTACATTTAAGTGAGTTGTTTTAAAGGAGAGCTGAACTCTGGCACATCACTCTTCTCACTCAGCACCCCAGAAATTCAGAACATATGTTTTCTGAAAGGCACACTAACAACTTAACCAAGGGGAAAGGGAGAATTACTTTTAATTCTTTACTAAGCATCTCATTAGTGAAGAGGAGATCCAGGCAATTGGCTTCAGTTTGCACACTGACTCCACTCATTTTCTCAGTCTCCGTTTTCTTTTACAGAGCCTTTTATGGCTATAAAAAAGCACAGTGCACTAGGAGTTGAGGGAAGATCTGGAATATATGTGGAGGAGATGTGCAGCGAATTGATTCCAGCACGAGGGACCAGTATAAGTATAGCTGGGGTCTGCTCGCTCTTGGCTTTGCTCTTGAGAGGGACTTGCAATCAGTGCAGACAAGCTCTCAGCTTGAGTCTCAGGATTTTGCAGCTTCTACCACAGCAGCTTTGGGCCCTCAGATTTAAACTGATCTCTGGAGCAATTCCAGTCTCTATGCAGAGATCAATTTTAATCTGGTCTGAAGATGGTTGATGTGGACAAAACTGTTCTCAAGCTGAGTAAGTGCAAGAATGTCCGAAGAAACACTGATGAGCATAGCTGGTGTTTTCCTTATGCTGTGAAAGTATTCAGAAAAATAATAAATCCATCTTAGTTCTTGTTTTTCTTTGGCTCCTGTTCTGAGCAGTGCAATTTTGTCAGGATGAGGAAGAACTTCTCTTGGAAGTGGCTCTCTTGGCCACTTTCCCAACATGTTCACATGAATCCGGCCAATGCCTGGGCAAGGTGTATGATGTTGATTCACAAGAGATCTGCAAATTTGAGTGCGTATCAACAATCTCATCCTGGAGGCAAAACACATGTACTTGACTTTCTCCTGGCACTACGCTTGCATTGCTCAGTAAAAGTAAATGCTCTCTGATGGCTCTGTGTGGTGAAATGAGCTGTGGCTCACTGGAGCGCGTACACACCTATGTGCAGTATGGAATTTGGTGTTATGTCTGTTCAGAAAGCAGGGATGATAATGAAACCATTCTTAAGGTTTAGATGTATCGAGGGCAAAAGAATATTTTATTTTTTTAATACAAATTTGTTGCATTTAATAGCCAGACGAGAATTCTTTTAACACCAAAAAAAACCATTAAAAGTATTTCTGACCTTGTATAAAAAAACCCTAAACCAAAAACCAAACCAAAGGGTGAGAGTGTGAAAAGGCTCCTGGGGATTTCAGACATGCTTTTGATTTTGACGGGAATGTGTACACAGCCTACACTGTAACCCTGAAGTGTTTGGCCTTGTTTGTTTTACAGATAGTACTTTCATTGGTTAAAATTTCACAACAGATACTTTTTTCCTTTTTGTTTGAAAGGCAGAATAATCATGCGATATGAGCAGAATAAAAACATAAAAATAAATTGGCTCAAAATGTTCTTCACTCTGCTTATGAAGTAGTTCTAATTGTATTATTCTGTTATAGCTATGGGAATGTATTAAAATTTATACCAAAATCCCCTAAATGAAAACTTTGAATTAATACATGCATATGTAAAATAAATCACATTTTTTTCACCATACTGAATTTCACCTTAGTGTTCTCTCTTAAGCACCCTGGCTTATTATGAGTGCTGTCCAGTTTGGTAGTGGCTGCCAAAGAAAATGACAAACTGTAATATCTGCAGCTCTCTGAGGTTTGTTAATTCTTCATTTTGAGAGGAGAGCGTTTGGAGCTGTGGCTGGGGTTCCAAGCGTGGACATGTACTGGCTGTGACACAGGCTCACTTCCTCTGTGTGTGGACGTGGAACGTAGGTAGCACTGCCATAAAAACTAGCTGTGATGACAAAGTTAGTACAACTGTGAAAAACCAAGCTAAATTATTTAACTGTATTTGTATCAAGACTACTTCTAGTTGGTTTGTTGGTTTCAAAGAGAAGAGCAGTTTAATAAGCTTACAGCCCACCAGTGAGTAGTAAATGGGGATCACACTCCCCTGGGGAAGCATTTATTAGAAGTTTTCTTGAGTTATTTTTTTCAGAACAGTGAATACTGAAATCCAGTAAGACATCCTGAAATGAATTGCAATGACTTGTACTCCTGCAGGGTAACATCTTAGTTTATACGAGGTCCTTATGGATCACTGCTCAGTGGAGAGATGAATGGCACAACCTGCTTTACCCCCGGGAGAGGGGGACAGGACCAGTGCTGCTGGAATTGGCAAAGGGCACTGCCTGAGATGGCTCTTTCTGATGAATGGCTGAACGAAGAACAACCAAACCCCAGCAGTGAGAAACAAAAGCCACAGCCTGTGTCAGCCCTCTCCCCAGGAGTGGTGCTCCTTAGAGCACTGTGCCTTCTGTGAATGCAGATGTTTGGTCTTGCCATTCACCAGCCATGACCCCTGGGAGACAGCCCCTCATGGAGCACAGCTATTGTGCTGCAGCATGCCAGAGCCCCTTCTGAAGATCCTTTGAGTGGAAAAAGGGGTCTTATTCACTGCTGGAGGATTGTGTTTTATCTGTCTAGGGCTTATGAAAGAAAAAGTGATTGATATGGGGAGTCCTTTGCCATTCTACAGTGCTTTCTTAGCCTTTAGGACTCCAGTAAGCTGCAGAAATTGTGTTTGTTTGGGATAGAAGTTCATAGGCAGATGTCGACTTAGAGCACATGGGAATGTTTCTGGAAATCTGTTCTTGCATAGAATTAAATGATGATTATTAAGAAAAAATCTTAATTTTTTAAAAATCTTAAATCTTAATTAGGCCAGGGAAGAAAGTAATGAAACTCAGACTTTAGCTCTGAGAAGCTTATCAGCATTAAGTTTGAGTAATTTCAGTGTGACAGGTAAGTGTGGAAACCCACCCAGATCTAGTTACAACTTGTTGGGGTAATAGCTGTCTGCTTTCACATAATTTACTTCTTAAAAAAATCGCTTTTGTGGCTTCTAATTTCACGCTTAGACTGTGCTTACATGTGAAAGTATTTATAATTGCTTGAAAATGGCACACCAAACATAACCTGAAAAACTTATTTCTCCCAGTAGATACACCAGGTACATGGTGTGATTGTTGGGATTGCCCTGTGCAGGGCCAGGAGCTGGTTGTGGGTCCCTTCAAACTCAGGATATTCTACGATTCTATGACCTGGGTATGCTTCAGCACACGAAAAAATTAGATAAGTGCAGCCAATTGTTAGAAGGACGTATGTGTAGTGATGGCGTTTTGGTCAGGTTTTTAGTTTTTTGGGGGTTTTTTGAGATGCATAGATTTTCATAGGGTACCTTTGGAGGCTTTGTTGCGAAGTCATTTGTTTTACCTCTGTGTAGGTTTTCTCGGATTTTCTTTCAAGTAAAGGAAAAATCTGCCCCCCAAAAAGATGAAATTAAATTCTGGTTGTGTTAGAACTGTCACAGTGAACATAGAGGATTCATTGATCAGGAACTGAAGGAGGTGTTGTCTTGACATCATCTTTATCTTGCACACATTAGCTGCTTGTTTGACAAAATCTCAATATATGCAAACTTTTCCTCCCGGTGCAGAGTGAAGATTTCCACATATATACGCAGTACTGCACCAACTACCCAAGGTAGGAATTATGGTTCCTTTTCTTCCTTTGTCCCTTGGCCAGTTAGCTTCTCCCCTTCCTAAATCTGAGGGAATTTACCCTTTACATAAAAAAGAAAAAAAAAATTTTTTTCAAAAATGCTTATCTGAAGTTTTTTTTCATCTGTTCTTGTGGTTCATTGCTTTACCCTTCTTTGGAAAATGATGGTCTTATTCTGCAATGCTGCTTATATCATTCCCAGTAAGAGAGACTGGTTGCATGTGAAGGGAGAACATAGCTGAATGCACAAGATTAAAAAAAAAAAGCCAAACCAAACAACAGAAACAGCAGTTATTAGAATGGGAACCTGCTGCCCCTTTTTACAAGCTAAAAAGGAAGCAATTCTTTATCTACAAACTTAGGGGAACAGAGTGTCTTAAAGCTGTGTATTGATGTTTCCAGGTCTGTGGCTGTGCTGACAGAGTGCATGAGGAACAAGGCACTGGCCAAGTTCTTCAGAGAGCGGCAAGAAGCGCTGCAGCATTCTCTGCCCCTGGGCTCGTACCTCCTGAAACCTGTCCAACGCATCCTCAAGTACCACCTGCTTTTGCACGTAAGAAATGTGCTTTGTTTAGGGCTGCGGTGTTCCTGCCTCTGGTACAAGGCTTGGTGGCTAGAAAGGTTCTGGTTTTCCTTAAATGCACTTCCTTTTGTGGGTATTTGATTTCAACATGTGGAGGCTTTCTGTCTTTGTCACCTCACACCATATGCATCTATTTGGAGTGGGGAATTTATGGTAATTATTTTAGACACATTGCATCGGTCTTTGCATCCAGATAATTAGCACTTTTTTTGAAAACTGGTCTGTAATTCTGAAGTTGTCTGGAAAATTCTTGTCATGATTAAACATTTTGTACACAAATTTATTGTTCCAATGAAGAACAGTATTTTTCCACATGTTGCAAGGCTGGGGGTGGTTGAAAAAAGAACTAGATATATATAAACACCCTGACTGCTAAGAATTTTGTGGAGAGGAATGATGGAGGAAGTGGGAATGCTTTCCACATTCAGTGAATTGACTTAAGCAAGTTTCGGAAATTCATGCTTCATTTTTAACATTTTTCACATATGTTTCCTATTAGAGAGTCATGTTCTAGTGAAGCGTAAAGACACTGATCCTTATTTTAAATGCCTGGTGCTTTTCTACTCTCCAACTCTAAGGCAATGCCTTGTGTAATTCCATCAGGGTTTTCTAAGTGTGTAGAAATGTTCTGTGCTGAAGGAAAGCCATTAAATGCTGTCTGAAAAATCTCTTGTCAGTGTGCTGCGCTCTCTGTGCCTCTCTGCGCCTCTCTGCTCACACTGGCTGCTTCAAGTGTACTTGCTGCTAAACTGACCCCAAAGACTTGACTTTGTTAGTCATCTTGTGTTAATCGAATTGATAGCAACATGCATCAGTAACAAAGGCAGGAATGTTGCCTTCGAGTGATTGCGATGCACAGAACGAACAGTACAGATAAAAGCACACTATAGCATTTGACTGGGAAAGTTCACCTAGGAATAAGGGAACTCTGTTTTTTTCCTTTGTCTTAGGAAATAGAAAACCACCTTGACAAGGACACTGAGGGCTATGATGTGGTGCTGGATGCCATAGATACCATGCAGAGAGTGGCATGGCATATAAATGACATGAAGAGGAAACACGAACACGCCATCAGGCTCCAGGTGAGTTCTCAGAGAGAACCTGTTTGGTCAATATATATGCAATTAACATTTTTTAGTTTATCTTTTCTTTTAATCTTTGTCAGTCATAATTTAGACTCCTGTTGAGCATGCCTGTGGCTGTTTGATCTTGGAAACCATGGTCATAACTGCTGCAGGAAAATCTCAGACATCTCTAACCTACAAGCAGCATCCTGTAAAGCATTTATTTTGCAGTAGTATGGAACTTAAGATAACTCTTATTTCTTCCTTTCCCTCAATTGTACAGCACTGCTGTACAACCCTAGGGCATGGCTTTGTTCAGAAATCCTGTGGTTTCCGATTTCTTCCCTTTGTGCTGATTAATTTTGTTTTGAGGCATTTCTTTTGCTGATTCTTGTTTAAGTACTTTCGTCTTGGGTTTTAGAAAATTCATTATCAGTTGCTTTTTGAAAAGCATAAACCTAGAAACATGATACTCAGAAAAGCTAACTTTGCTTCAAATGAAGATTTTTTGGGGAGAAGAAGGAAGAGCTACTCCCTGAGTAATTTTTGGCATTAAGAGCAAGCTCTTTTGTAGAATTTTTGCTCTCATTCTGTTTCCAGGTTCCCAGTGAATCATGCTTCTATGTTACATTTTCAATATTTGTATCACTTTAAGAAAACTGGGGGGATTTTTTACTTTATAAAAGGGAGTAATAAGCCTATCCCATTTCAGAAACACATATCACGTAATTCTTTGCCCATTTTTTTTTTTTAGCATACATTACATTTATTCACCCTTTTTTGTGGTTTTCTCCTTTTTTCTGTTTTGGGTTTTTTTAATGGTTGTTTATTTTTTGTGTTGCTGTTGGTTATGTGTAAGGAAAATTTGACAATGTCTTGCCTGCAGCGGGGTAACCTTTGCCACATATTGCTGGAAATGCATGCTAATGACTTTTAACAAGTGTCTGCTATAAATCTGAGTAATTATATTCAGCAATAAATAGGGATTAAATGCTTTTGGGAAAAAAAGCTTTTTTTTTTTCTTTATTGAGCTCAGCTCGCAAATGTATGGGCTGTGGAAAATGTTTGTATTCATAGGTCCCCTTTAATAAAATAAAACCTGTTTCTGCAGCCGTAAAGATAGGCCTTCTATGGGCTCCACTGCAATGTGGTCTGCAAGTACTGCAACAGCAGTTCTTGCAGGAAGTGTCCCTCAAGAGTGGTGGACTTGATCCTGACTTAATTAACAAGTTCCTGAAGAGATCTGATACAATGCAACTTTTAAATTTTTTTTTTTTTTTTTTTTTAATAACTGTCTGTATAGTCCAAAGTGGGCTGCTTTGGGGTTTTACTCTTGTGAATGCTTTAGCCTGCATTGGTGCTTCAAATGGACTGGGATGTTTTCTAGCTGAAAGCTCTATGAAAGTCTAATGTCCTAGAGCGGCCAACCTAGGATGAGGCAATCTGTCCCTTCTTTGCTAATGCTGCCAGGTTTAGAGTCCTATGGATGTTTTTAAAGAGTTCCCTAGTTTAGCCTGCTTTTAGAATTTGATGTCCCATGCACACAAGAAGTTTAAGGAAACAAAACAGCCATAGCTAAGTGACACAGTCTTGTGAAGATGTTATTAGATGTTTCTCCAACCTTTTTCTTTTCTTAAGTAATAAATAAGGTGAGAAATATCTGTGGTATCTACACAAATCATTAATATACAAGCAAATATTCAGATGTTCAGTTGACCGAATCACTTGTGATGCTTTAGTGTTCTGGGAATCATCTCTTCAATCCAAACACCTCACAGAAGTGTCTTCTGTGATGGACCTATAGGACATGGACATGGCTTTATAATTCATTCAGTGGGAGACCACACAACTTCAGGAGGATACCCAGGGAGGGTAATGTTCCCAGGGAGAGGGAAATGTTAAGAAAGATTGGATGGGAACATAGAGGAGAGTGTGATAGAGACTGATGACTGAATTACAAAAGACTTTCTGGTTTTGGGAGCAAGGGAAGCAGAGGTTGTACTCTTTTGTTACAGGCTGCCCCAGGGAGTTTAGGGCACTTTGCTGGGTCCATGCAGAGGCAAAAACCAGGACTCAGGGCATGTTTTAGTGTGGGCTTTGCAGTGAGCCTCCAAGCACTGTCTGCAGTGTTACACATAACCTACCAACCTCAGGATTAGTGTCTAGTGACTTTCCACTGTTGGATGCTAAACATTCTAAAGGAGAGTTTATAGGGAATGGCCTCAGCAGATAGTCTCGGTCTTCTGTTTCAACAAGATCTCTGAAATGAATTTTGGTTGTTGTTCTTTGATGTGTTGCAGGAGATACAGAGTTTGCTCACTAACTGGAAAGGGCCAGACCTCACGAGTTACGGGGAGCTGGTGTTAGAAGGAACGTTCCGCATTCAGCGAGCCAAAAATGAGCGCACGCTGTTCCTCTTTGACAAGATGCTGCTAATTACAAAAAAGAGAGATGAAATGTTTGCATACAAAGCTCACATACTGGTATGTCAGAGAGCAGCTGGTAATGTGCTGTCTACAGGTCTCCTTAAAACTCCTCTGTGATTCACATCGTTTCCTCTCTTCCTTGCAGTGTGGAAACCTGATGCTTGTTGAAGTAATACCAAAGGAGCCACTTAGCTTTAGTGTCTTCCACTACAAAAATCCTAAAATGCAGCATACTGTCCAGGTACAACAGAAACCTCCCTGCCCACTGGGTAACCCAGCTCATGTCCATATGGTGTTTATGACCCTGCACAGTGCAGGAATGCATTTTTCTCATGGTGCCCAATTTTTTTATCAGGCAAAGTCGCAGCAAGACAAGCGCCTTTGGATCCTTCACTTGAAGAGGTTAATTCTAGAAAATCATCCTGCTAAAATTCCTGCCAAGGTAAAAAAAAAAAAAAAAGCAAAAACAAAAACTAACCAAACAAACAAAAAACCCAAACAAAATCACAAGATGCCTCCTTGTATGAGTACTAACTTAAAACAAACTTGTTAGCTGCAATATGCATGCAATATACAGAGAGTTTAGATTCCAGGATGTTAATTAATGTGTTGTTTCCTTATATCTTTAAAAGTTCCTCAGAATAAATTGGGAAGTTCCACTATAATTATCTGCAGGGCTTGGTATGGGAGTAGAAGAATTTAACTGGGTTAGCAGCATTTTCCTGGCAAGACGTAATTAACAGAGGGGAAATGTCAGAAAGCTTGACTCTAGCAGCACACCTTAGCTTGATGCTGCCTGTCTGCAGAGCACTGGGATGCACTATCTGCAGTACTGTAGATATTTTTAATTTTAATCAGTCTTGGTTAGGTATCATAGCAGTGAAGCCATTGGCAGCACACACTTCACTGCAACGCCTGTCCTCAACCCAGCATCCTTAGCTGGGACATCTGTCCCTTTTTGGTGGGATAGCTAGTAGCAAGCTTTATGCCAGAAAAAAATGAGGCACTGATATCATAATCATAGCTATAATATCTTGAAATGAGGAAATCTCCTCCTCTTATTTATGAAATCCAGCCTTAGAGCTTCAGGTGGTACCTTGCAGTGTAACAGACAGCACCTCTCAAAGGGGGTTAACCCTCGTTACTCTTGCCTAGACACAGCAGACACTGACTCGTGTGGAAACAGGCTTTTTTTTCACACTGAGTTTACTCTTGTTTTTTCAGTTTCTTTGACTATGTTTTCACTCAGTTTTATGCTGTAATAGCTAAAAAATGTTACCTGTGACTGGCATGCACCGTACTGTACTAACATGCATTTTCAACAGTGTAATGAAAAGAGATTTATGGGAGAAAAAAGCCCTAGCAGGTCCTATTGCAAATTCTCCTCTTTTTGTTGACAAAGTCTATTGAGGGTATAATGTTTATGCTAGTATCCATACTTACTCTGTAAATACTCATTGCAGTTTATTAGGTTGTTAAAAAAATTTACAGCATGATCTCAGCCCTTGTATCAATTTTTTTTCTTATTTCTTACTTGATTTTTATTTTATCTGTGGAAAAAAATGTGAAACCAAAAATATTTTCTTCTCAGAGAAGTAGTTTCACTTGAAAAAGGAAAAGTCTAATAAAATAAATCTTTGAGGTTGTCTGTACATTTTTAGATTTTTTTTTTTTTCCTGTTGAATTGGTAATTGCTTGTTGTGAGGCTTCGGTCTGCCCAGCTTCTGGAGAATGTAATAGTAGTCCACATGTGACGCCTGGTGGAAAATTACCAAACTGCACCTGTACAAGGGCAAGCATCTTAGACAGGATATTTCAGTTTAGATTATTTTTTACTTAGTAGCTGATATGCTTCCTAAAACATCCGGATTTTTTTTCTATTTAAAAAGGGACAAATTTTAAACAATCGGGAGATGCTCTTTATCCTGCATCAATCTTACTTAAACTAAATTATGATTATTTTTTTTGGCACCCACTCTTCCTCTCCTTGCACTGTCTGTGCAGAGTTGGGCACACAAGACAGATTCTGAGTGCAGTGAACAACAGGTTTTGTGTGCAGACCTGGAGATAAGTTCTGGTGAGTTCCTGCCACCAAAATTTTCCTCCCCATATGTAACATGTCCAATAAACAGAGAAAAACAAAAAATACAAACCAAAAAAATAATGCTGCTAACCATATTTATTAGTGCCCAAATTAAATTTGCTGTTATTTGTGTATAAGCTTACTGCTATCTGTAATATGCAATACAGTTTGCTCTGCTACTAACAGTTTTAACTTCTTCATTTGTTCCTTTTTTTCTTTCAGGCCAAGCAGGCAATTCTTGAAATGGATGCCATACGTAAGTGGGTTCTTTTTCACTTTTGTTTTAAAAGTTAATAAAACCATCTTCAAAATTTTGGCTTTAGCTGTTGATGTCATCTGAGATGGAAGAATGCTAGGCTTATGTTCCTTGAATTATGACCATCTGGAAAAGGCAAAATTTAATGCAGATCCTGCAGAGTTTGTTGGGAAGGCTCTGGCTGAGAAAGTGGCAAACAAACATGATAGTGGTGGTGGATAAATGTTCCTGGGTTAGCCCTCTGGAGCCAGGCACAGCTACGTGGGCAAAGCATTCCCATGGCTGCCTGGGTAACAGCTACCCTACAGCAGCTTGTCTTGCTTGTGTGGCTTCAGGCTCTCATGTTGTGCAACTGCTGGGCATAAAGGAATAATAGCACTGCCTCCAAACAGAGCTACCAAGGTGTGTGAAGTGCCATCCTTGTCACTCTCTTATTCCCTGTGCATCTGCTTGTTCCACAGATCACCCAGGCTTCCACTATAGCCCTGAGGGAGAAATTAAATCATCATACCAGCCTAAGGAAGGCACTGCTCCTCACAGAATGAGAAGGAAATCAGGTGAATAAACTCATTTACACACTAGATGACAAAAGGAAAAACAAGCAGGGTTGTTTTAAAGGTGGATTAGGCTGGGCACATGGAACTGGCTTTTAATCTACACTCCAGGTAGATTTAACATGGCACAGTATCTCTCCGATGTGGATGAAGTATCTTATTAACCGTTTGTTGTTTTTGTAATTTGTTTTTTTCTACTGTTTGCATTTAATTTAAGGATTATACATTTGTAATGGTGTATGTATAAAGAGCAGTTGGCACTCTATGATAGATTAAAGTGCATATGCAGGAAAGCCAGTCACATTATTTAAATCTGACATCCCCCTTACTGCAGTTATTATTGTCTCTGAAGTGGTTCCATCCTGATTATGATAGGCTTATTATTTCAAAACATGATTACTATCTGTACTTAGTGTAATGTTTGTCTTACAGATAATAGAGATTTGAGAGGTGGTTTTGCTGACTTTGGGGTTTTTTTTGCCCTCCTAGCTCAAACATATATCCTTAATTACTCTCAAAGACACTACCAATGCCTTTGTAGTTGGGTGATTTCATATTGCAGTCCCTGCGTTCCCCCCTCTGTCTCCTTATAAACGTGTCCAATTTGGTGTGTAACATTGTATAATGGGAATGACTTAAACAAAGCTCATGAGAATATTGGAGTAACGATTTAACATACAGCAGAATTTGTGTCTGAAAAGCAGTTAAGTTCTAAATATGTTTGAGGTATGTTCTCCTTTTTTTTCTGAGGTATTTGCACACCTTTGTTGCATTGGTGCTGCTCTTTCTGTGAAAGGAAGAACACAAAATACTTATCAAAGGGTCTCCAATGTAATCTTCAGCTACTTACACTTTCCAAGCCCGTCTAAGACTTTGGTACCTTATGCATATTTCTAATAGAAAACCTCCAACATTGTAGAGCAATAACAGAGCTGACCAGGTCTTTAGAAAGCAGGAATCTTAGCATGGGATAAAAATTTATGTGTGCTTTGATGAATGGACGGCAACTGCTATTGCACTAAGAAACAAATATGTTCTTTGGTAACAGCTGTGGATTTCACACTTCAACAAATCTTCTTTGTGAGGAAATTTTGCAATAAAGAAATTAAAATCGGGCTTCACTGCATGAGCTCAGAAGCTTAAATTTTTGTATACATGTTATAAAAAGTTGTCCAGGATGCCCATAGCTTTCTTTGGAATGCCACAGTGGGTAAACATGTTGTTGTCTTTTTCAGAACCCTCATCTAGAGTCCATAAAGTTTTGAAGTCAAATGGTAAGATACTTTGTCTACTGCTTACTGACCTGGTGCTTCTGTACTTTGTAGAACAACTGAAGACAGATTCTGTTTTCTTGTAACTGTCCCTAAATACATTAGGGGGAGGAAGAGGAATTTTGGGAAAAAAAACAAACCCAAAATGTTCACGTTTAAATCTAATATCTGCTTTTCCACACTTGGGGATTGGTCCTGTAAACATCCTAGGAACTGAACGCACCAAATCTTGGTGATTGTGAACAGTTCCTCAAATCATAGCAGTGCTGCAAAATCAGGGCCTCAAGTGGAACTCTGGTAAAGCTCATGCTGTCTCTGTTTTATCAGAAATCCTATATAGTCTGTTTGCTCAATTGCTGCTGCATTCAATTCAGTTCCCCCTTTGGGGAATTCATAATTGGGGTAGCATTGAAACAGGCATAGATTGATACCAGTTTGATTATTCATTGATGTGTTTCTGTTTTCAGATGTAAGCCCAGATATGCAGAAGGTAAGCCATTTCTTAAATTCCTTGTTTTAGCACATTCATATGATTTAAGAGCACAGTCTTTACTGGAGAATCTGGAGAATTACAGAAGATCTGGAGATCTTCTTGGTTGTGTTGACCATAAGAATGAAAACAAACTCATAAATGTTATTTAGCATCTCAAATAAGATTACTGCAATGAAAGAAGTAGAAATACAGCTTATTGTTTTGAAAATATTTAATAAAGAAAAAAATCACCAATCCCATATATGGTTGTGGCTTATAATACAGTCCAATCAATTACTAGTGCTATAGGGTACTTAAAAATAACACTAGAATCAAGGAAGTACAGTGTACAAAAATAGTGTTTATTCTTTGGATCATATTATCTTTGAGTTTATTAAATAAGACCAAAAAATTTCAACTTACTCTGAGATATATATATGTGTGTGTATATATATATATAAAATGATATATCACCAAAGAGAGCACATGCAGCTTAAGTGGATTGATAAGCATTTCTAATTTTTACGTTTTCTGTAAGAACTTGCATTGAAATTCCCAGTGCAGTTTGAAAGTCTCATTTGGAATCTCAGGTCTTAGGGTTTTATTTAGGATGGAATTTTAAAAGTGTGTGTGTGTGTTACTATCAGACTACATTAGATATTATTCATTGTCATGCCATAATATTGAAGCTCAGGATTCAATGTGAATGGAGTCTTTTGCATATATTTTTTCAGTTCTAAATATTATATGGAAGAGTACTGGTTGTTGTACTTATTTCTTTATAAATCTCATTTCAGTGCAGCTGATTGACTGTAGGTTAAATGTTGCCTGTGAGTCTGATGTAAGAGGATCTTACTGAAATATAGAATCTATATTAACTTCTAATCAAAGTTTCATGATTTCTTTTTTTAAGCGGATGGGCATTGAAGGAGCCCTATTATCTCAAGCCACCAAACTAGGATCAAGTGAAGCTCTGCTGAATTCTAGGAAGAAGGTTTCACTGGAATCCAGTGGGCTGGAGAGCCAGTTTCAAGAGTCTATTGAACCAGCCTACAGTAGTGATCATGATGAAACTCTTCAGACTTCTGCAACAGAACAGATTGATGCTGATGATGAAGAAGAGTCTGAACAGGTAGGAAAAAGAGGGGAAAAAATGACATAATTTTTTCCTGGGGAGAATGGAAGGTTTAAAATTATATGTATAACAGGCAGAAATGCATTGCAAACATTTACAACTTTCTCTCCTTAGATACATTTTTATTTAGGTTTGACACAATACTCATTTGCATTTTAACAGAGAAGATGTAAAAGCCTCTATACAGAGGGAGAAATTCCCACTGCTTGAATTTTACTTAGTCCTTTGCAGTCCTCCAGTCTAGTTGTGACAGAAAAGTTTTATCTATTGCACACAACTGGCTTTTCCTTGCTTCTTCAGCTGATTCCCTGAAAAGACCTTTTTAGGCCTCATGCAGAGACAGTGCCTTCAAGGACTTGAATATTAAGATTCAGGCACTGCTGCATATGATGGGATGTTTCTTGATCTGTGAGCCTCTGGCAGTAGCTACGAATGTGTGAACTTGAATATGAGAAGTTTTGAGTAGGATTTCTGAAAATGAAAGTCTTTATCTCGTACTACTGCACAGATGGTAGTTTTTCTTACTCAGTATGATGTTCCCACACATACGTAGTACTCTTGAAAGACTGAAAATCCAACTTTGATATGTAGCTATATTAAAGAATCTACATTTTCAGTTTATTTGGTGTAGTTGGTACTGAGGTCATATCCTTGGTGGTTCATGTATTTTGTGAATTATCTGAAACCAATTATTGAAATTCTTTTTGAAGCTGACTGCATTTCCTCTTTGAAATTACACTATTTGCATTATAAATATTTGAAAAAATAGTATCTTGTACCAGTGTAGTGCAGTGTCTCGTAATTCTCCCTCTTGCCAACAAAAGTAAGAATGAAAGAATAAGCACAAAAAATACCACCAAAAATTGATACTATTACCTTAGTGGTTACTACTAACCACTGTGGCAATGATACTTTTACAGATTTTTATAAACCCTGAATAATCCTTGTTGCTGTACTGACAACTCCTGAGCTGTTTCATCTCCCCATTAAGGTCCCTGGCATGTTCTAGCTCCTAATAACACCTCTGAACTAGACTGTACAAAGAACTGTAGATTTTCTTACCACTCCCATTTTTTTTCTTTAAAATCACAGCAAAACTCACTGCAGAAATCAAAAGGGGGAAGAAAAAGACTTAATAGTCAAGCTGCTGAAAATGTTGAAAAACGGAGAAGTCTCAATCTCAATAAATGTGAAATGCAGGTAAGTAATTATTATTTTTTGTTTTTATTTTGCTATGCATCGTAGGTATGTCAAAGAAATCTGTTTTCTCTAGGTTGACAGATACGTCATCTTCTATTTATGTCATGTATCAATGTTCATATCATTACAATATTCATATCTATGACAAAAGACTCTTTCTTTTGAGGGCTGAGTAAAACAAGTAACTAACTAAACCAATCAACATTAACTGAAGACAAAAGGAATTATCTTTCTGTCTCTCCCCCAAACTCTGGCCAGCAATATCTAAAGCATCCTTTGTGTTGGGATTAATGAGCATGTGGCCTTGCTGTAAATTAGATCTGGATGAAAACTTACACTAAAAAGAAAAAAAAAATTCAGTGGCATGTGCTAGAGAGCATAAGATTCCTTTCTGCTAGGTTATAGGCAAGGAAAAGGAGAAGAACAAAACTTTTGGCACAAACCCAGAGTCAGATTAGTTTAATCCAACTGTGAAACTGCAGAGTTAGCATAAAAGGTTTAATCTAACTCCTGCCAAACAAATTTGCCTTTAATTACTCATGCATTAACATAAGCTACTGTCTTGTACTTGAAGTAAGATGTTATTAAACACCAAGAGTGATCTCTGAGCCACGGTAAGGATTAGGAGGCAAAGTAGTCTGGCAGTGCCAGTTTGGCTCCCTCACTCTCTGCTGAGAGAGAGAGCACTTGCCCTGCTCATCTCCACAAGAGACTCTGCTGCAGGACACTCTGGTGCTATGGCAGTTCAATGAAAAGAGGGAATTGCTGTATTATTACAGGAATATGCTAATGTTACCTGCAAATTTCAAATCTCCACAGAGCTCCAAGGACCCTTCAGATGAAGAATCAATGCAGTTGAATACTGATCTTCCATTTTCCTGCACAGCTAGACAGCCACAGTCTCCTAGACAATTCAGCACACCCCAGAGCAACTCTCTGATCATGAATATCCTGGGGGGAGGTACCTCCGTCAGAAACATCTGGACGGACCATCAGATCAGGCAGGCATTGTTCCCCAGCCGGCGCCCACCTTATGAGAACGAAGATGATGAAGACGATTACCAGATGTTTGTACCATCAGTGTCTACATCCAACACAAGTTCAGCTCCTGGTGGAGAAAGGAGGGGTTCTTCTGGGCGTCCATGCAGCTGGCACTTGGGGCAAGCACATCAAAATGAGACTTCCAGCCCCACTCGTCACAAAATTGTTAGACGGGCCAGCAGTGCTGGTGAAAGCAACACGTGTCCAGGCAGCGCCAGGTATAAAACAGGGGAGCATGGCTCTCTGAGGGAGGTGAAGACAGCAGAGGGGAGCAGTAGGAATGTGTATCCCAAATCTTCAGAGGAGCTGACTATCGATGATATTGAACATGTTTATGATAATATAAGCTATGAAGACTTGAAGCTGATGGGTCTGACAAGAAGAGACGAGACGCGCCATGGTCCCCAGAGATCAGCTAGAGACTCTCTGTATGAGGCTGAAAACAAAAGCAGTTCAGATTCAACTTCCAAAAAGAAAACAGCAAATCAAAAGAGGACCTCCATTCATGCTAGTAGGGAGGAGATACTACTCAGTAAAGAAGCACCAACTTCAAGTTTGGACGAGCTCAGAATTGTTGAAGACAACATCTATGACACCATACGGCTTCCAGAAACATCTCTATTGAATTTTAAATGTGACCCCTTAAAATCCTCTAAAAGGAGGAGTTTTTTGGAAAAAGACTTTGCATATTGTGACAATCTACAACATTTTGTTTCTGAGGAGAGTCTCCAGTTCAGTGAAGATGAAAGTCCTTACCATCATGTTCCCATTGACAATGACTATTTGAGCTTAGTAGATAGCTCCTCCAACTCTGACTCGCTGTCGCATAAGTCTGCAGCAGATAAACTCTCAGAAGAAGTAGATGAGATTTGGAATGACCTGGAGAACTACATCAAGAAAAATGAGGAAAAGACAAGAGACCGTGTCCTTGCAGCCTTTCCTGTTTGTAAGGATGACGTGCAGGAAAGGCTGCATGCTGGTAGCACACCCGAACTGAGTAAAGATGTAGAGTACTCACTGTCTACTCTCTCTCTGCCAGAAACTCCTATTTTCCCTAAAACTGTGAAGCCCAGGGCTGCCACCATAAGTGAGGCTAATCTCAGGCTTGAAGACACTACACCATGCAAGGAGAACTCTTTTATGAGTTTGAACAGATCTTCCTTCTCCAGTGAGATGCCTTTTGTAGATAGTCCATATGAGCCTGCCAGTAGTGTTCTGTCCAGCACACCTGCAGAGGGCATGGAAAATGACTTGGCTGTTATGGATAAAACAAAGAACAGAGTTTTTATGATGGCAAGGCAGTACAGTCAAAAAATTAAGAAGGCTAACCAGCTTTTGAAAGTTAAAAGTCCAGAGCAGGAACAGCCAGCTAGCAGACAACAGAAACTGAAACACAAAGATCTTGCTGCTATTCTGGAGGAGAAGAAACAAGGAGGCCCTGCTATTGGTATGTTAAAAACATTTCTGTACAGATACATTTCTTTAGTAACTTTCAGTGAACTTTGTGTTCTGAACTGGAAGATTATGAATTTTCCTCACCTTGGTCATTGAGTATCAGGGTCGTATTTTCTGTTACAACTGAAATGAATTTTCTCAGACTGCTTTAACATGAATGGTCCTTTATATCTCATTTCTTGCTACTTGATAACTTTGGAAAGAAATAGCAGGGCAGTGTCAGGAAAGAGCAATTCAACTGAGGCTGGAAGTAGAAATCATGCCTGAAGCACTATTGGCCTCCCTACAGAAAAGCAGTTATTTCCTTTAATAGTGCGATCTTGAGAGTTTGACTAAACTAGTGTTTTTTCAAGTTGGTCTGCCTTCTAACAAGTCACTTACATTTCCTCAGGTACATCCAGAATCATACTCATAAGCACAAGGAATGTGGGCAGATAAGAAAGAGCTGATAATCTTTCTATCAGCTAATGAATGTGCAAAGTTATGGATATGCAACAGCTCTGGAACTATTTTTTTCCATGATCAATTGAAACAAATGGAAGATGTGGAGCTAGCAGACTCCATGCACCAGAGTGTCATTCTTGCCTTCTTGTGACATTTTAAAAAGTCCCTAAATATCTTATTTACTAGACCATTTTTAGAATGTTCTTTTCCATTTTAACATGAAACTAGCAGCTATTATTGGAACCATGTGCTGCATTGTGTCCTACATGACTGCTAACTGTAGCAAGACATTTTATGCTTCTTTTCCTCAACAAAGTGTACTAAAACATAATGCAAAGGCCTTTCCAGACTCCAGTGTTTCATGTTACTTTGCAGAGGCCAAATTTATTGACACAACTGAAAGTTCTTTTCTACCGATACACTAAGCATTTTGAGATTTTAAAATTTTCACACAATTCACTGAAATGGATTCTTCGTCTCTGCTAAGTTAATTCTTTCTTCTTTCTTAGGTGCCAGAATAGCTGAATATTCCCAGCTTTATGACCAAATTGTCTTCAGAGACAGTACTCCTAGGGTCCAAAAGGAAGCTGGGGCCACTCCTCAGGAGCCGTCATCTGGGAGGTTTTCCACACCTGTGGCCACATGTCCTCCCCAGTCCCAGCCTGCCAGTGAATGCTCAAAAGCAGAAGACTGGCTTTTGCATTCTACGTACAGTAATGGCGAGCTGCCAGACTTCTCTCCATGGTCTGAATCCCAGGACTCAAAGTCCAAGAACTCATATACAGAAGCTGGTACAAAAATCAATTCAAAGCAGTTGCTGTCAGCTGGCTCGGTGCCTTCCCTTCAGATTTCCAACCGTTTGCATGTCCCAGCGCAGAGGTGGAGTGCCATTATAAGCCAACCAAACAAAGAAAACTTGCATCAAGATCACGTCTATAACTCGCTGGGGAGGAGAGTAAGCAGTGTAAAACCACAGGCATACAGCAGGTCACAGTCCTCGTCCTCAATAGTGGTCAACAGGTCTGGACAATCAATTGTATATAACAATGAAATTGATAAGAAAAGGCTCCATTTGAATAGGAACTTCCGGTTCAACGGCCATCAAACTCCTGGAATTGCTTCAGGATGTACAGGGCTGGAGATGAGAAAGCAGATCCCTGAAAACTGTTCAGATATGATTCTGCAGGATTCTCAAAAGGTCCTGAGAGTGAACAGAGCTTCCCCTCTGACGGCACAGATGGCCACTCAGAACTATTTTTCAAATTTCAAAGATTCTGAGGAAGGAGAAGGGGATGATGATGACTATGTTGAAATAAAGTCTGAAGATGAGGGGTCTGACTTGGAGACTTCTCAGAACCAAACAAGGAAATCAGATCCTAAACTGCATAACGCAGATGCTGTTCCTTCTGAAACGTTCTGTGGCAAAACTGTCTCCTGTACTCCTGCAAAGTCTGCCAGCAGCAAACACGCACTTAGCCCGTATCTGACTGCATACAGTGATTCAGAGAAACTGAATGACTACCTGTGGAGAGTACCATCTCCTAATCAGCAGAATATTGTCCAGTCTTTAAGGGAAAAGTTTCAGTGTCTCAGTTCAAGTAGCTTTGCTTGATGCTTTCAGTAATTTCTAGCTGTACTGCCTTATCATGACAGAGTATATACTAGGACAATCAGTACTGGCATCATGTATTTCCATAATATTACACTATCAGGCATTGTATCGCAATAATGTTGTAAATAGATGGAAAATGTATCTTTTAAAAATGGTTTGGAATCCTGGATGTGAAAAAGGCCACATGTGCACTGTCTGGGGTCTCTCTGTAGGGCATGTGATCTTCTCATCTCCTACTGAACTTTCACATCTCTTCCTTTGTTAGGTGTGATGCCCCCTGATTCTTGCCATCGAACCAGGTGTGATGCCATTTGATTCTTAAACCATTTTATCATTTGGAAACCTTAGTATTTAGACTTTCCAGTTGGTGTCCAGTGTTCTGCATCCAAAATACCTGTGTGATTACTCTGCTTACATACGGGAACATTTATCTGGGCCGCTGCTCCTGTGACTGTGCAGATTTGTGAACAGGGTTCTGGTGATTACACCAACAGGCTACGTGTGCAATTGCACATACTTTTTTGCACATTACTTTTCATCAGACAGATTCCAAGTGTGTGGGACCAATGCATACACTACATTATTTTAGAGCAAGCTTCTTATATTTTAAAGAGACCTAGTCGTAGTACTTGTGCCAGGCTGATAGCTCTGTGTCTGAAGCCTCTTCTACTTTCTGGAACTGTGTAGGAGGCAGAAGACAGGCAGTGGAGGCTTTTTATGAGAACCTGTGGATGTGACACAGTCCTTACCTGGGGAATGGTTTTGGCATTAGAAGAGGAGCTGCCCTGCTTGTCAAGACGGCTAGACCCATTTTGGTACCTCCAGTGATGGTGGTGTTTGTGACATGCAAGCAAAATCTGAGTATCTTGTAGCTCAGCACCCAGCAGTTGAAAGCTTAGAGTAGCTGTAGAGTCTGAGACAAAGCTGTGTTACACACAGTGACCTGCTGGGCATTTGTTCAAGTCCCAGTGTCAGTAACCCTGCGAGAGAATGAGGTTTGGCCAGATTCTTGGGTGAAATACTAATTGTGGGGCACGTTTGGCCCATAGGGCAGTTCAGTGAGACTGCTGGTTAAGTGACAAGCTGCAGTCCCCAGGGCATGCATCTCTGTAGCAGGAAGTAACACTTCCTGACAGAGAGAGGTAAAAGATATATTTTGTAAATCAGTCAGGGCTGACTCTAATCCAATTTATGTACAATAAAAAGTAGCTTAAAAATGAGAATACATTCCATTCTTTTGCAAATAATGTATAGAATAAATGCTGCTGTTTAGAGCAAGGACAGGCTTTCCAATACTGCCTACACTTAATTCCCTTTCATCATCTTTGTTGCACAGCTTTGGATTCTGTTACTTGAAAACATTGTACCGAAAGGAAAGCCTAGATACGTCTACACTGATCATCTTGTGTGACTGTTGTTCTTTTTTGGTGCTTACATTTTTCAGATGACATGGATAAAGCCAGTACCGAGTTAAACATATCAATAATCAAAGGAATTTCATTGAAATACTATTTTTACTAACCATGTATCACTCCCCTCAGTTACAGAGCACTGTACTTCCAGAACAGCTGATTATTTACTACATTGGTTACCATGAGGAAAACCTGAAGTTATCAGTGTACAGCTAATTACTTGTAGACTAAGATTTGAGGACTTGAATTTATTAGAACTGACTAAATTATTTACCACACGTATCTTGCATTGGCTAGGAATTGTTATTTTGAGGGCTGGTTGGTCATGGTACTTACTATCTCGTACCACAGGGATACTTGTTCCAGTCAGCACACCCCCTTGTGATAGGACCCGTATCTAGCTAGTAAAATCCGACTGAGAAATAATGTTGTATATATTTAAGACGCCGAGGTGTAGCAGAGCCCATATTTATTTAATATAGCTTGTAAAGTATTGTAAATATGGATAGAAGATAAATCTGTGGGCTCATATCTAGATTTGTTTTAAGGGCTTTAGGAAATGTTTAACTCGCATCTCATGCAATCAGTGGAGGCGGGAGGGAGGGGAAACCAACCAACCAACCGACCAACCAACCAACCGACCAACCAACAAGAAAAAGGGACTTCTACTAGTATTGTAACTTCTCCCAGGGACCATTTCATACTATTTTTAATAAACGTTGAGTATGCAAAAACTTTGTGTGCTTTTCATTGCGGGGGGCGGACGAAGGAAGTTATTGGCTTCTGCCTGTCGGAGCTGATGTTTG